>JAWNLC010000235.1:7697500-8010000 GCA_035041535.1 Drosophila cognata
ATTTAAATGTTCTTCATTTTTTACTCTCCAGCTCAAAATGGACTTTTGCCTAACTTAAGTACGAGACTTGTGATTTTCATTTTACTGTTCAGGTGTGTATATAGATATATAGATATATGGATATATAGATATATACACTTACGATTCTGTTGGGTTTGCAGCGCCTGATGCGTTGCCGGCTGCTGGATGAACATGCCGGATGTGTGATCCGGCGGATTGCGCAATATGATCGGATTCGGACCGAAGTTGGGCCAGAACCATGGAGCAATCTGCATCTGTTGCGGCTGCCCCGCAGCAGCATTCTGCAATGGATTGATTAGTTGGGCCGCCTGAGCGGCACTCACGCCCGGCAGCGTCGATTGTGAGACCTGAACACATTGTTGCGTTGTCGTCTGTTGCTGCTGCTGTTGTTGTTGCTGCTGCTGCTGCTGTTGCTGCTGCTGTTGCTGTTGGGCATTGGCGGCAACCGTTGCATTGGTCGCCGCTTGAACCGTATTCGTTGTCGTTGTCACCTTCTGGACGACCTTCTGTTGCAATTTATTGCCCTGTGCATCGGTTAGATTAACGCCAACGCCCACGCCCACATTAACGCCCACTTTGGAAACGGCCAAGGCGGCCGCTTGTTGAGCAGCCGTCAACTGTTGCTGCTGTGTCAATTGCTGCTGCTGCTGCTGTGACAATTGCTGCTGTTGCTGTTGCGTCAGCTGCTGCTGTTGTTGCTGCTGTTGCTGCTGCTGCTGTTGCTGCTGCTGTTGTTGCTGTTGCGCTGCCGCCGCCATCGATTGCAACAGATTCTGTTGCTGCGGCGAATGCGAAATGACATTCACCGGCGATATGAGCAACGTTTGCGGCGACTGGCTCGATGGTATCGCATAGGTGCTGCTCGCAAAGCCCGCCTGTCCCCCAATCATCTGCTTGGCATTCTGTGTGGTCGTCGTTATCATCTGGGGTCCACTGTTCTGGAAATGCTTGCTGGCGGCAATCACCTGTATCGGCTGCTGTCCCAGCCCGGCATTCAACAGATTCCCAGACACAATCATTTGGGGATAGAGGAAACCTGTGTGCGAACATCAAATAGGTCGGTTAATATTGATTGATTGACTGATGGATCAATAACGTTAAGACTGGCACCGTTTGTGATTCGAGTTTCGATTGATTGCTTGATTGATTGATGAAAAAAACGTTAAGACTGTTTCGATTGATTGTGAAAAGAGTTTACTGATTGATTGATCAATAACGCCAAGACTGGGTCAATTCGTAGTGTATTAGTATTGATTGATTGATTGATTGATTGTTAAATCAATAATATTAAAGCTGCTTCAATTTGTGACTCGAGTTTCGATTGATTGTGAATTTAGTTTGTAACCATTGATTGCTTGATTGACTGATCAATAATATTAAGGCTGATTCAGTTTGTGATTCAAGCCTCGATTGATGGTGAAAATTGAATTGGTCTTTTTGATTGCAAGAGATTTTAGTCAATATTTATTATTTAGATATTTATCTATGGTCATCTATTATCTTTAATTAGCCATTATCTATGCATACCTGCTGGTGGCTGCATCAGTTGCACGGTGCGTCCATTTGCCCAATCCGCTGGTACGCCGCTGGCAGCCAATTGCATTGGTGACATTGTGCTGATTGCTGTCGTGTGTTGCTGTTGTGTTGAGTGTTGCTGCTGTTGCTGTTGTTGCTGTTGCTGTTGCTGCTGTTGTTGCTGCTGCTGCTGCTGCAGTGCATTTTGTTGCGCATTCGCTGGACTGGCGGCAGCAACAGCAACAGCGCCACTTGTATCACCCGCCGTCAGCTGTTGCAGCTGCAACTGTTGCAATTGCGTCGTCTGTGTTGCATCTAATAAATTGATTGCATGTTTTAGCTCATTGTTAATGCTAGTTGTGGTATTGTTGTTGTTGTTGTTGTTGTATATTTGATTGTTACCGCTGTTATTGGGATTGCTGTTGGCGCCAGTGTTGGGATTGTTGCTGTGCCCGCCGCTATTGCTGTTGTTGGCATTTGGGAACTCCTGTTTAACCTGTATCGCTGCATACGGATTGCTCGCATAGAATTGCTGCAATTGTTCCGGTGAGATTTGCAGTGGCACCGCCGCAGCGGATGCCACCTGTTGGGCGGGGCTCTGTGATTTCTCCAGTGTGCCACTGACAGCAACTGCTGCTGCTGCTGCTGCTGTTGCTGCTGCTGCTGCTGTTGCTGCTGCTGCTGCTGTTGCTGCTGCTGTTGCTACTGCGTTTGCTGCTGCTGTTGCTGCTGCTGTTGCACGTGAGGTGGGCGTGCTCGAACGTGAGCGGGAACGTGACACGCTGCGTGAACGTGCCGCGTTGTTGTTGCTGTTGGGTGTTGTTGTTGTTGTTGATGCTGCTGCTGTGCGTCGTGCTGCTGGCGGCGTGTGTGCACCAACTGTGGTTGTAGTTGCGGTTGTTGTTGCTGCTGTTGCTGGCACGTTTTTGTTCAATTGCGTGTTATTGTTATTATTATTATTATTGTTGTTGTTATTATTATTATTATTATTATTATTATTATTCGTATTATTATTGTTGTTGTTGTTGTTGGTGGGCGTGGCGGGATTTACGCCCGGATGCGGCGGACTCGCAAAATCGTATTTCTCGTCAAAAGTAATGCCCGCCTTTTGTGCCAATGTCTCCAAACACTTTAAAGGCCGCTCAACGCTTTGTTGCTGCTGCTGCTGTTTGTGTTGCTGTTGTTGTTGCTGTTGCAACTGCTGCTGCTGATGCTGCTGCTGCTGTTGTGTTGCTGGCTGCAACTTGTCGCTGCTGTTGCTGCTCGTGCTGCGTATATTCGAGTTGTCCTTCAAGGGTAGCGCAGTTGTTGTTGTTGTCACAGTTGATGTCACAGTTGTTGCCAAAGCTGTTGCTGTTGTTGTCAAAGTGCTGATTGTTGTTGCTGCTGCTGTTGTTGTTGTTGCTGTTGTATCGCTTTCAGTGTCCGCTCTGCATTGGTAATAAAGAGAAGGCAGACAGTGAGCCAAAATTGTTGCTTGAGTTGAAATCACAAAAAAAAAAAACCCAAATAAGCACTCAACACACACTTGGAGCGTTTGCGTCGGCATGATGCATGCAGCATTTTGGAATTTGCAAAAAAAAAATATAAGTAAAACAAATAGCGCAGTCAAATAGAGAGAGAAAACTTAAAAAAAAAAAGAGTAAAACTAAATGGAATTGCAGTAAAAGAACGCAAAAAAGAAATGCAATGCAAACTTTTTGGCAGACAAACTGACAGCTCTGCTCAATGGCATGCAAATCAGCAACATCACAAGCTTAGCTGAGGCTTAAAGCTCTGCAAAGAGAGAAATAGTGGGGGAGAGAGAAGAGAGAAAGTAGGGGAGAGGGAGCAACAAGCAAAGATGGAGTAAATGCAGCAAGACTTCATGCCAACATCATTCATTCATACATATTTCTTGATAGAGAGTTATTTATTTTTCTCTATTATGAATTAATTATTAATTAATATTAAAAAGCCAAAAATTTGAAAAGTGATCAAGCCAATATGCGCAAGTATTTAACTTCAAAATGAAATTAAAATTATTAAAAATAATTTTTAAGAATGTAATAGTAACTATAGACACATTTAGTAAAATACAAATAGTTAATATTTAAAACTGCTATAATAATTTATATAAACAAATTTAGTAGACTTATGAGCCGATTTTCAATAGCCCGCTGACTAATATATAGTCTACAAGTACTTCTTAGAAATCCAGAAAAAAAAAACGATTTTCGCATACTTTTCACATTTTTTAGATTTATAAAGTCATTTGGTGGCCAATTGCAACTCTTAATTGACCCACATAATGCCAAATATGTGCTACATATAATATCAAATAAACACACATGTGCACTTGCATGAGTAACTAACGGTAACAGCGAAAGAGGTAATTTTAAAGGAGAGCAGGGAGAGCCATGCAGCAGCAAAAAGTCCCATACATAGAAATTCATACACATATATGGATTTGTATGTTTGCACATACATACATCAATGCATTTATTTCACCTATTAATGTCAAACTGTAAATAACAGTAAACAGCATTCGTTTCAGCAGCTGGAGTTGTGAGCATAAATTGAGAGATGCTGTTAGACAGCATGCGTGGGACCGTGAGAGCAGCCTACGCACCAACGCAGCTACGCAGACAGCCAGAGAGGTAGGGCAAGAGCCAGTGTTTGTGCACGGGAGGGATGCATGCATATTTGCAGTTATTGAAATGCAACAGTAAAGTAAGCATGCCAAAAAGAGAGAGAGCTTAAAGCACAAATAACAGTTATAAGTAAATTCACATAAAGAGTACTTTATAAGTTTACAAATGGGAGAAGGAATGGTTTTGAAAATAAATGCGAAATTTGGCAAATATCTTAAAGCACAATACAATAATTTAAGTTAAGACGGAAAAAAAACAAATTCTGACCCTTAAGGCACGATACATATACAAAAATAAGTAATAGGAACCACATACTAAATAGTCAAGATTGTTCGACGGGGAAATACCTTGTATTATAATATTTGCAAAATATAAAGCGGATTGTTAAATGTTAAGCACTTAAAAATTTTGGTTTTTTCTTTTGTTTTGAGAGTGAATTGAAAATGTTAGCAACTATATTTATCGGTTTCGAATAAAAACGTAAATTTATATTTAGCGTATAGAATCAGTTATGTCTTCTCTTGTCATACCCACTCTAGGCATTTTCAATGGCTACACGATATGAGAGCAGAAGGAAACTACAAGCGAAACGAGACAGTGGATATTGGAGACGGCCCAGCATTAGGGTTACCCCTGGTAACAAACGGTACAGAGCAGAGGGTGGTGCATAGTGGGTGGTTGGGTGTTTAGTGTGAGTGTGCGTGTGCGTGGGTGTATGTGTGTGGAGTTCAACTCAATTGCAGAAAAACAGTGGGCGGCTTTTTGTTGTTTTTTTTTTTTGCATGGCATTGCATGAAATCGGTCAGGGGTGTCATGTCATGATTGCCTGCGACAGGGTTGCAGCTGGGTATGCAAAGGTCGCACGCACGCTCCCCTCCCCCACTACCACCGCTGAAGCACCATGCGAAAGGCAAAGAGCAAGCGAAAGCTTGTAAAAAAAAATGAGCAGGGAGAAAAACTGACTGGCGACTAGACATGTTGCCAGACTAAGGAAGCGGGGAGCAGTAAGAGCATCCTTTTCAGCGTCAAACAGCAACAAAATCTTGTAGCTCAAGACTGGTTTGTGTTGCTCATGTGTGTGTGTGTGTGTGAGCAAAGGAGATAAAGGCAGACAGAGACAGAGCATGAGTTGTTGACTGCGTTTTTTTTATGCTGGCCTGCGGGATGCCGCATCAGTGTCATTAACAATCAAAAAACAAAAAGAAGAAGAACAACAATAAGACTGCCATACAGCGAACATTAATTTTATATTCGCTTCTAACCAAATTGAGTTGCAAGCAGCAAGATTGATAACAATGCCAACACGCAAACAAAACGAGCATGCGCCGAAACGAGCTAGCAAAAGAAAGAGTGAGTGAGAGAATGACTGTGTATGTGTGTGTGTTTATAGTGTGTGCGAGCGAGATAGTGTTAGGGAGAGCGCGCGCAGCTAGTATGCCAAGGAGAGAGAGAGAGCCACAAAAACAGCAACAAGGCAAAGGAACATAAAATTCAAATTTGTTTGCAAGAAACATGCGTGCAAAATTTCCTTTATGGTGGTTGTTTTTGGGGCATTAAACCTGCATGGGCTTTTTTTCTTTTTTTTTTTTGGAACAGGGGATTGAATTGAAAATAGATGACTACATATTGATTATACGAACGGGTTTTATTTCTGCATGCTAGCCACAGCCAACAACAACGACTCACACACATGCCCATGCGAATACAAAACAATTGAGAGTGAGCGCTATTGTGTCGCCCTTGTCGGTCCCGTTGCCGAATGCCCAAAAGAGTGAGCGAGTCAGCAATGCTTGCTTGGTCAAATGACGAGCGCAGCTCAAACAGACACACACACAGGCACTCACACACAAATGCATGACAGCGCAAGCATGTAAAAATAGAGTTGCCAACCGACTGTTAAATAAATGCATACATTTTACTAGTCATTAATAATATAAAAACAAAATAGGACTTAAACATGATCTGCACAAGAGCATTGAAATAAGTATTAAAATATTAATATGTACATATATATGCGCACATATAATTTGAATCTAAATTACATGGCAGCAATGAGCAATGTTGAAATGCATTATTTGATAATTAAAGAACAAATGGCAACACTATGCATCCGCCTCGAATTTTGTTTACTTCGAATTGTATTTGGGATCCCACGCGCGCGCTATTGAGAGCGAGCGAACGAACGAGAGAGAGCGTTCGCTGCTTTCTCACTGTTATTCTTGCTATTTCTGCTTCTTCCTGGCTTCTGCTCTTGGTAAGCTGCTCCCGCTGCTGCTGCTAAATGTCGCTTGCAGTTTCAGTTTCAGAGCCCAAAAAAACCATGTTACTTTTGGCTTAGAACTTTTGCTTTTCAATACTGCGAAAAGTAAAAAGAAAAATCAACCACCAAAATAAAAAATAAATAAAATTACAAGCACATACATATGGTATGCATTGCGAAATTTTGCTGTTGTGTGAGTGTGTGTGTTTTTCGAGACTCTCGACTGCAGTGTTGCAAAGCAGATGGGGAACAAAACTCGTTTGGGACTTGTGAATTTTGCGCTCGCTGTGTGCATGAGAAGCAGAGAAGAGCATTTTAAGTACAAGTACGATTATGATGCGACGTCAAACAAGAGCACATATATATATATATATATTTATATTTATATACATGTCTTTCGAATTTGTGCACATTTGTCATTATTCGGCAGTGTTGACAAACGTTGCATAATTGACGTTCGCGCCAAAGTTAAATGCTGCAATAAACTATAAAATGTGATAGAAGAGCGAAATAAGAAAAATGCGTATATATGTGTGTATTGAGAATATTTTCAATGCCAACGATGGTCACACTTGCGGCGAACCTGAGACGCGGTTTCCTATGTAATAACAAATATACAAATAGCAAAAGAGTGCACACACACACACACAGAGTGAGAGTGAGCGAGAAAAGAGAGCAGAAAAAAAAGAAAATGTTTTTTTTTTGTAATAAGCAATAATAAACGCGAGTGCATTGACACACATATGCATGTAAGTGTGCGTACATATGCATGCATGCATGCATACACACACACACACGCACATACATTGTATCTACAAATGCAATATTGTGAATTAAAAACTAAAACAAAACTAAAAACGAAAGAAAATAATAATACCTTTTTTGCATAAACTTCAATGCACGACGATCCATTATTCAAAATAAAAACAATTTGTATAATAAATTAATAGTATGCATGCGACGACGTCAGCGGCGACGGCGGCGACGACGACGACGACGGCAGCGATGTTCTCTTGCTTTTTGCTATTACTTTTACGGCGACGTTGACTGCGACTGCGCTGCTACTGCGGCTGCTGCTGCTGTTTTGACTGCTGTTTGTTTTTATTGTTGTTGGCAGCATATTGCTGCTGCTGCGTTTTTTTTAATTTAGTTTAAGTTTTGTTTATTTTCCATGTTTTACATTTAATAAGATACACACACCACAATATATCTATATTTATATATATACAAACAGGCAAAATAACGTAAAACACAACAAACAACACAAGAAAACATACATAAAAGTTTACACAACAACAACAACGGAAAAAAAAAGTGTCTCGCCGAGCGTCAGCCTCAGTGTCAGTGTCGTTGTATGCGTGCGTGCTTGTGTGGATGTGTGTATCTGTGTAGGTATATTTGTGTTTGTGTGTGTGCCTGTGTGAGACTGCGATTGAGGCGTGTAAATTGAGCGTTTCGTGCAGGAGAGCAATAATTAGTACATACTCCACTCGACTGCAGCAATAGCGTCCGACGATGACGACGACGACGGCTCAAAACTTGAGTTTGTTTTTTTTTTAATATATTTATTTCCAACTTTATTATTTATTAAGCACCTGTACACGTGATAGGTTAGGGGTTGAGGGGGTGGAGGGAGAGTTGAGTTTTGTGCTCTTCTTCTTGTGCTTCGGCTTACATAAAACGCGGCGACAACTCTAGCAACATATTTTTTGTTAAGCGGCACAAATTCACTGCGCATCGCTGCGGCAGCAACGGCGACTGCGACGAAGGCAGCATAATTTTTCACTTTGCAGCATGTATCTTTATTTAGCTTTTTTTGGCTTTTTTTTTCTTACAGCCTTTAAACATAAATATAAAAAATATATATTAAAAAATCGCAGACGTTAATCCGTTCTCGATTTGTCTTGCGTGCGTGTGTGTATCTGTGTGTCGAGATCGGCGCGAGCGTGCAAGCGAGTTCGGACTAAACACAATCCGTACGCTGCCAACTTAAATTTCAGACTAAAGGCGCACAGACGGCGGCAACTCTGCCGAAACAAAATGAAGCAGCCAGCGCACGTATGTGTGTGTGAGAGAGTGAGCGTTTGAAGAGGGTTGGTAGGCAGCTGGGCGAGGAAAACCAGTTTTCCATACACCAAATGAAAATTTCTCTATAACGAAATGCTTGCGTGCGAATGCGATGCCAATAGCGAATCGCATTCAAGTGATAACAGGTGCGAATGCGACTGCAATAGCCACACTGCGTGTGCTGTTGTATTTTGTTCAATGGGCATTGGTGGTGTGTGCGAACGAAAGAAAAAATGTATGTGTACGAGCAGCAAAAAAGATACAAAAAATAAACGAAATGTACAAAAACAAAAACGAGGCTACACAGCTGGCGGGCATGTGTATGTGTGTTGCTTTTGCTTTCGCGCCCGATGTAATGTTTTTATGTGTGTGTGTATCTGTGTATCTATGTATGCGCGCTGTCAACCACCCTGACTGCTGTTGATTGCCCTTTGCTCCGAACACCGCCGCCCTCGTCCACGAGCGAGAGACCCGTTTCTGGTTTTCTCTACACTCAAATGTCGGCCTCATCGTCGTCGTTGTGGTTGTTGTGTGCTGCCTGCCTGCTTGCTTGCTTGCTATACTTCATCTTCTTTTTTCGATTTCGCATTTGCCACCACCACCACCATTAAATACATGCAAACAAACACATATAAATATATACATACATACAGACAGACAGACATATCTGAACTGACTGGCAATCGACACAGCGGCTTTATTTTATTATTAGTTTTTGCTTGTCTGCCTCAGAATGGGTATGTTGGTGCTTGTTCTGGGAGAAGATGGGGTGCGGGCAGACCGCATTCGTTCGCTTTCGCTCGTTCATTCGTACAGTGGTATGCGTTTCATTATGATTATTTGAATTGCATTTTCTTTGCGTTTCATCTTTTTTTTCTAGTTAGTTTTTGCTGTTGTTTTCGTATTTCCATTTCCATTTGCAACACAATGTCTCCCGTTGCTTTATTGTGCTCCACTGCTGCATTTGTTTTGTGTTGCTGCAGTTAGCGTGGTCTTTGCCTTTGACATGCACGCACAGTGGTCCACTGTTTCTGATAATATCAAACGAAAATATTGCAAAAAAGAATTCTAATTTTTACTTGTGCTGATTTTAGTTGATGAAGAATTGCAATTTATTTAAATCCTATTTTGCTTAGCAAAAATTACTACATTTTATATATAATAATTTCTGCCGATGATTTGATTTGTATGTCGATAAATTTAATATTCGTCAAAGAACGTAGAAAATAATAATTTATATTTTAATTTCAAATTCTAAGCATTGAAAATATTTATTTAGATTTATTCTGTCCTTTTGTAAACACATTCAATTTGTAGTGTGTTCATAGAACATTCAAAATATGCATATTTATTAATAAAATGATATATTTTATTTTCACATAGGCTGGGAATTATGCGTATTATATTAATTTTTAATTTAGTAATGAACTATCAAAAATGATATAATAAGTTGCTTTATTTATACAAAATCACACTGGCTGCAAAAAAAACACAATTAATTTTAAGATATGTATTTTATATGTACTCAAATATAACGTACTTGCACCACTGTGCGTTGTCACGCTCTGGCATTCCATTTTTCATTTTGTTGTTGCCTGCCTGCCTGCCCCCGTGCATAGTTGTATGTGTGTAACTGTGTGCGTGCGCCGCTTTGGGCTGTTCTTGTATCCGACAGTCACAAATTCTCATCATTATGCTTTTGTAGATATATATTTGTCCCATCGTTGCTGCTGGCAATGACAGGCAACGTTGTTGTTGATGTGAGACTCGTTGCTCGAACCGACCGAATGAACGAAGGCACGAAACATTTTCGTGTATCGTTCGTTCGTTTTTTTTTTGCTGTTGCCGCCATATTATTTTTACGCTTGTTAAGTGTTTTTGCCTGATGTTTCTCTCTTTTATATTATGCCTTTTATTTGGTCCGCCTGTGTGTGCTTGGGTGTGTGTACTGTGTGCACTGATCCGGCTTCATCTTGGGCTACACCACTTGTGTGCTTGTATGTGTGTATTGGATTTTTTATGGTTGGATTTTTGAATGTGTTTTTTTTTTTCTTTTTTTTCGCTTGTATTTTGTGTACGTATTTTTTTCTTATTAGTTGTGGCACTCTTCTTCGTGCTGTGTGTCGTATAATATTCAACTGTACAAAAATGCCATGCGGAGCATGCGCTCTTTTTTTTATTGTCGGGACTTATTAACTCAAACTCGCTTTGGTCTTCGACTCTTGTTGTTGTTTTTGTTGTTGGGGGGTCGTTGTCGTTTTACGCCGCAGTGTGAGCGAGCGCACGAGTGTGTGTCCCATGTGTGTGTGTGTGTGCTCGTGTGCTTTTGTATATTTCGAACAAAAATGACAAATGTATAATCAGCGTAAATTGCTTTGCGCGTGCTTTTTTCCACTGGCATCAATTTGCTTGCTCGGCTGTCTCACTTGCGCTCATTAGCACAGCGCTTGCATGTGCATGTTAATATCTGTGTGTGTGTTGTAATTGCCTCACACTCACACTCGCACACATTAGCGCCTAGCATTGTTATCGCAGTTCGCTTGCTGTTCGCTGTTGCTTTTGTAATTGTTAGAATTTCCTACACCATTTTTGAAAAAAAAAAAAACCAGGGAATTATCAACATTTGCATACATACACACATACACATGCCTGACTGGGGTGTCATTGCTTTGTGTATGTGTGTTTTGGTACAACTATCAAAATGGGTTGCTTTTTATTGCTTTGTATTTGCCTTCCAACTGTAATGAAGTCAAAGGCGTGGTCAGCTCACCACCACCGCCACCTGTTTAGTTAATATTTGACGAATTTAACGAAACTTCTCAATGACAACAACAACGCTAAGCTCTCCCACTCCACTTTGCAAAAGTTTGCATTCTTTTTCGCACATCTTTTGCCGCTTATTAATCTCCCTCGCATTTCACACATATCCGCATAATGCCCACGACTGATGCCATTGCCAACGAACCCTCGACGAAGAAGTTTCCTTCAGGTCCAGTTTCCTTCTCTTTGTGTGTGTATGTGCCTATCTGTGTGTAGCGCACTCACGCAGTCGTTGTTTATGGTTTGCTCGTTCGTTCGTTCGTTCGTTCGCTCGCTCGCACGCACTGTGAACTCGAACTCAGGTTGAAATTTTGTGTTTGGTTTCTCGTATTCAGCAGTCGGCCACGGTGAGTCTTGCATGCGCTGCAATCAATAGCGGTTTCAGAAATTCTCAAACTTGGGTCACTGGATTCATTGAAAAGCGAACCACAATTATTAGTTTAATTTGTTGCAAATTATGTTTTTAAAGAAAAGTAAGGCATACATATATATTATTATTATTTAAAAGCCAATTCTATATCGAAGATATATTAACCACAAATCTATGAAATATATACATAGATCCAAACAGTATAAATATAAAAATTTATGTGTGTTAGATTAGGTTGTTTACTCTAGGCTCATATAGGCAAATAGTCTAACCTTAAAAACGAATACAATAATATAGAAATAACTTAGAAACAATTACATATCGAAACTGAAACACCTCCAAACTACCAAAAAAAAAAAAAAAAACCAAGCATGTCGCTTCACATTTCCTGTGCGGTCTTTAAAAATCACCAATATAAGAGAAAAAAATCCCCTGTCAAGTAATTTTCGACGGTGACCCTCTTGAGAATTCATGAAAACCCATCCAGTGACATGTACGAACTGTACTACGGTACTACCAGGCCTAACAGACTAACGGTTTACCCGAGTACGGCCCCGTGGGAAGGGTAGTTTCGTCATTTAGTTAGTCAAGAGTCAGAGTGCCTTTGGGCCGTTCCGCAAAGGGTTGAACTTTGATACACGGGGAACGGGGCTACAGTTGTGTCGACCCTCGACCTACGAAAAACCCGGCACCCCGACACCCCAACCCCACATCCCATCCCACATCCGTTTCCAGCAGACACAACGCACACCCTTTTCCTATTTTTTGTTTGTTATTGTTGTTGTTGTTGCTTTTGTGTCTCCATTTTACGCACCGTTTTAAGAATGCATTTGCAAAGCAAATATTCAACAATTACCCCCAAAATTGCAGCGATTAAGTGGAATGTGTGTGTGTGTGCGCGAATTCAACCCCTAAGCACAAGCTAAGGGCTGTTTTCGCTCAGTTGAGACCGGCGACACAGGAGCTATGCCAACAACGACAACGATCTTTTTTTGCTTAGCCATCATTTAAGGGTGGGGGGATGGCAAGGATTACCATCTAAGGGTGGGCATGCTGACCTTGCGATCCTCGGCGGCAACAACAAACCCAAAGCAACCCAATGCAAAACCATATATACATATTTAGTCATATATATCTTACATATATATTTATTTATCAGTAGATCTTGAAAAATACTAAAGAAAATTGCACTTAATTCGATTAGAAGCTGTTTCAAAATCAACCACTTTGCTTAAAGAGAGTAATTTGATCAGGTAGAATTCTTATTCTAAATACTCAATGCTTAACATAACACGAAACTAGACTGCAAGTTTTTCAATTGAAAACTAAAACTTGGTTTGATTTGTGAATTTGTATGTTGAACAATTGAAAATGGTTAAAAGGGGTCTAATAAAGTTGTGCAAAGTATGTCACAGGAAGAAAGGAAGCATCTCTTACCCCAAGAGGTATATATTACTGATCAGCATCAATTGTCGAGTAGATCTAGCCGTGTCCGTCTATGTGCACAAGCCGATCTCAGCTACTATCATAGACTTTAAGCGCAGATCAAATTTTATACTTATCTGTACAAATCGATTTCCGATAGCAATAAATTTAAAGTATAATTAATACAGCCAGACAAACTATTGATCAACTGTAAAGATTTCATTAAGATCGCAACTCCCTCGAAAAAAACATTATAACTTGTAGATCTTATTGTTGATTTTAAGATCAACAATTAATTAGAAAGATTGTAAATCAAATTATATTTTTTGATTAACTCACAACAAACTGATCTAAAAATGTGCAATTAATCTTCGTATGAAACCTTATATTTTCCGTTATTTATATAATATATATATATATAATAAAACTTACCCAATTTCCGATTTTAAAGCAATGTTGTTTTAGAAATCTAACCTGACTCAGCTATATAAGTACTATATTTTAATATTTTAAATGTAGATTTTCATTTTGTGGAATCCAAAACCATTAAAATCTAGAAAACTCAATATTTGAGTCTTCCACCTTTACCGGAACCTTTACACTTTTCGCACGGAACCCGGTACCAGATCCGAAATACGATTCAGTTTGGGACCCTGAATTTTACTTTTTGTTATATAAGTATTCCATTTATATTTTGTATACCTTTGCAAAGGGTATTTTAGTTTTGTCGTGCAGCTCGTAACTTATTCAAGGAGACATCTTCCACCCCATAAAGCATATATATTCTTGATCAGCATCGCTAAACGAACCGATCTAGCCGTGTCTGCTGTTAAGCGAACTAGTTTCTCAGTTTTGAAATTATGAAATTCATTAAATTTGGCATATATCCGTCTCTTTGCTGGAGCCGACCGGATCGATTAACTATATCATACAGCTGCCATAAGAACAATCGGTCGAAAGACGATTTCATGTGAACAACTTTTTTGCTTAATAGTTTTTTCCGATTCTAATTTTTTTACGTGTAGTACAAAAATTGTTTTAAGATTTTTAATATTATTCGGTTAAGTATTGGTATCTTGAAAAATAAGTGCGCAGCTGACTTTCTGTAAGGAATATATATATTCTGGATCAGGATCAACAGATATAGATACCCCTAGGTAACAGTTCCACTTGTTGGATCTTAAACAAATTTTGAATTTAGATTCCGTTTCCGATTCTGACACTCTATATTTTTAATTCATCAAAGTTTTAAAAACTGATGCAACTTGGAATATACCCATATATCTGATGTCAGTATCAATATCGGATCTCTATATCACATACCTGTCATAGGAATTATTTGCAGAAAGATAAACTCCTTTAACTCTAGACCGATTTTCAAAAGCATTATCTTTTGGATACTAAACACAAGATATTTAATTATTTTAAATATGTTCACATATTATACAATCTTGACTTAAGCAGAAAATGTACTTAAATTAACCACATTATTTGTGATTTTTTAAAGATCGCCCAATGCTCTATGGAAATTTATTTCAGACTCGACTTTTTTTAAATTATTAAAAAAAAAAGACTTGAAGCCGCACTTGACATGAAAAACATATTTTTCTTTATTAATTTCAATACTTGATTTTTGCTCTTATTGTAAACAATATTTTTCTAGTTTTGAAAAAGAGAATGGAATAAATTGGATTTTTTTGGATAAATTCCCATCGGAATATTTTTACATATTTTCATTTTCTGCGCTTATTTTTATTTGCATGAATTATAACGTTTTTCGTTTTCTTTCCTAATTCCGCTTTTCGAAAATGGTCAATTACCGATTAAAATAATTCATAAAAAATTTCATTTTATTTACATTTAGAATGCGCTTTGAATTTGCCTTTAGTTATTTTTCACATTGAACTTTGCGTAGGATTTGACCAATCGCGTTCATTTGATTTGCTTTTTGCACTGTAAAAACAGTTAACTAAATCAAATAGACACGCGTGACGCCATTTTGTTTTGTTTAACTGTTCGCCGAGTCGCTGTCGCTTTCCGCTGTCTAATTGCAGTTTGGCATCGGCGGCTGCGTCCAATACAAAATGCCGACGGCGAAAAATGGGCGCGCTACTCGCTCACTTTGGGGTGGGTGTCAACTAAAGCCAACAATAACAACAGCAGCAGCGAAACAACAACAACCTAACGCTAGACAAGTGGCGTGAGCGAGATGGCCAGACGTACATGACGATGCTACTGCTGCTGCTGCTGCTGTTGGTGGTGGTGTGCTCGCCAATCGATGGGCGTTGCCCGTGGTGAGTTTATTCAACCTCAACATGGTGAGCGTTTAGTATAACAGTTGGAACAGCTTACGAAATGTAATGAATTATTTGACAATATTTGCTGCTTGCTTAGAATTGTAAAAAAATAATAATATAAATACATATAAAATAAAAATAATATATGTATTTATACAATATTATTTTTCGCTGTGCATTTTATGATTATAAAGCGACAAAAATAAATTTAATTAAAAAAACTAAAAAACAATAAACACTTCAAAGGTTAAGCTAATTAAACAATTTTTAGTCATAATTTTTGTGTAAAATGATGTCACATTAAGGAACATATTAAAATAATGCTGGTGTATTTTTCATTTATTAAGCTAAAAAATAATAAATTGGATTTCTAATTTTTCAACTTTGTATTATTTGAATGCATTACATTTATTCATAAACATTTGACAATATAAGATAAGGCAAAATATAAGCTATATTTTTGTTTTATATATATGCATACATCTTGTAATATATTCCTTCCTAAGAAGAGTATTCTGTGGTCGTATATACACTAATAACTAATCAAACCAAGTTTGCTTTAATTTTTGTAGTTGCGCTTTTTAATATATGCACTTAAAAATTAAGTTTTGAGATTCTATAACATTTTAAATTATAATAAATTCCTAAAAGTTAAATAAAATATTGTTGTCATTTGTAGTTCTTACTTGCTTATTACTTGTATCTAAAAAAAACCAATTGATTAATTTAATTTATTTAAAGAAACTAAAAAAACCCTTTTCTTGATTTTTCTCAATTATTTTTGTTGGAGTGTCTAAGAAGATCTAACAAGAGCTTTAAATTTAAATATTTTCTTGGCAATTTTTGCGAAAATGTATTAGACTCAATTCGATTAATAGATTTGTTTCGTTATGATAATTTTCGAATAAATTTCACCCACGAAAATGGCAAAAACTATCTGGTACAGTTTAGAAGCCACTGCCTTGGAAAGCATGCAAAGCTCAACAGCTGATCGAAGCGATACCGAAAGCTTTAGCGCTCAATAGCTTTTAGCTGACGCTTACGCTCGCGCTCTCTCTCTCTCTCTTTCGCTTTCTTTGGGGGGGCCTCGCTCGTAGTTTCGTTTCTTCGTTTTAGTTGTAGTCTTGTTTTGATTGCCTTTTGCGTGTTAAGCGCGCGACAATTAACATCGACTTTTATGATTAGTAATCTTAATATTATACATCTTACGGCAGGTGCGTATTCTCATATACAATTGATAAGAAACAATAAGTGAAGTGCATTTGGAAAAAAAATGATGTGCTCGCGCGTGCACTATCTATATGTGCGTGAGTGTGTGTGGGCGCACATTCGTCTGGCTGATTTGAGTACGTGGAAGGCGCATGGACAATAAGTGACGCCATTGAATACATATCAATCAAACACACAAACGTACATACATACATCGCCGTTTAGCACACTTGCGTGAAAAGATGCCGCTCATCAAATTTACATATATGTATATATATTCACACACACACCGGCACGCACGTCATATGGTAGACGGCAGATGTAAACAAAAACAAAAAACCGTTTTGTTGGCACTCAAAAGCTCCTTGCTTACTGCCTGTAGCTGTAATTTGTACTTCAGACATGTGTGTCATGCGTAAATGCATAGATCAGCAATCAACGGAGGCACCGCGTCGCGTGCAAACGAGTAAGATAGAAAACTACATACATATTTACGTCTAGACCAGTTGTGCTACAGTTGTCCCCGTTGAGTTCGCTTCGAACACTTGCAAACATGTTTGTCATACGCCAAGTTTGAGTGCGGTTGTGTAGAGCAGTTTGAGATTGAGAAGTCTAAATTGCAAATTAAATATTAAATCGAATGCAATTTTTGTAGGTTTGGAATTTGTAACTTTTGCTGAACTTCGTGTCTTTTGTAACCTTCTCGCTCTCGCTCTCCCTCTCTCTTTCTCTGTCTCTCTTTCGATTCAGTTTCAGCCCGAAAACCCACAAAAGATCAACCAAAACAATTGCCAAGACCGAGGCAGGTAAAACTAACTGTTGATGAAAGATTGTCGTAAATGAGTTTATGGTTATGCACTTTCTTCTTCTTCTGCATTTGGCTTAATACCTGGAATACCTTTTGAGCACACATACACACACACATATGTATGCTTGTGTACTTATGCATATAGACAAAGCAAACCCGGTCGCTGTCATAAAAATATTGACTTTAACTCGACTTCTTTTTTGCTCACCTGAATCTCGACCGTGGGACCATTTGCCATTGTCTCTGCCCCTCACCCACCCCCGCCACCCTATCTACACCGTTTAACCAAATAACTTTGTTAAAAGCATATTTCAAATAAAAAGAACTTTTCGCACTCAAATAAAGCACAAATATTGTCAATGATGGAGATCAAAGTGTTTATTCTAAAAGGGGAACTACATTTCTAAATGGGAGAAGTTGCCATGCGTACATTTCCCAAAATAGCCTTATATTTTGAGATTTTAGTTCTTAATTCAATTACTTACATCTTCAAATAAATCAAACTCAGCTTAAATTGATATTCAAGCAAACTTTTTCAAGCTTATCTCCACCGGAAGTGGAACCGCAAATTTATCGATTTAATTTCAGAATCGAAACTGTAAACGAAATTCCTAATTCTTCAATGAGACTGTTTCAAGAACCGACATTATTGGTTCATATAGTACCATAACCGAATACCGGGGATAAAATATGTGAACCAATTATTAATATTTATCAGTATCTTTACATTTTAAGTAACGGAACCAGAACCGGAATGCGATTTATTTTATTTTACTATTTTGAATAATTGCATAACAAAATGACTTGAGCAAACCATTAAAAAAAGTCGTGTACAGTGTATCTGCTAGTCGGGCATTTTTTTAGCTTTGCTATTTATTTTTTGTATTTCGCACTGATAGCGTTGCGAGATTGTGGCAATCAAGTTCACACGTTGTCTATCCCAAGATTGGGGATATACTATGTATAACAAACATATGTAGTTTTGGATTCCATCTGAATGCTATCTATCAGTACCGTCCGAGGTTTGTGCCACACAGGACTACAATTAGTGACACAAAAAAAAAAGATAACGAAATTATAGGTGGAAAGATTGAATCAGTTTAACGATAAGCTTTGTAATCAGTTCAATAGATGTTAATGTCTGATTTAACATTCAGGAAGTCAATATACAGTGTGCGTCAGCTTATTTTCAACAGTGCCAAAGAAAAAACGTAATTGCCTGCCATAAAGTAATTATTCATTATTTTTCAAAAATTCCAAAAACCGATGGTAGCTACATGTATTAACCACCAATATGAATGGATGACCCTCATAAACTGAGGTTTCCCCACCTGCTAGGTAGGATTATGTAAAAATGTAGCCTATTTTTAGGTGACAGCTTATTTGGATCAGGTACATTGTGGACACCTGGGAGCCATAGAACCCGGATTTTTTACCTAAAGTTGAGTATTTTCGGAATAAATAGATCAATACTTCGTAGTCAGTTTAGTTATATCCTGCATCCCGAGTTCAATAAGCCCACAAGGACTATGGACAAACGGACTACCATTGAACAACGGAAACTCATCCTGGCACACCACAAGAACGGATATTCACATCGCCAAATAGCTGAAATGGTCAATCTGAGCAACTTAACCATGTATAACATCATTCGGTGCTTCGTCGACGCAAATTAGATTGAGGGCAAGGGCTTAATGGCACCAAACCCGCTTTTCACCGAAGAGGAGGATCGGAGGATCATCAGGAAAATAAGGGCAAATCCCAAGCTATCGACTCCAAAAATGACTCAACAGGTGCAGGATAAAATGGGAAAAAGTGCTGTGTGGAAACTGTGCGCATTGTTCTGCGCACACATGACTTAAATGCCCGAGCACCACGGAAAAAGTCCTTTATAAGCGCACCAAATTAAGGGACTAGGATGACGGTGTCCAAAACCCACTTGGACAAGGATCTGGAGTTTTGGAACACAGTCATATTTGGAGATGAGTCCAAATTCATCATTTTTGGCTCGGACGGACTGAATTATGTGGGGCTACAATCCAAAACTGAGCTGAATCCCAAACACATATGGCAGGCAATTACGTTTTTTCTTTGACACTGTTGAAAATAAGCTGACGCACACTGTATATACACAGAAAATAAAAAACGTTTACGAATGCATTGTATAAAGAGAAATGCAAACAGCTCAAAAACATAAAAATGTGAATAGATATTTATAGAATATATATTTTTGGAATTTTAATTTAAGTATGTATTTTTATGAGAGCTTGGTTCAAGGTGGTTAATTTAGAAATATATTTTTGACTAAAGATTTTTACCTCTCCTTTCATTTCTCATACGATTTGAACTAGAAGATTCTTGATGTTAGGTAGTTTTGGAACCCATTCAAAATTAAACAGGGGATATAATAAAGTTGTGCAACAGTCTGTAACGTGTAGAAGCAAGCATAATATATATTTGTATACCTGGTCCGCATCAAGAGTTGTGTCGATTTAGCCGTGATCGTCGATATATAATTGATCAATGCTAAAAATTGCAGCAAGATCGCATAAGAAACGTGTCTTCATATTGATCGAACTGCTGTTAACAAGCCTTTTAATATTTATTCTCATTTATGAGCTTGATGAAGGATCGAGCACTCTAACTGTTATTCGAATCCTAAACTCCTTATCTTTTCTTCGTTACAGCTTGCCCAAAAACGGGACTTTCGGCGTTGAATTAGTTTTAATTGCCGCCTTCCCCACCCCACAACACGCCACACCACAACAGATCCCACCACATCCCCAGCACAGTTGCAGTTGAAGTCACCACAGCCATGATGCGTTTACAGGGACTCGTACAATTGCGCAGATATGCGACGACGATTGCCGCCACCCTCAGGCACACGCACATGCACACGCACACCAAGACAATGGTGCGCACGCTGACGAGCAGCGCATCGCCCCTGCCCGAACTCACACAGGTAAGAGAGAGAGACAGAGACAGAGAGAGTTGAGTTTGTGGTGAATTTGTGTCATTGCAGTGGCCCAATCGCTGCCGACCAAAAAGCAACGCGCTTTGTTTTTTATACATTTTTTTTTATTGCAAATGGTGGTTGGATGAACATTTTACTGCTTTGCATTCACCATTTTCAGCTGATTTGACGATTGTGGTGCATTTTTAGTAGGTTGTAATTATAAACCTTGAGAAATGCAGCCAAGTCGTAATAGTTAAATTTTGAATAATTTGAAAATCAAAAATCACAATTCCAATCCTCTACTTACTTTTGGCATCACAGATAAAGGATAAGGTGCAGCGTGGCAATTACGCACAGCTAAATGATAAGGATATGGCGCACTTTGAGCAACTATTGGGCAAAAATCATGTCCTTACCGAGGATCTGGATGGCTACAATGTATGCTTCCAAAAGCGCATACGCGGTAACTATTTCAAGTTATTAAGTTAAGCTAAAAAGACTACATAACTATAATTAAAATGAAATTTACTTAAAGTCAACATATTTTGAATTTTAAGCAGGAAATCAAAGCGATTTTCGAAGTTTTGGTTTCCGATCTGCTTTTAAGTCTCAAGCGGTTAACGGTTACGCTTCCGGCTTATTATATATATTAGAACAGTTTGGTTTTCATACATATTAGAACAGTTTGGTTTTCTGTCAAGAAATTAGGGAATATCGACATTCAGGCTCTGATTCTAAAATGGAATCGGTTTTTTTTCTTGATGTGAATTTCAATTGAAGAGAGTTTGAGTAATTTAATTATTTATTTACGTTAATTTAGAAGAAGTAATTAAATTATAAACAAAATCATATTCATCAACAACAGTAAAAACCAAAAAAAAAAACAACTAAAAAATTGAAATTCTTGGACAAACTTTGGTAATACACTCAATTACCTTAAGTAAAAAAATCAATTGACTTAAGTAATTAATTCCATTTTAAGCTGAATAACTAATTCTAATCTGATCTATGACAGGCAACAGCAAACTGGTGCTCAAGCCGGGCACTACCGACGAGGTCGCCGCCATTCTGCGCCACTGCAACGAGCGACGGCTGGCTGTGGTGCCACAGGGTGGCAACACCGGCCTGGTGGGCGGATCTACGCCGATTTGTGATGAGATTGTGCTGTCGCTGCAGCGACTAAATAAGGTTATATCTGTGGATGAGGTGACGGGCATTGCCATCGTCGAGGCCGGTTGCATTTTGGAGAACTTTGATCAACGTGCCCGAGATGTGGGTCTGACGGTACCCATCGATCTGGGTGCCAAGTCCAGCTGCCACATTGGTGGCAATGTTTCAACGAATGCGGGCGGTGTTCGCGTTCTTCGATATGGCAATTTACATGGCTCGGTGCTGGGCGTGGAGGCTGTGCTGGCCAGTGGCCAGGTCCTTGATCTAATGTCGAATTTCAAAAAGGACAACACCGGCTATCACATGAAGCATCTGTTCATCGGTTCCGAGGGCACCTTGGGTGTCGTCACAAAGGTGGCGATGCTCTGTCCCCATGTCTCCAAGTCGGTGAGTGTCGCCTTCCTTGGCCTCAATTCTTTCGATGATGTCCTCAAAACGTACGTCAGTGCCAAACGCAATCTCGGCGAAATACTCAGCTCCTGCGAACTCATCGATCACCTTGCTCTCAACAATGCCCTCGATCACTACAAATTTCTCAAGTAAGTACCTTTGATCGACTAGCAAATACCCTATACTCTCAGGCTCTCAAGAGTCCCGGAGGACCAGGAGCGAAATTCAAATTTAAAATTAAAATTGGTTAAAATTTAGATTCCGTTTTTCTCAGAGTGTGGTTAAGAGTAAACAAAGAAAAATAACGATTTTATGCTTGTGAGAAACATGTCTAGCGACATTCCATTGCCCATGTCGAGTATATCTAATTGTTGATCATCCATTCTGTGTGTATTCGTAGCTCCCCAATTAGTGGATACCCATTCTACATGCTGATCGAGACGTCGGGCAGCAATGGAACGCACGATGAGGAGAAGATCAATCAGTTCATTAGCGAAGGCATGGAACGGGGCGAGATAATCGATGGCACCGTAACCGGTGATCCCGGCAAGGTGCAGGAGATATGGAAAATCCGCGAGATGGTCCCACTTGCCCTAATCGAGAAGACTTTTTGCTTTAAGTATGACATCTCGTTGCCGCTCCGTGACTTCTATGGCATTGTCGATGTGTTGCGCGAGCGTTGCGGTCCCTTGGCGACAATCGTCTGCGGCTATGGCCATTTGGGTGACTCCAATCTGCATCTGAATGTGTCCTGCAAACAGTACAACGAGGCCATTTACAAGCGTGTCGAGCCCTTCGTTTACGAGTACACCTCACAGCTGAAGGGCAGCATTAGTGCCGAGCATGGCATTGGTTTCCTCAAAAAGAACTATCTCCACTATTCGAAAAATCCCACTGCCATCGATTGGATGCGTGACATGAAGAAAATGTTCGATCCCAATGCCATACTCAATCCCTACAAAATGCTTAATTAATAATCGCAACCCGTCACTAGACTAAATATTTCTGTTTATTATTTTTTTTTTTTGTAATTTAAAAATGTAAAGCTTGTAATAAATTGATTGTTTAAACTTTAAGCGCAGCTTTAATTAGATTTCTAACGCCATCTGTCGTTGACAAGCTGCGTTATCGTGGCGCTCTCTGTAGAGTATAGAGGGCACAGCAAGGTGACGTCAAATGGTTGTTTTTGTCTGTTTGCTTTACACATGCTTGCATTTGCATTGCGCTGATCGTCCAAAAGCTCAGCACCGCTAGAGATGAGCACAACGTCAACTTGGCTGCGCACGCAAGTTACACTATCAAAAATTGAACCGATTTTAAATACAATCTTGGGCAGGTTAAAAAAAATGTTGGATTTGAATAACAATTCATAAAGGTAGTTGACAATTTCAACATATTTTGTGGTGACAATATAAGAAAGGATTCCAGCCTTGCGATTGCGTGACACGCTTAATGCAGCTCACGTGACACGCGCTTATATCTAACGCAAAGCTTTTCATGGCATTTTGACACTTATCGTTTTTGCTTTGCTTCAAATTCTGTGTAAGTTGTAGTCGGCGAACGCAAACAGTCAGTCAGCAAACAGGCGGCAGCGAAGTGACAACATCGGCAATAATTGAAAACGAGTTTTTCGTTCGCGTAAAATATTTTTTTAAAATCAAAAATGAGCGGGTAAGCAAATTTCACACACAGACCGACATAAATTTGCCAATTTTAGCATTTGCTCAATTTGTGTGTGCTCAATTTGATTGTTTTTTTTATTTTGTTTTATTGTGTTAAATGCAGGAAAGCTGATATTGCGCTTATTGGATTGGCTGTAATGGGTCAAAATCTAATACTAAACATGGACGAGAAGGGTTTTGTGGTGTGTGCATATAATCGCACCACATCGAAGGTTCAAGACTTTCTAAACAACGAGGCCAAAGGCACCAAAGTGATTGGCGCCGACTCATTGAAGGACATGGTCGACAAGCTGAAAACGCCACGCAAAATAATGTTGCTTGTCAAGGGTAAGTTTTTATTTTTGTTGTTGTTGTGGAGTGGCGTGAAGTGAAGTGATCGCACCATATATATGTTTGTGTGTGTGGAAGTCAAAGCAAAGTCATGCATAGGCAAAAATTGCAACGTGCACTAACAATAACAACAACAACAACCGTTAAAGAGAGAGCTTGGATCTGATTTGATTTTGTTTACTCAAGCGATAGGCGCAGTTATCGATATTTCTAGGTTTTGGTGTATTTATTGCTTAAGCTTAAGCCTCAGCTTAATGAGCTCGATGAGTGAATGATGTACAAATTTTGAACAAGTCGAAGCTTTGTTTACATTTTGCGTGGCTGACATTCACACATTCTGACATTCAATATAGGTCAAACACATGCACACACGCACATGGCTCAGCACTTTACTTTCGGCATGCACTTTACTTTGTTATCAAAGTGTTTTTTGCCATTTAATTGTGAATGCTAGAGTACAGAAATTAGTGATTGGCCGACTTTGGGCTAACCTTAGTTCAAGGTCAACCATAAGCAACACTTGACCACTTAGAGATGAGCGCGTGACACGTGTAGGCTGACCTTAAATTAAACGTAGCAAAATAAAATAGAGAAAGAAAAACACGAAGGCACGTATAATATGGTTGGCCTTGCTGGCAGTCACGCTTCCATCTCCAGCAACGACTTTCTAAGCAAACTTGACCTCTAATCGGCTTGACCTAAACATGTTTTTTTTTCTGTCGCAGCTGGCAGCGCTGTGGATGATTTCATTGGCCAACTGGTGCCACTGTTGTCGCCCGGCGACGTCATCATCGATGGCGGCAACTCTGAATATCAGGACACATCGCGTCGCTGCGACGAACTGGAGAAGCTCGGACTTCTCTTTGTGGGCTCCGGCGTCAGTGGCGGTGAGGAGGGCGCCCGTCACGGACCATCCCTAATGCCCGGTGGACATGCGGCCGCCTGGCCACTGATCCAGCCAATCTTCCAGGCGATCTGCGCCAAAGCGGACGGTGAACCATGCTGCGAGTGGGTGGGCGATGCGGGCGCCGGTCATTTTGTGAAGATGGTGCACAATGGCATCGAATACGGCGACATGCAACTGATCTGCGAGGCTTATCATCTGATGCAGTGTTTGGGCCTAACATCGCCACAAATGTCCGAGGTGTTTGGCCAATGGAATGGCGAGGAACTCGACTCGTTCCTCATCGAGATCACACGCGATATACTCAAGTACAAGGACGCCAATGGCTATCTGCTGGAGCGTATACGCGACACGGCTGGACAAAAAGGCACCGGCAAATGGACAGCGATTGCAGCCCTCCAATATGGTGTGCCCGTCACGCTCATTGGCGAAGCCGTCTTCTCGCGCTGTCTCTCGGCGCTCAAGGATGAACGGGTCCGGGCGAGCACTGTACTCAGTGGACCCGTCAAAAACTCGAGCTCCGTGGATAAGAAGAAATTCTTGAATAGCCTCAAGCATGCGCTGTACTGTGCCAAGATTGTCAGCTATGCGCAGGGCTTTATGCTGATGCGCGAGGCGGCCAGCGAGAATAAATGGAGTCTCAATTATGGTGGCATCGCATTGATGTGGCGCGGTGGTTGCATCATACGCAGCGTCTTTCTCGGCAACATCAAGGATGCGTACACCCGACAGCCGAAGCTCTCCAATCTGCTGCTCGATGATTTCTTTAGGCGGGCCATCGCAGAGGGTCAGGAGTCGTGGCGTGAGGTCGTCGCCAATGCCTTCCTTTGGGGCATACCGGTGCCGGCTCTATCCACCGCACTCAGTTTCTATGATGGCTATCGCACGGCCAAGTTGCCGGCGAATCTTTTGCAAGCGCAACGTGATTATTTTGGTGCCCACACCTACGAGCTGCTCGGCAAGGAGGGACAGTTTCATCATACCAATTGGACGGGCACTGGTGGCAACGTCTCCGCCAGCACCTATCAGGCATAGTTTGGGCCGTCGTATACCAATATATATATTAAAACTTAAAACGATGTATCGTAGCACTAATTTTTTAGTTATGACAACTGTATAAAAAATATATATATTTTACGAAAATTAAAATATATATATACTTTATATATATACACATTAGAGCATACATTCCACATTTATATGTTAATACGGTGATCATCGCTTCACAATATTATAATTTGTTTATTATTTGAATGCTGACAAATGTTTGCGTTTGTTTCTAAGCTTTATATTTTCAATGTTTCTATTTCCGAATTTTTAAAAAAAATTTTCATTTCATTTCGAATACAATTAAATCATCTCCACCCATTGCAGTTTTGCGTATCAAAAATATCATTAATTTCAGCAACTTGCAAAATTAAGTTTGAATTAAATGGGTTTTTTTTCCTCTGGATTTCGTCGAGTTTTAATTATTAATTTTTTTTAATTAACTTTAACTTTCAAAGTGAGCGAACACTGTATACAGTCTGTATACCTCTTAATATCCAATATACTCCGGGGCCTTTTAGTCTACAATTGTGTTTTTTATACCCATTTTTTACTTTTGTCAAGTAAGGCTAGCAGTACATAGTTATACATTTTCTAATTTAAAAAAATATATATATATACACACGTATTTGGTTTCATGTGTAATTCAATATAAATATATTATTAAACTGGTGTTGCTTTTATTTCACTGCAATCTGCATTGTTTTGTTTTGTATTTTTTTGTTTGGTTTGTTTTTGTTGTTCAACAAGCGACATTCAAATTTAACGAACTTTTTCTAGTATAAGCCCGCTGTTGGCTGAGCCTTGGTTTGTGTATGTGTATGTGTGTGTGTATGAGTGTGTGAGCTAGAAATGCAACTGTGACACTTGCATCAGTCATCAGATGGTTGCAGCGTCTTTTTTTGCTCGATAACCAGCTTGTCCGTCGTGTAAAGATGGCCGATGATTACCTGCATGTGCGAGAGGATATGAAAAAAGAAACAATGCGTTATCGTAATCAATGCTGACGTAAATGGCGTTCACATGCACACCTACAGCGGATCTACAGCTGTTTGGCCAAGTTATTGACCCGGCGGCAACTGACAACTGACAACTGACAACTCAAAGCTCGAAACTCACCTGTCGCCGTATTAACTCAAGATTTTCTCTGGCGCTGACCATTTGTCGGTCGATTTCTTTGAAATCTTTGATCACCTTATTGGCACGAAATGTGTCGCGTATCTTGCGCACCGCATACATTCTGTGGAAAAACAACAACAAATGGTTTCAGTTATGTTATGATATTTCACAATATGCCCCACACAGCACACACCTAAAGTTATATGATGGCAGCTTCTCAGATTCACGTAACAGATTTCGATATAACGTGATGGCTTGGCGACGTGTCGACATCTTTGTGCTGCAGAAGGATAATTTACAATTTAACGTTGATTTTAATTGATAATAATCGTATTGAGTATTCTGCGGCTAAGCCGTACAATTTAGAGATGTTAAGAAATCAAAATGAGAAACGAGAGTGTATCGATTTTGGCTCTGAGCGATATATCGATAACAATATGTTCTTTGTCAGTATTTTATGCCCAAGAAACTACTATCTTTGGCCATTTTGGTGTTTAGTAGAACCGAAGCGTTGCAAACACTAACGTCGAACTGTCGCCTAGCATTTTCATATCGATAGCGACAGTACATCGATTTTGACCATGCACTATATATCGATAGCAATATGTTCTG
The DNA here is from genome assembly GCA_035041535.1 of Drosophila cognata. Classification (NCBI taxonomy): domain Eukaryota; kingdom Metazoa; phylum Arthropoda; class Insecta; order Diptera; family Drosophilidae; genus Drosophila; species Drosophila cognata. The sequence continues at coordinate 7,725,136 of JAWNLC010000235.1, forward strand.
CCGTTTGTTAGTATTTTATGCACAAAAATCTAGTAGCCTTGACCAAATTTAGTGCTTATCGTAGCAATCGTTGGAAGCACTGACTGTGAACGGGATCACGACAAAAGTGAGATTGCTGCAAGCGAAAAGTTGGGTGTCATTTCTCTGTCCGTGCTGTTGAAAGAAACATTTAATCTTAGTAGCAGGAATTTGGTGAATAACTCACGAGAAATCCAGTAAACAAGTAAGTACAACCAAATCAACCGAATTAGTGGTAAATTTTTGCAAATGTGCCTCAAATGCGACAATGCCTTTGATGACGGCGTCGTTATTCCAGCCTTAATAGTTGTAGGTGGTCATCTGCTGATGCTCCAAATGTGCGCATTTCCATATATATACATTATATATATATATATATATATTATATACAATGTATATATTGTGCAGATATATATATATATATATATATGTGTACTGCTCTCATTTGCAATACAATCTGTTGCTACAGAATGGAGAAAAATGGAGTTGTTGTTGGATGCGGGGCACCGTTATTTAGAGAAGGCCGGCGTCCCACGACGTGGTGCGTGCCGCGTGTTGTTCGCAGGGGTTCGAATAGCAATATATAATTGCGTACATACATCGGTTGCATGCCTGTCTCTAAGTGAATTAACAACGTTTTATATTTTATGCAAAAAAAAACTGCAGACTAACGGCGGCCAATCGAGAATTTTGTTGAGGTTAAATCCGAATTGATGTGGAGGAAAAAAAATTTGCGTCATGTTTCAGACAGTGGCGCGTGTATTGGCGTCTGAGCGTGTGTGTGTGTATATCGGCAATTGCTGTTTGTCTGTGTAGTTGTGTGTGTTTTGGGTTATGCGTTAGCATTTGTTATTTTATTGTGTGTTTATTAATAAGACAAAATTGCATTCAGTGTTTTTATGTGAAAGTAGGTAGATTGCACTTGGCCTGTTTTTCTCTTTGCATGTTTCGCATGCATTTTGGCGGGCTTTGCATGCGTCTGCCAGCAACGGCCGCTCTCCCATTCGCTCGCACTCGCACGGTTGTTGTTTTTGCGTGTGTTGAAGCTACACACAACATTCCATGCATTTGTGTGAGTGCTGCTGATTCAGCTGTTAAACGCATTTCAACAATATCTGCAATTTATTGTTTTTTCTGCTTCTATGCTGGAATTACCCTTTTTTATTTAACAATTGAATTGCCCCGAATGTTCGAATCAATATTTACTTATTATTATGTTAATTTAAATGAGAGTCAGTTAAAGTTAAGAATGTTCGAGAGTATGTTATTATTTTAATGTACATGATATCAAAAAAAGTTACAGAGATAAATTTGAAAGGGTTGAATTTCTCACAAATAAATTCGCATACACATACAGTAAGCAGTAGTGGTAGAAAGAGAAGACAACACAAACAACATGGCATTGCCGCATGCTACCTGCCTGTATACACGCACACACTGACAGCAGCTGCACTTTTGCGCTCTCTTGCATTGAGTGGCTGTATATCGCTCTCGCTCGCGTTCTCAATAGAGTGTCGGAGGCTGGCAACAGCTGTTGTTGTCCTTTGGCGCGCTTTGCTCAACCGCCATTGGCATTTACCTTCTTCCTTTTTCTGCTGACCTTTACCATTCTCCTTTTACGTGCGCTCGCATTCCCATTCGCATTGTGCACGTCAAACGTTGAGCAACGCATTATTTAGTAAAACGGCAATAAACAAGTTCAAAAGAAATTAATCTAAAATCAATTTTTTAAACTTTCAGCAGCAGCAACAAAGCAACGAACAACAGCGTTTTAAAGGGCATACGTACATAACAGCAGCAGCAGCTAAGATGGCTCAGGAAGGACAAGATATGCCCACTTTTAAGTGCGTTTTGGTTGGCGACGGTGGCACTGGCAAAACAACATTCGTCAAACGCCACATGACGGGTGAATTTGAGAAGAAATATGTGGCCACATTGGGCGTTGAGGTCCATCCATTGATCTTCCACACGAATCGTGGGGCCATTCGTTTCAATGTCTGGGATACGGCTGGCCAGGAGAAATTTGGTGGTTTACGCGATGGCTACTATATTCAGGGACAGTGTGCTGTCATAATGTTCGATGTGACTTCACGTGTCACATACAAGAATGTGCCCAACTGGCATCGTGATCTTATTCGCGTCTGCGAGAACATTCCCATAGTCCTCTGTGGCAATAAGGTGGACATCAAGGACCGCAAGGTCAAAGCCAAAACCATTGTCTTTCACCGAAAGAAAAATTTGCAGGTGAGTCTAGAAAAGAATCGCGGGTTGTTGGCGCGGGGAGGCTAAATGCATCAATAACGAATCAGAAAGAGATGGTGGGCAGACAGAGACAGACAGACATCGAATGAAAACGAAGAGCGCAATAGAGAGAGAGAGAGAGAGAGAGATGGAAGTGCTACCCAATAAGTGTTGTCTACTAGATCATGGGCTAGTCAGTTACATTTGCTTATAACTATAACTTATTTAGCTAAAAAAAAAAAAAACCTGTTAATTCTGGGTTTGATTCCAATTTAAAGTGTTCACAAACATTAAATTCGAATTGCGCCATTTAATATTGATAATTTTACACTGATTAACTAATTTATTGTTCTCTCATCGCTTTTTTGATAGTACTACGACATCTCTGCTAAGTCGAACTACAACTTCGAGAAACCCTTTCTTTGGCTCGCCCGCAAATTGGTCGGTGATCCAAACCTGGAGTTTGTGGCAATGCCGGCGCTGCTGCCACCCGAGGTCAAAATGGACAGAGACTGGCAGCTGCAAATTGAGCGTGACTTGCAGGAGGCGCAGGCGACCGCCTTGCCCGATGAGGACGAGGATCTATAAGCATTAGTTTACATATAACACCCAACAAATAACAAAAACAACAACAAAAACAACAATTAATAACTGCAAAAAGAAAGGTAGTAGAAAGAGTAGAGTGTAAACAATACAAGCAACAGCAGAAGCAACCAACAAACATTGTAATGAACAACATACATACACACACCATACAAACTCATTATACACACACATCATACACACACACATCATACACACACACATCATACACACACACATCATACACACACACATCATACACACACACATCATACACACACACACATCATACACAAACACACATCAATCAAATTTAAAAAAAAAAATAAACTTACGTTCACATCATAGAATAATGATAATTTGGGTAACTTAATAATGTATTGTGTATTGTGATTGGGTGTACACACACACGACCACTCACACAACGCAACACAACAAAATACATTCATCGAGTTGCCAAACTATTATTATTTAATTTGATTGATTAACAATCGAAAGAAAGTAAAACTAGCAAAAAGAACCTTTCTCGGCAGAATAAATTGTGGACATCAACAAGAACAGCAACAACAAGAACACCAGCAACGGCTACAAGAAATTATACAATTATGTATTGCGGTTTAAAAATGAAAATATTAAATAGCTAAGACAAAATAAAAACAAAAATGAAATGAATTACAAAGTGCAGTTGTGGTTTTCATTTTTTTTTGATTATTCAATTTGTGTTTTTTAATTTCTTTGTTCACCACTAAGCGCTAAGATTAATTTCGTCATTTTTCGTTATATAGATATGTATGTATGTGTTATATGTGTGTAGATATAGATATATATATATCCTGTGTGATATATACGATATATTTGCGCGCTCGCAGGATTCTAGCATTTGATGCAGCAGGCGGGAAAAACTCCCGTGTATCGCGGTTTATTCTGGCAGGTGATTTTGTGCTCAGCGCAGCTATTAAAAAATATAAAGAAAAATATTTGTTAATTTTGTACTGAATAGAGACCAACCCATGCAGATTTACTATATATATGTACTATATGCGAATCCAAGAATCTTTGTTTGCCTAGGATACTTCTTATCTTTTGCTGGCATGATGTGCTTTGCGGATTCCTCTCCATTAGTCCATTGCTGACTGTACCAACTTTTAGTATAGTCTTCTATCTATTTCATACCCATGGGTATTACTTGTCTAAATTTGGTTTGTCCGAGAACTGGTGACACTTTGATTTCTTTCTTCGTTGCTGTCTTATTCTGTGCTTTCCTATGCCACAATACGATTCTGTTCCTATCAAGGGTCTATTGTCACTTCATATCCCCTTAAGCCCGGAACACATTATTTTTCTATGCAATTCTGTTGCTCAAAACGTAAGAATTTCGTCCCAAGGAAGGCAGTTTCTACCATCAAAAGCATTCGTATTAACTGCATTAGTGGACTATTTTACTGTCCACAGTTCGTATAGGGAAAGTTGGGTACTTACTCCTCGACAACCGTCTTGAATGTATCCGTGCAGATGGCGCGCTTTAGGCACTTGCCCTCCTTGCCAAAATCCACATAGTCCTGACCCTTCTTTAGCAATGGCAAATACTTGAGAAATATGGTCTCATCCTCTGCATTGCGATAGGTGCACACTGGCTCGCTAACTGTAAAGGATATATTGTGTGAAATATGCCCAGATTCGATTAGATAACACAACACTCACCGCCCTCACTTGTCCCGATCATCATCGTCATTATGATGAACAACGCAATTGTTGCGATCAGTGTATATGAAAAGTTGCGCATCTTTTGGGAATGGATCCGTTCGACTGAAGACCGCCAGCTGAACCAGTTAGCTATTTATACGACTACCTCGACTACCTATCGACTATCCCCGCACAACTTGAGTAAATTTGCAATTCAAATGTGAATCGTTAATGTGTTTGTTTTGTTTGTTCATTTATTCAACTCGACTGTTTGCCGTATGCTCTACTGAATTGGTTGGGTTCTCCTTTCTAGGCGTTCTACGTGGTAAATGTGTAGCGCATTCGTAGTACCCTCTAGCTTGGAAGCCAGTCTGAATGATTGCTGTTCATTCGCATTTTAATTGCATAATTGTTCACTTGTTTAGCACAAGTTCTCGACTGTGCTCTCTGCTTATTGTTGATTGAGTTAATTACTATTTTCACTGTACCAGCAGCAACATTTTTAAGTGGATAGCCTCAGCATCTTACTTATAGCTAGTATATGTTTATTTAGGTTCAACTTTTCGTCTAAGTTTCTTGCTCAGTTCTCCTCGCAATGTTTTTATAACACTCGTCAAAGTGACGGCTATAAAACAATTTTATTTTGACAATCTTTAATGATGCATCAAATATTCTGGTTTTAAGCATCTTAACAAACTCTAAAATAGAGTTCCAAAAATATGAATATCGTTGTCCAATTTCTGTTTTTGACTGTTACTTGATTTCAGTACAAAGTATTCAACTTCAATCATGAATGAGGAGCAAAAAATTAAATAAAATAAATTACAATAGTTTTCCTTCCAAGTACTCAAGATAGAGCTATATAATATATATATATATCGCCGATTTCTTTCATATTTTTTCCAGTTCGCAAAAATAATGAAAATTCTCACTTGCAAATTGTTTGTGTTTAGTATATTTGACATGCTTTTTTAACTGAATACAAAAGAACATATAAATGTTAAATGGGGGTTTCTGGTCTTTTGTCTTTCACTATAAAGCCACAGATGGTTTAAGGCAAAAGAAAAGAAGGTTATTTATAGATATATATAGTTATTGAGTTTTCACTTTTACAACGTTATCGATATGGCTAGATGTCATTGCTCTCCGGTCCCTGGCAGATCAGCTTGGGACAACAGTGGGGAAAAATGCGACGCATATCGGAGTCAATTTTACAGTTCTTCGTAGGCACCAGATTGTGACGACCACAGCTGAAAGATATTGAACGGGAATACGTATACAAAAAGTAATATAAAATATAGACGAACTTTTCGAAGTTTAGGAATAAAATATGAAGTCGAACTCAACTTAAATTTATAAAAGATAAAGTATAGAAACTGTGGACAGGTTGAAAATTCTAGAGTACAAAGTACTGATTAATTTTGAGAACTTACCAATGAAGAATGTTTTTTTGTAATTCCAAAACTGATGAATTATAACCATTTTGGGATTTTCAGATATTCTCCATGGTTTTCTCAAAGTCAAAAAGTTGCTTATTTAAAGTAAGACATTTAGTACTTGTAACTATTAATATAAGTACTCAATTTCTTCAATTTCACTGATGAATGTTTGTGACTTTGAATTCGGTTTAAATATTAATATTTTCTTATCGAGATGCTCGACTGTGGTTATAGTTATAGTTTAGTAAAATTCAACTTACAAGCCAATCTCGAGCACATAGTCGGGTCGACAGAAGATGGACTTGCAGTGTCCCTCACGATTGATGGGCTTATATGACTGATTTTTGGGAATGGGCTGCTTCAGTTCCTCATAGTAACACTGTCCGGGATAATCTGGATGGGATCTCACATTAGCTTTCACTTTTTCTCTCTCGCTGTGCGTAACTTACCCGGATGTATGGCATTGCCACGATATCCCAAGTCCGCCGAGACACCAATGAAGATCAGGGCGAAGAGCAAGAGCAACGGGCCTCCAAATCCGTAACCTGGTCCAGCTTTAATGGGTATTATCCACATGACGAAATCCCTTTCAAAATGACTGAAAGAAACAGCTTGTTGTTGTGTCAACCTTGTTGCTTGAGCGTCGAACGTGCGACTGAGTCAATGGCAATTAATTGTTGTTGCTTTTATATAAAATTAATAATAATGAAGCAGTGTACACTGCACAAAAATCAAGTGCTGTTGACCTAATTACTCGATTAAAGATATAAAGCTCACATTTGGAATTTCATAAAAATCGAAGATTTCAAATCCGGTTTCCGGTTGTGCAAATGATGTTCAATCGTTGGCATCAATATTTCTGTCAAGTGTATCTGCAACACTCAGCAAGTGTTTTTGTATCTGTATTCCTATCTGCATCGCTGTATATATGTATGTATCTGAAATATGGGGCATGTGCGTCGTTTAAGTTTTTGTTTCAGTTCAGTTTCAGCGTTTTAGATCTAGTTTGAATTAATTAAGTCCATGTCAGCCCTGAAGTCGAGAGTCCCGTCCCATTTAATATTGTGAATCAAATTCTTCAAACGTATTGTTTAGGTTTTCGCAGGTGGTGAACCGAAAATGTCTTCAAAGCACTGAATACTGAATTAGGAGCATCCCCTGTGAAGTTGGCGAAATTGATGCGCAATTTCTGAGACGTCGTGTGTCCGGAGCATCATCAAAAGAATCCAATCTAAAAGTGAGCAGCCCAGAAATTAATAATTACGAATTGTTGCGCGGGCTATCGTTAAAATCGATATTTTAACTCGATACATTTTGTGTTTATTTTGTTTTATTCATATCTTGCGGTCGTACTTTGTAATATGAACATCTATCGATGTTGGCGATGTATTATCGCATATAGGGCACATCTCTAGCTCAGTTAATTTTTTGTGGTGGTTACTGTGCAAATGTGCTGTGCGCTGTTTTTTTGTTAAACAATTTGTCACATTTGTATATATAGTGTCCGAATTTCTCAGACATAATTTTGTTAAGCAACGGGCTTGTATCTTCTTCCATTGCCGGAGCATTAAAGCAGAACACAAAAAAAATACGGACACTCACACACACACACAGATACCAACGCTACATTAAAAGACGCACACACGCCAAGCGTGCGTGTGTGTAGTGTGTGTGTTTGGTGTTGGTGTGTGTGAGTGAGTGTGTGTGCCAGTGTCAGTGCGTGCTGCTGTCGTTGCAGAGAGGAAGCAGCTGGCAAAGGCAGGCGACACGGAAAAAGGAGAAGTAGCCTTAGAAGAAACTACTTCGGAAAAGCAGCAGCAGCAGTTTGCACCAGGAATATCGCGGCAGCTAAATCAACATTAACAGCAGCAGCAGCGGCGAATAGAAGCAAAGTTTCATATACATACAACAGCAGCAGCAGAAGAAGCAGCAACGACAGCAACAACAACAAAAAACAACAAAAACAACAACAGCAACAACAACAAAAGCAAGCAGAAACAACACATCGAAGGTGTTGGCTGCCCCACAAAATGCAGCAGCAACAAGAGTCGGGGGGCGAGGAGAGCTGGCTGGAGGAGCAGTGCCATCATGAAATCAACGGCCAGAACGATGAATACGAGCGAGAGTTTGTGCATCAGCGCGACAACAACTTGAGCACAGTCTGGGGTGCATTCCAGGACTCGGCGACTGCCGTTGCCCAGCTTTATCGTGGTAAGACCTTCCCAAGTATTCCCGTTCCCAATGCAAATTTTCCATTTGGCTATTGTTTGTATTTTGATTTGTTGCATATGTATGTATATGTGTGTGTGAGTGTATATATACACTTTGTGCTTAAAAATAGTTTGGGACGAGCGTATTAATAGCGGCCGTGCTGGTTGCTGCCTGCTGCCTTTGCAACAAAATACAAATGCATGCATGTGTATGCATGTATATGCAAGTGTGTATGTGGGTGTGCATGTATGTGTAGGCAACACAGGCCCGGCTTTTAAGCTCTCTTTGGCTGTGCGTCTGCCTGCCTGTCCGGCTGTGTGCGAGTGGAAAAACTTTGGTGCCCTGCTCTTGCAGGCATCATTCATCGCATCATTCACACTCTCTAACATTCTCCACATTCTCGATTCCCCTCCTCGATTCGTTTCATGCATTATCATTCTGCATGCAGCAGTAGGCGGAGAAGGAGGAGGAGGAGGAGCAGGAGGGAAAGGGCTTAGAATGTAAAAGAAGCGATACATGATTGATGCCTCTGTGTCTAATTTTCAGTGTTACCGTATTGCACAAAAACAAAGCAAGGGACATGTTCGAGTGCGAAAAGAAGCAATAATAATGTGGGAGCAGCACTCTGAATTTAATAATCTTAGCATTAGGTGTTGTATTCATTTAATCCTCTTTTCGCATGCCATGTGCATAAATACATACGTACGTACATCATAGTGCGTCATTTACAAAGAACAAAATTTGACAAACAGCTGTTTCGGCGTCGACAGTAGACACGCAGGCGGAGCCAAAGGCAGAGCAGGAAATCGTCGCCGCCCAAGAAATATTCATTTGTGCTCTTTGCTCTTTGCTCTTCTTTCATTTTGTCATTGCATTTCTAATGTGGCTGCTTGATTGGAAATGATGTGTCTATTTTTCAGTGTTACCCTAATTCAGAAAAATAAGACGCGAAAAACAAATTTTGTTGAGCTTTCGCATTAAAATTCTGCACTTAACGTTCTTCAGATTTAACTGTTAAATGTTCTTCACTATATGCCCACTTTAGGCATATATATGTATAGATCGATGTAAATGGTACGGCTTTTGACAAACAGCTGTTTTTGACAGTTAGTGCAGCAGAGCCAGAGTGCGACAGACCGGCCGCACTAGAAAGAATATCTCATCCTGTGCTGAGCTCTCTGCTCATCGACTCCTTTTCATATACGAGAAACGAAACGAAAAGAAACTAGTTAAGCGTTTCTGATGCTCCTGGTTGACATTGTACAGTATTTTTGTGGTCTTACTGCCATCTCGCTTCCACTTGGTCATTCCGATGCGGATCGATAACGACAAGTTGCTTTGCTTTCGTCCTTTTGCCTTGGAGCAGCAGCAGCAGCTATTAACAAATTGCAAGAGAGATAGAGAGAGAAAGCGAGAGGGGGGAGGGTAATTTTCTTAATAACTGATCTTCGATGGCTACTATTTATTATCTCTCTCTTCTATCTCTTTCCATTTGATTTTTTGGGTATTCTAATATTTTGCTACGTTTGCTGATCAACAATATATATATATATATATATATGAAATTGGAGATATAATATCCCACAAATATAACATCCTACCAAGTTAGCATGGTCTAGTCGCTACAGTTGATCAATAATATGTCAGGGTATATTATATATATATATATATATATATCTACATTTGTGTTTTTTATTGCTATATAATTTGTATCGATATTCCCAAATCGGAAGCAGTTATCGACAAAATTAAATCAAATTCTTATGTTACCAGAATATATAACTAATTAACCCCACCCTCTTAGCTCCCTGAGATTGGCTTGTTCATACTCATTTACAAGGCGAGATCAAGAATGTATCTATATATACCTAGTGGGTTCGGATATACGTCCTTCTGCCTGTTGAGTGTATACTACTCAATTTAATGATTTGTCTTGACCAAATTAAAGATATGTAAATATTTTTATTTAAAAAAGAATATATATAGAATAAAAGAATACAATATACATTCAGTCAAATCTAAGACTCATTGATTCTCAGCATGTTTACCGATTTTGACCTTGGTGATTTTTTGCAGAGCGCTCATCCAACACATTCGCTTCAGACACTGGAGCGTTGTGGCTTCCTTTTCAGACAGCAGCTGGCACTGTGACAACACTCTACAAAGGTAAGTGGCAAGGCTCACTATTAATGCTTGGGAGTTAAAACTTGCTAACTTTGCAGAATCATGTGATGGTCTCAAACGCACCAGCGATGCTGCCATTCAATGTGGCTACCAAAGACGCACACGCGAACTGGCTGATTGGGCGCGCAGCAAAAAACGCCGAATGATACGGCGGGAGGATTTGCTGGCGTATTTAGCTGGGAAACCGCTGCCAACACAACAAACGAATCCACATGCCAATCGTCGGTGAGTCCGCCTTCTCAGGCTGCCGAGCATAACAGCATTAAACTGTTGCTTTCTCTTTTCTATCGTTCGTCTACCCTTTTGGACGGCAGCTCGCCGAAGCCAGAGCATCATCATGGCGGCGGTGCTCATCATCAAGTTAATGGAGGCGCCAATTGCGGCACTGGCTCGGCGATAGGCTTTGCCAACAACGGACTGAGCATGATGCCACCCACAACAGCCGGCGTACAGGCAACGCATTTGCTAAACCCCGCCAGTGGTCAGGCGGCGACGGTGGGCGCCACAGACGCCACTGGCAGCATTGTCGGTGATGATTTGCACACTTTCAAGGAGGCCTTAGTTTTGCGTCCCCGGTAAGTAACGAACTTATATTGTTCCCCATGGAATTCTTTGGGCACATACATATACACACACATGCATATAGAGGCCTTATCTGTAGAATCCAATTATTATTAGAATTTTCAACTTGAGAACGGACAGCCTGGCAAATCAGACCATAAGAATACATCAATTTAATTGAATAGAATTTCGTTAATTTCGATTGACAAGATTTTGGTTGATTTGCTGGCTACCAAGGAGCAGCTGCTACGCCAGAGCACCGAGCATCGCAAAAATATGGAGGCACCCAACGATTCGCTGATGCACATCAAACAGGAGCCCGCCAAACAATCGCCAGCCAGCTCAAGCAGTCGCCATCCCAGCAGAGCAGCAGCACACCGGAGCGCCACACGGCGCCGCTCCAGCAACGCCTCGCGAATCCCTTCAAGCATGAAGTAGTATTAAGCGAAGTGTCCAGTCGCCTGTCGCCCCGACGCTCAACCGAGTCACTGCGTCACAGACATCACAGTAGAGCAGAGTGCGACTCGAAGTCACGACATACTATCACGCAGGCGAAGAATCGCACCAGAACACCGGCCACTGATGACAGTGCGACAAATAAAAGTGGAGCGCGATATGAAGCCACCACCACCACCGCAACGCGACTCCGAGCGAGATGCTCCCGTGCGCAATGGTGACCTGGCGGCCAATGCACCGCTGCCGCCAGCGACGATGACGACGACGACAGCTGCCAATAAGGCGGATGGGCACAGTCCCGACACAGATGACTACATAGACAACTGGGAGATCGATGACTCCATGGCGTTTGGGGACAGTAATACGCCCAAAAATCTGGCATCCACAATTGTGACACGCTTGAACGGCGACGATGAGGATTCGAATTCGCTGTGGAATACAAAAAGCACAACGCCCCCTAAACCCAAACAGCCACAACAACAGCAGCTTCCAACAGCAAGTGCTGCAGCTGAAGAAGCAGCAGGAGCAGGAGCAGCTGTGCCGCACAAGGCGCTGATCAACATACAGGATCTATATACGAGAAGTTCATGAAGAGTATCAAGATAGGCGGCAGCGCGAGTGAAGCAACAGCAGCTGCCACAACGGAGGCAAACACAAATAGTTCCTTAAGTAATTCCACTGCCGAGGAATCATCCAGTGATACAGAAGCTACGATGACACCGATTATGATTCCAGCACCGATGAGGATGACAATAATGAGCAAGTGATGCAGCAGCAGCAAACGCCACCGGCTGCTGGCGAAGTTCAAGAGGATGCCGTTGGTGGCAAGCAGCTGCTCAGCCACAAGAACAATGTCGGCAAAGATTTGAGTAAACTGAAGAGCCTCGAAGATAATCTGGCGCGCATTCAAATGATGCGTGAGAACTACGACTCGGACGATGACATTTGTGAGGAGCTGCTCAAAATGGAATCGTTGTTCCTCATGCAGCGCAATGCCATTATGAACAAGTATCGGAAGCCAGCCAGCGAGAAGGAGCAGCAGCGACAATACCCGCAGCAACTGCTGCAGCAGCAACAACTGGAGTAGCACCAGCAGGAGCAGACGCAGCTGCCGATCCCAAAGTTGCCAATTAATAAAATCTTTGATGCGAATCGTGAGGCCATGAAGCTAACCATTTCACCCCTTAAACTCTCGCGTAAGCCCGCGATCTTCGATAAGGATGAAGCAGAAATTATATCATTGGCTTGACCAAGGGAACGCTTGGGTTTTAACTAAACTATAATTCTGTTGCCGATTAGGTTTCATGTAGTATGGTGAAGCTGTTTCATCTTCCATGCCGAACAACTTTTCCAAAATCTCTAAGCTTGAATATATGGGGCTAAACAACGATTAAAAAATATTGTTTATAATTTTTATTTAAATATAATATGCCAGGAAATTATGTAGCAACATAGGGATGCATGTTATGAGATTCCAAGGCAAGCCAGCAAAGATTCTGTCATTCGTGCAGGAGCTGTCCCGGTACAGGCACCCCAATTATAATAGTAATAATATAATACTCATCGTCCGATTATGAATTATGAAGCGAAACATTATTGTGCTTGCTTTGTATACAACAAACATACAACAAACATTCAACAAACATTCAGCAAGTTTTCTCACAAATGCCACATCTCAATTCTCACTCATTTGTTTAATTTGTCTTCTTTGTTTTTTTAGTGGACCAGAGCTATTTGCATTTGTTGCCAACGAAATAGCGCGCCATTGCAAGCGTCCCGGCAGTCCCATCGATGATAAAATGGACATTTGCCACTACAGCAGTAAACGCCAGCGGTTTATGTAAAGCAAGCTGCGCTGCACTCGATCAGCGGCAAGCAGCAGCAGTGTGTACATACCCATTCACGCAACTCACTCACTCACAGTTACATCCATCCAACCCGTTTATTGGACAACAGCAGCAGCAGCAGCAGTAGCAGCAGCAGAGAGGCAACTGCGAGAGGACGACTCAAATAACCGATTAGCGCCATATTGTGCAGTATGAAAATGTTGCAACAAGATGGTGTCAGTAATCATAGTTAACAGTTTAATTGTGTTTAAGACACTTTACTTGCGCCCTTGCTATGCCGAACTCAACACACAGTCGTACACCATCCATGCGCATCCTGTTGTACACACACACACACACACAAATACACACCATTATTATTAGACTAAATAAATGGAAGAAACATTAAAAAAAACCCATCATAATTTAAGATTGACTTATTGAGAGTAAAAAAGCTTTTGTTGGAAGTTTCAAGTCAAAATGTGGTCTAGAAGATAGGAAAAATGTGTTTATACTTAGCCTGGTATGTCTCAGCTACATACACACACACACACACACAAATACACACACTCACTCACACACACACACACACAAACTTGTTATATGTAGACTTTAATGAATTTAAATAAAGTAAAAATAATAAGAAAAAGAAAACGAAAGGAAAAAACTCCCATTTGGCATAAGACAACAGTAGCCGTTCAAACCGTTATGTAGCAAATACTGTAAATTATATTTAAGAAATCTACAGATACTGTTCTAAGCCAAAAGATGTAATGTAAATACAGTAATGAAAGGAGCTGAGGCAGAGGCGAAATAGTTTGAGCACAACCAAAACGGTTTAAATGTGTTGCATGTGCCACTAACGAAGAAGAACTTAAACTAAACCCTTATTAGATGTTTACATTATATGTATATGTATATGTATATCTGATATATCTGATATTCATCTATATCATACAGACCACGCCATCGAAATGCTTCCCAATTTTTCGAGACACAAATCAAAACAAACACAAAAAGCCGAAAAAAAAAAAAAAAAACAACAAAAAGCGAAATGATTCAATAATGACTCGCGGTACGTTTGCATGGATATTCGATCTTGGCAACAACCTTCCGTATTCGTAGGTAGACAGGTAATACATCTATTTATTCGTATAGAACCTATATATGTATATGATTAGCATATGATGATCAAGTTGAGAAAATTAAAAACAAATACAAAAATTATATGCATTGAAGCAAAGTCCTATGAAATCTTGAGTTGTAATAAATGTAACAACTATGCTAAATACACACTTACATAAAAAACAAAAAAAAAAAAACAAACTCAAAAACAAGCAAGTAAATGAAGAAAAAATTATACGAAATTAAGAAAAACACTAAGTTAAATAAAAACATTTAAACTATGACAAAAACAGATATTTTCATCTCTATGTGTTCTTATTCCATAAATCTTTTCCAATAACATGGATATTATTTGATAATTATGTACTAGAAAATTCACATTCTAGATATCGTTCTTCTAGATTAATCATTTATTAAAGGAACGAATGTGTAGATATGATTACGACGATTTTCGCATTTTACAAAACGTACACTTACCAAGCTCACAGTTGTTGAGAAACGTACATTCGACTTTCACTCGTTACTTCCTATATTTATAATCCTGAAAGTTCTCCTAAAAAAGAATTTGAATCCGCCTTGCAATACAATTCATATCTGTGATCGACCATCGGTATCAATAGTAGTAGTATTAGTAGTCATCGGTTGTATATCTCGTGTCCAACTGTTAGGAGTACAATAACACTCATCGTGTGAGTTTTGTTAGGATAAGTTGGCAACAATAATAGTTTGGCACACAGCAGCTCATTTCTCGATCAATGGTAATGTGAACCGGTGCGGATCAAATCGGTTCAAATAGTTTCTTCACAAAGCTTTAAAACTGACTTCAACCAAAACAAAGGACAAACGCAGATCAAGCATATATATATTTGATGGGATCGCTGATGTTCACTTTAATGCCTTGCAGACTTTCCAAAAAAAAACCGCTTATTGTTTGTCTATCATTGAAATATGTTTTCCGGTGGTTCCAGCTGAAATGCTTATTTTATTTGTAAATAATAATACGCTCTACAAATATAACGTAATAAGATTGATCTGTGATTAAGGCCGATGCGTAGGTTAAAAATGTATTTGTTAACCTTCTCTTTAAAGAAATTATGAGAATTGCCTCCAAGGCAAAACATCAAATCGTTACAACTATAAGATTAGCAGTGACACCCATCGTAGCCCATTAAATAAGTCCAGGAATTATACATTGAAATTCATTGCTATTTTTATTTTCATATTTATATCATATGTATATATATATATATATATATTTTTATTTTTGTTGTACATTTGTGTGTACTTATTATAGTGTATAACTGCACAGCTGGCAATTAATTACATATACATCAATTGGGGAATTCATTAATTAATACAAAACAAGACAAGATGCAACGTAGCAAGTCTGTCAAACTGTGCAGCCGGGGGACCCAAACACTGGCCATCCACAACCCGTAACATAACTGCAATATTTTTCTCTAACTCTCGATTGAATCGTTATTGGTAACAAAATATTGGCCAAAAAAAAAAAAAAAAAAATGAAAAAAAAAAGCAAACAAAATGATAAAAATGTGCCAGTTGCAGCTATAAACCTTAGTGAACAAAATTAATTAAATCTCAACTATTTATATCAACAGCAACGAAATGGGCACAGCAACAGTTTGGTATGCTGTGCAGCAAAACACAGGTTTCGTTATTTTCTGTATTCGTTTTGAACTAGAGATTGCAACAAATCTACTACTACAGTAATTTGGAGGGTTTAGCAGTTGTTGAATAGATTTCAACGCATGCTAATACCCATCAAATTTTGCTCATTGCAGCAATTTGTAGAAAAAATTAAATCATTTCCGATATAGTTTACACTTAATTCTCTTTTTTCTTTTGCTTTGTTTTTGTTTTTTTTTCTTTTCATTTTTTTTTTTTCTTTATAAATGTTTTGTTTATCTATGTATGTATGCAAAAGAAATTTGTTTTTTTTTTGTTTTTTTATAATTGTCAATCGGTGTAACGGTAACGATAACGATACTTTTAAACTAATTAGAATGCCTTGCCCTAATCGGAATGTTTATGCTACATTTCCAACTCTTACCAGAACTGTTTAACTGTTCCTATTTCATATCAATCGTATATCGAGTGCCTTGCTCTGATATGCAAAGGCGATCGATCGACGTGAATTGTTGAGGAATCGCAAGTGAGAACAGTTCATTCATATGTATATACATATGTGTTTATATACATATAAGTATATGTATACATATATAGTACTTAATATGCCAACGAAAAAATTAATGCCCAAATTAAATTTAAAAACTTTAACGTTAACGGACTTATTTTTTGTATATATATATGCATATATATATCTATATAATTATGTATTGGTGTGTGTGTGTGTGTGTGTGTTTCTAGTGTTGGTCGTTCTCTGATCTTGTATTGTTGTTCAATTTAATAACGAGCATAAAGTTTGGTGTGTAGTATGCGTGTGTGTGTGTGTGTGTGTGTGTGTAGATAAAAAAAACAGTTAAGTTCCTTAACACAAAGCAGTGCGTACACGTTGCGCAGATGGCAGCCTAAAACTGCACCCAGTTGGCATTTGCCGTATTCTGTTGGCCTTGATTGCCCCTGCGATTCGAAAAGGAGGAGGCTCTTTAGTTGTGGGGATGCACGCTCGACATATTCGATTGTTGAAACTTACCCGGCGGATGTGTAGTCGGTCCACTCCGTGCCGGTGCCGCTGCCGCCGCTAGTCCTGTGAGCTGGCGAGGCACCTGGACTTTGCCGCAACGTCGCTGTAGCCGCTGCCGCCGGTGGTGGTGCAATTTTACCCAGGCCACCAGGCGGCGGTGGTAGTACCCCGCCGGTACCTTTGCCTTTACCGGTACGCGAACTGCCTTCGGAGCCATCCTTTTTCTGCATAGAAATTTGTTTAATCATTTAACTTTAAACTTCGCCAAAAGTTGCATTTTTATCTTCAAAAAGATCCACTATTCGAAATTAAAGACTAAAAAAATTGTATATTCGATTTGATATGAATAAAAATGGGGAATTTAAGGAGGGAGAGAGACACAGAGAGTTCTGCTGAGGATATGCAGAAAAAGGGATTATTGTGCATGAGAGAAAAGCAAAAATGAAGTTTTTTGTAGGGCTAAAGAAACTGGAAGCCATTTCGGAAAAGGCACATTTTATATTAAATTCATGAACGAATTAATTAAAAGATGAGATGAGTGGCCGAGGCTACTCTCTGGACACAGAAACTGGCTTGAATTCAGTTTCTAACATTGCTTCATAAGAAACAAAAATCGGAAGGGCAGGTGACTCATATCTATATGCATGTCAGATGCTTAGCCACACTTTGCAGTCCTGCAAATTGATTTGTCACAGAACTAGACAGACAAGCATGCGAAGTCAATTTGTGTGTCGCATTGTGGCAAATTGTGCCAAAATTGACAGCTTAAGGGTGCAAGTATTTTTGCATTACGACACTTATTGGCAACTAGCGTAAAAAATAAAATAAAAAAAAATTATAAATAATCTGAAAATTAATTTCTTGTACAAAACAATCTAATTTCAAGCTCATAATCACAACTAAAAATATTATTTTTTTTTAACACTTTTTGAAACCAACAAAAATATACAATAATTGACATATTTTTCGTATATTATCGAAAAACTATTTTTAGGAACTGCTACAGGAAAACAACACTTTTTGGCAATTGATAATTGTTAAATTCAAAAGTGTTAAATTGAAAGTTTATAGAATACACATTGATTTGACATTAGCACAACTGCATTAGATTAGTGACAATGATTACAATTTTCAAAGAATTTGCAAATCACCGGCACAAACAGACAGAGAGAGAGAGAGAGGGAGGGAGAGAGAGAGAGAGAGACAAATCGAGGGCACGGCCCTGAGAGGGAGAGGGCAAAGCATTGGACTGTGTTCGGTGAACAGTGAACTTGACCAGAGTCGGCCATCCAATGCCCAGCACAGCTTCAAGGCCATCGATGAGCCGAGCTGACCAGCTGGCCCCCAAAGTCCGATAACGAATGAGCGCATCGCGATGCGATGCATATCGTTTGGCTTTTGTTAGTCATGCGACTGCCGAAAAAACCCAAATACACCCGATTAGAAATGGGGCAAAGCATATAATGAGGTTTTTTGCTTTTTCTGTTTGTTTTTTAAGCCAAGGTGTAACTACATAAGGTGACATGTGGACTGTGGGTCTATTTTTTGTGGTATCAATTTATAACAGCTGTTTCTTTTATTTCTAAAAATGACTACTATGTATATATATATATATATATATATATATTTTATAATATATATATATATATAATGCCATTCGAGGACTTTTGATTGACTGCTGCAATGATTTAAGTTTCTTTCACACTCCACAATCAACTGTCTTTCTATGCCTTTGGCACCTACAACTTCTTATATTTGGTACTCGCAATATAGTGCTTAGTGGTAGATACCACAAGATAGCTCTTCTCTTGTCACTACTTTGTAGAATTTCAGAATTCGACAACTAACTCTCTCTTTATCTCTCTTTTAGCAGCATTTTCTTTCTATAAAATAAATTTGATCCCCCTTTACACTTATTTGTCAACTTCCGATTACTCAAATCATATTAATCAATATTCTTATGAATAGCTAAATCTGCCCAAGGAATCGTTCAAATATTTTTGTCAATTAGAGTCAATAATATTGAATGGTATACTTCTGCTACTTCTATTCTTCGACAGTGATCTCCATGTTTCATGCAAGAATTGCTGGTAAATGTAAATGGTCAGATATTGAGGAGTGATAACCTAGTGATAACTAAGACATGACAATGCGAACTTTCAAATAATAATAAAAAAGACAAAAGTGAAGTAAAGTGAGGACTAACCGTAATGCGCATGTTAATTTTAATGGTTTCGCCCTCCTTGAAGCCCAAATCGAGCTCCTGCTTCGGTTCGGTTTTCTCCTTTTCGATTTGCTCCTGATTCTTCACCCACTTGAAGTGATCCTGTAACGCCACATTCAGATCAAACGAATCGGATCGATCGCCAAAGCCGAGGCCCAGAAACGCCGATCGTCCATTGTCATCCTGTACACGTATGACAAAGTACCGTGAACTGTCCGATACCGCTTCGATGGCCACGCCGGGATATGTATCGATGGGGCAATTGGCAAACAGGGCGCCGCTCGTCTTATCCTCCAGCTTGAGGATGCATGCGGTACCCTTTGCCACCAGGCGCATCCGGCCGGTCCAGGTTGGCTCTTTGAGGTTCCAGTCCGCTGCTCTGTTAAAATGTTTAAATTGTGTTGTACAAATTCATTTTAGGTTCATAAATTACACTGTTTATTTTCTGGTATATGCAAATGTGTATGTGTGTTGCGTGTGTGTGTTCGTTTGTATGTGTACGTGTGTATTTACTGTTTTTTTTGAGGCGAACACAAAGAAAGTCAGCAAGAGTAGCAAAAACAAAAAAAAACCACACAATTACACTTGTACACAGCTTTGGCCACACACACACACACACTCACACGTCTACATACATACAGATATGAACAATTCAGTTGCAAGTTAAATAAATGTACATCAATTGAGGGAAACTGCTTAATGCAAGCAGCAACAACTGCAGTACAACAAAATGCAAGCACAAAAATGTAAGAAACGAAAAAAAAACCACATAAATGATAAAACTACAATTGAACTTCAAAAGTGACGGTGAACTGTGGAACAAATCAACAATGTCATGTTCCTGTTTTTAACCTTGGCTACGTTTGCTTGCCACATATTTTGTTCTGATTTCCGGGTCTTGCGCATTATTAACATAATTTATGCATTCATCATGAACTCACACACACACACGCACGCACAACACACACACACACATGTACACACAGATGTGTACAAATGTGGGGGCGTCTTTGCATGAAAACACGAACTTTCAATTGCACCACGCAACAACAACAACAACAGCAGCAGCAGCAGCTAGACAGTTATTGTATTTTGGCCACAATTTGCAGAGTTGTAGCTGAAATCTCACCTGTATCCTCTGTTGCTGGCGCGAGGCGGTATTTTGTATATGAATACCTCAGGCTTAACAATTAGCACACTTTCGTACTCCATGGTTTATTTTAATTAATACTACTGTTTATTATCTTGCCTATAAATTGCGTTTACAAGTATAAGCTTACAACTATATATACTGTGGAGCTGCAAGTCAATCGATGCCAAATATTATTGGCGTGGCCTATCGAATGGCCTCCACACCGATTAGCGCTGACATATACAAAATAAAATATTTCCAGGTTGCCACGTAGCTAGCACATGCAGTCTGGCAATATGGTAGCAGCTGATAATTGATAAGTCATTGCTTACACCATACGCATTGATGCAATGGGTGCTGGTCTATCGATAGTTTGATGGTAAATACAAAGAGGAGACCAACTGGCGCCAATTTCTTGCGAGCAATTCCACTTTTTGACGTTCGCACAGCATTAGTTTTGTGCTTATATATATAAAGTGATCAAGTATGTTGTAAAAGATTTTCTAAGGTTTCTGCTGTTGCACAGATTGCGCACAAATGAAAACCTCGAAAATGTTCATTGGCTTGCCACTAAAACAGTGCTTTACAACATTGACATAGCGAGCCACACATAAACTAACGGGACTTGCATTCCAATGCATCATGACAATGTAGAGAAGAAGAATTGCTGTTATAAAATGCATAAACAAGGCTCGTGCTTGGTACATTTTGTAGTGCTTTAATCGAAATTCTCAGAGTGAATAGCAATAATTATGACAAGATACGTCTGTATAATAAAAATTCTGTAGATGTTTCCACGAGCGTCGTTCGTTTCTCCATCCGGCAACGCCGTCGAATGAATATAGGGTTCCGAAATTACCACACAGTATTTGGCGTTTCGCCATCTATCGTACGTTTTTACATCGACTGTTGCGCCATTAGCAGGAACAGTATCCAGATTTAACTCGTCTTTAACTTATCAGCGACACAACTTAGTGGAGACACCATTTATACCCATTTTATTATACTCTGATACCGACAAAATAAGATTGTGCGTTGTGTTGTCTATAAATAAATGTGAAACAATAAGTTTTCTCGTTAATTCTAATACAATTTTCTCAACAGATTGATGGACTCTGTATGTCAATAAATTGTATTCATGAAAACTATACGTCTACATTTTTACATCAAAAAGCCGAAATACTCAAAATAACTAAAAATTAAAAATTTTTTTATCTTATACTCCTAAAACGAAATCTATTTGATATATAAGAATTGATGTCGGTTTTCCTGTAAAGGCACTCTTTCGGACTTTGCCAAGCTGTACTTAGACGAAGCATTACAAAACGTAAAAAATAAGCCTTTGTAGTTGTTGTTTTTTTTTTTAAGCTTTATTAATGCAAATATCAAATCGATAACAATAGATACATCAGCTATATACGTTTACTTTGCATACAAGTATCAAATATTATGTAGATTAAAAAAAAACAGTAGATATGTACTTGTATATATATATATATATATATGGTATTATGTATATATGTATATAATAAGATATTTATATACCAACCAACCGCGCAACTTAATACGAAAAAAATGCATATTTCAACTCTGTTCAATTTGTTTGAGTTTCGTTTTAAGCTTTGTATATGAAATATATGTACATGCATTATACAGTTGTAGATATTGATATACATATATAATGATAAGCTATTGCATATATGTATGTATAAAAAACATATTTAGAAGGCACATAATTACAGGCGCTGCCCTGCTGCGGCACTAGGTGCCCAGCAGAATTGTGACGCATGGATTGGGTCGCTATTCCTCTCCACCCAGACGGAGTTATATATATATATATATATATATATATATATATATTTATATATTTGTGTGTGTGTGTGTGTGTGTAATTTACAGTTATTGAGGATGTTCATTTTGAAGTGGTTTCTGCTCGTGATACTTAGTAGGGATTGACTGCGGCGAGGCCAACGCGTCCACCGGAACGGGCGAACACCGGCTCCGCATAGCTGTGACGATAGCCCTTCGGCATGTTGGAGAGTGGCTTGCCTGTGCCGGATCCAGCGGCGCTGTTACTATTGCTGTTGGGCCTGGGTGCCGGGGATGGATATCGCACGGCTTGATGTGGCACACGCGATGACCTGGACTTGACCGGCTCCGCCGGCGGCAGGCATTCGCGCGATTGGGAGCGCAGCTGATGACGCGACTGCAACTGCGACTGTGACTGATGACTGTCACGAATACGATCCCGCTCCCGTTCCCGTTCTCGCTCCCTATCCCGATCCCTTTCCCTCTCCCGTTCGCGCTCCCTCTCATGGCGATAGGGATCATGGGGCGGTTCCTCACCGCGTCGCATGGGATAATCGCGCTCGCGACGATCCCGATCCCGATCTCTATCCCGGTCTCGTTCCCGTTCCCGTTCCGGTGCGCGTTCCTGGCCATGTCGCATGTTGCTGCTGCTGCCGCTGGTCTGCTGCAGCTGAAGCTGCTCCTGTTCCCAATGCTCACGTGAACGCGCACGCGAGCGACTTAACATGGACTCCGGCTGTTGCACAGGGGTAAGCAGCTCCTCATCCTCGTCGCTCCACTGCTCATAGCTGGATGGCTCCACGGAGCCGCGACGTCGTCGCGACGATGATCGATGATAATCGTTAGTGGCAGCCACAACTGCCGCACCATTGCCGCTGTCGCGCTCATCCAATTCGTAGCGATTGCCACCACCGGTGCGCTCCATGGCCCGAAACTTATCCTTGGCATCGTGGAAGCGCTCCCGCGGCGACACTTGACTGCTTGTAGCTGCGGCTCCTGCTGCTGTAACTGTTGGATAATCCCGAACGTAATCGCTGGCATCACGACGATTGCCCTCCCGACTGCTGGCCGGTTTGCGGGGCTGATCCTCATTGTAGCGCATGCCCGTTGATTTCATCATCTTCTCCATGCTCTGTATATATGGCAGGCTCTCCGCCTCGCGATACGGATTGCGATCCCGCGAATGATCGTGGTCACGTTCTCGATCCCTTTCGCGCTCCCTCTCCCTCTCTCTCTCCCTATCTCTGTCGCGATCATGCCGCTCACGTTGGTCCGTTTGGCTGCAGCTGCTGCTTGTGTTGCGCGCCAATTGCTGCTCATCGGAACCACGATGTACTGCCGCGTATTTGTTGTGACCCACGGGCAGTGGTTGCTCGAAGGGCAGCTCAGCAGGATCCACATACCGGTGCCGACTGCCACCATAGCGCTGGGCCTCCTCTGCCGCGTATGATTTCAGCTGGTGCTTCTTCGAGGCGTATTCCATGAACTTTTGCTTGTCCGTCAGATTCTCCTTGCGGTAGCCGGAGACTGGTGGTTGCGGCTGCGGCTCGCTGCACGGATCCGAGTCATTAAAATCATCCAAATCCTCATTATGCAACGAGCGCTGCTTAACGCGCTCCCGCTCTCTATCTCTATCTCGCTCTCTGTCTCTGTCATGAGCGGATAGCTTCTGGTTGAGCAATCGATTGATCTCATTGTATTTGTCCGAGTCGCGCAGCTTGGCTGCGCCCTCGTGCTTCGCCGGCTGTGGCTCCAGCTGCATGACACGATTGAATTTCGCATCATAGTCAGCTGGTCGCATTATAATCGGTTTAATTTCATCCTCGCGCGACCACGATTTGCTCGACGATGCTGGCGTCTTGGTGCGCACGTGCTCCATCTCACGTTCTCGTTCTTGTTCTCGTTCCCGTTCACGTTCCCGTTCACGTTCCCTTTCCCGCTCCCGATCGCTTTGGCGCGGCACATAGGGCTTGGCGGGCAAGTCCCGCAGATAGCTGTCTTCCGGCGGCTGCACCGCGCTCTTACGCTTAAGCTGCGCATGATGGGGCAGCGCAATTTGTGACGGCTTCAAGGCAATCACCGAATTGTCCGCCTCGTTCGACCAGTGCTCATCATCTGTGTTGGATTAAGCAGAATTACAGTCAGTTAACGTTCAAAACAAAGTATACATTTCGAACTGATTCTCTGAGTGCTTCAGTAAATTGATTATCAGCAAAATGAACCTAGTAAGAACGCTGTAGTCGAGTGAGCTCGACTACGGTATACCCATATACCCCACTATGTTGTGTACATACATTCATAAGTTGAGAAGTCTGCAAATCTACAGATAATTCTGCCTGCTTTCCCTCGCTTCCATTATTATCCAAGTAAATTATATTTCAGTAATATTGTAAAGAGTAAAGAGAAAGTAGTTCAAATTGAGAATCTACTTTCGACTTCGGTGTTTCTTATCCGATCTTGATGAAATTTGGGCAGTAGATCACTAATATGAACATGTATATTATATATTAATCAGAAGATGCTGACTTCAAAATTATAGCTTTTATTGCTATCGGATATCGAAATGTATCGATATTCCAGAAGCGATAAAAATAATCAGACTTGATCTGCGCCGGGTATACGAGAACCTATATTCCAAATCTCTATCTTTATTCCCTACTTCCTATAGTCTCTGAGATCCGCCTGTTCATACAGACGGACGGACAGATGGGCAGACCGACATGGCTATATCGACTCGGTTGTTGACCCTGATCAAGAATATATATACTTTATGGGGTCGGAGATGCTTCCTTCTGCCTGTTACATACATTTGCACAAAACCATTATAATGAAAACCGTTTTCAATGATCGAGACACTGCCGTGGCATCCTTATCATTAGTGGCTGTTATTAATGTGACAGGATTAACTGAAGGCACATCGAAAGATTGATTGGCCTTTGTGAAGGAAGTGGGGCAGTGCGGGGTCATCTCGGATAATAGTTCGTGACAGGAAACGGAAACACCAATGCGATTATAATTTCAAATCAATAATTGTTACTGTGCTACGCACCGCTTGAGCTGTTCAACTCCTGCCGCTCCGGACTGGGAGCCAAATCGGACCCAATGCCGGAGGAACCGCGCGAGGACACCTGCTTCCCATTGGCCAAAGTGGGCGGGGCAGCGCCCGCTGCTGTTGTTGTTGTTGTTGCTGTAGCAGCAGCTGCTGCTGCTGCTGCTGCTGCTGCTGCAGCTTTTGGCGTGCCGGCGCCCCCGACAATTAGTGCATTCCGACAGCGCCGCAATTCAATGGCAGTCAGATTGCCCTTGGAGCGATGCACTGTATCATAGTCGCGCGGCGGCAGCAACAGAGGCGGCCCATTGCCATTCAGCTTGGCGCGCAGCTCGGCGGCTAGCGAGTCGAACAAATCGCTGTTCTGCTGCGCTGTCAACGGTGGATGACCGTGTGGATAATTCGAATGGTGCTGTGAATGATGCGGCGGATGATGCTTGCTGCCGTTGCTGTTGTTGTTGTTGTTGTTGTTGCTGCTGCTGCTACTGCTGTTGTTGTTGCCGTGCGGCGGTGATCTGGATACCGGCGAACCGGCGTGTCCATGCTCCTCACTGCACTCGGACTCCCGCGTGCTGTTGCCCGTGTCGCTGCCCAAGGAGCTGCTGAACCGTTTCGGTGACATCTCGTGGCGCTGCTGCTGCTGCGACTGCTGTGGATAGCCACTACTCGATTGGTGCTGCTGATGATGTTGCTGCTGTTGTGACTGTTGGTGCGACGACTTTTGGCTGGAGTCGTGTCGCTTGTCGGCGTTGCTGTGTCTGCCACCGTTGTTATTGGGACCGTGTCCCCCGCCAGCGGGCATCGGCGGCATAATGCCCAATCTATAAACGCAATAAAATATGTGTGAGATAAGCACTTCAAATATCTATTAGAAGTTTTGTGATAAGCTCTGTATACATCCTCTACATAGATCCTGACCAGATTTGTATAAATGAACCATAACCAATAAAGAGAATCAAAATAAAGTTGTAACTTTTATTGCTAATCGATTTTCATATATATATCGGGGAAATGGAGAAGTATATCTGAGAAAAAACAAAACTTGATCTACGCATGGTATAAAATCTCTGTCACTTTGAGAAAACTGGGACTGGGACTGGGACTGGGCTAGATCGACTTGACTGTTGTCGCTGATCAAGAATATATTTACTTTGTGGGATCGGAAATATTACCTTCATTTCATCCCTTTTATCAATTTTCAATGGGTTCAGTGCATCACCCCAAAACAAGAGAGTATTATAGTATTGACGTCTCCGACGTCTCACAGTATACACATTCTTGATCAACAGCATCACTAGCATCACTGCCAATTGTAACAAAATCAAATCAAATATTGTTGAGTGTGTCGAAAAGTTACCTAACAACCATTGATTAATGGATTGTCTTGATGTCTGTCTAAATGGGCACAGTTGATTAAATGGGCTTGAAAGAGTCGCAGCAAGAGCTCAACTATTTCTACGGGAGCTGGTTGATAAGTTGTTCGATGCTCAACACGAAAATTATGATTATTTGTGTTAAAAACTTTAATTTAAAAATTGGCTGTGAAAAACATACTGGCGTGCTCCAATTTACAAAAAAAAAACCTTTTAAAAACTCTGTTGCCCATTTAGGTTAGCAAGGTTAGCATTCTGATACTCAGAAATCGGTTAACTTGCACAAAAATGTAAAAAGTAATTTCTTGTAAAAAAATGGTATATCTGTTTGTAATTGTGCTCACCTGGTCTCTAGTTCTTCGAAGCGCTTCTGATTGTCGGGCCGATTGATCAGGATCTGCAGTTGTAGATGCAACGCCTCGGCCGTTGTCTCCGAGTCGCAACGATAGGCGTGCACATGCAGGGGACATTTGGTGGCCGGATTATAGAGGAGCAGCACACAAGCAACAATGTCATCGGTTTGCACGGAGCTGGTTATGGCACTGTGTGGTATTAAATGCTTTGACGAGCCCTGTTCGAGACAGCAAAGTCAACAATAAACTTCAGAAAGGAATGCTCTTGCTTCTTGGAATGGTGTGGTATATAATGTGTGTGTGTGTGTGTGTGTGGGATGAGGCTGAGGCAGGAGCTGAAACGCCTACATACCTGCACTATTTTGATGCCCTTGTGCGAGACCTGCAGTGTCACCTTGAGCGGCTCCTGGCCGCGCGATCTGTCCACCAGATATGGGAGCACTGAGTTAATGACACGAGCGCCGCGCAATCCTTTCGCCTCCTCGGCGCCCAGGAACCACACATAGTAGGAGGCCTTCTGCACGTCCCGACGCAAGCGTAGCGCCATCTTCTGCGATCAATTAAGATTATTCGTTGCTGGAATGCCAGATGCTAACTAAGTGCTTGCGAGCATCTGAAACGAATTCAAGTGCAAAAATGGTCAGATTAGTTATCTGGAAACTCACTTCAAAGGCGTATCTAAAATTTGAATGAAATAATACCTATCGACAAGTTGTGTATAATTAAAAACTCAAAGTGAATATTGTAAAAATCGTAATCTTATCTGTAACCGTTTGGAAGCCAATTAGTTTTCGTGTTGCACATGATACGTTAAGGTGTCATCTATTTATGTTTGGCAACTCTGATTTTGTTTATCTTAATTTTTAGCAAAGTTCCTTCATTCGTATAAGCTGAAAATTGGAATTTTGTCATTCTCTGTTGTAGACCGCTGTATAAGTCGCGTCCTTGTTCCAATAGAGATATTGATTGCATTATTTCTAAACGCTTTTTGACCTGTGCTCTAGGATTCATTAGAACATCAGGTTATGGGTAAAAAAGTTGACTGTAAATCGAAATTATTATTATAAAATGAGTGACCATAATTGCGACCTATAAGGTCTATTGTGCACCCTCCTGTGCCTATAGCTCCTCCATCAACTCCAGCTCCTGCACGAATCCTGCTAGAATCTTTGTTAGGTTGAGGGCTTCTATGTCCTGAGATTTCATGACATGTAACCCTAGGATGCTGCATTTATTCCTAGTTAAGGCAACACATTCTGCCAGGATGTGCACTGAGGACTCTTCCTCGCTTCTACGAAACCTGCATACGTCGCTGCTATAAATACCTAATTTAGTTAGGTGACTTCTTAGTCTACAATGTCCTGTCAGTAGACCGGTGAGTATCCGAAGCCTGTTCTTTCCCATGGCAATTACCTGCCTAAATCGTTTTTGAAGGCGCCTTTGTGCGCCAGAATTTTAATGATCTGTTCGACGCAGTGAACAATTTGATAGAAATAGATGACGTGATTGGAAATGATTTGTTAGTAATCTTATTGCTGTACAGTTTGCCTGGCTCTTAAGAAGTGTTTAGATGTGCGATGGAAGCACGAGATGACTTGCCCCATCCCGATGTGCTTCGCGTCCAAATAAAGACGATCGCGAAGAAGAAACCCCAATGTGCGCTAATCGTCGGAAAGACGTGGAAAGAAATAGCAAAGTCGAAAGAAGCGATAAAATACAGCGCGAAGATAGAAAATGTTTCAAGTGCTGTAAAATTGGACATTTCACGCGTAATTATCGAAGCAAGACTGAGAAGAACACGAAAGTCAAGACAAATGAACAAAAGATTGCGGGTTCAGCAGCAAAGGGAGAGCTTTCGCCAGGCGCGTTAGAGATGGCCTCTTCTGTCGATGGTGGTGGCACGGCACACGCGAGTTCAATTAAGAGCCTGTTCACATGTGCATTTGGCTAACAATAAAACCACTCGGATAAGTGGCATTGTTAATGTTAAAATCGCAGTTAGGAAGCAGCAGCAATAGGCTGATGTTTTCTATGTCTCTCATTTGCGGCAAAGTTTCATTTCATGTTGGTTGCCAAAATCACAGACAATGGTTTTGATGTTAATTTTCGGAAAAATTAGGCACTTGTTATGAAAAATAATAGTGTGGTAACTTTTGCTACTTGAATGGCGAAAAGCAGCAATTGAGTAGCGTAATGGATGATGGTCAAAACGACCTTGATCTTTGGCATTACAGAATGGGAAATTTGAATGGTAGCTATTTGAAATGTATAGCTAAAATTGCTAAACACGAAAAGCAAACTGAAAGCATTTATAAAAGTGGCAGAGAAAAGCGCACAGAACTACTAGAAATAGTTCACAGCGATGAATGGTGAAGTTCACTTTCTTAAACAGAAGTCAGAGTTATTAAAGCAGAAAAGAACTTCACGGGTAATAAGATAAAAGTACTTCAGTCAGATAACGGAACCGAGTACTGCTACGAAGAGTTCGACAAGTACATGGAGGTGAACGGAAACCAGAGACGACTCAGAACGCCGCACACGCCACTGAAGAATGGCTTAGCAGAGAGACAGACTCGCACCCTGGTCGAGGTTGCACGCTGTGTGATGAGGCAATCTTGTGCGCCGCAATCCTTATGGCCAAAAGCAGCAAGCGCACTAAATTCCTACAGAGGCGCATTTACGCACATTTGGTACAAAAGCAATAAAGATAATAAAGGATTTAAATTAGGGTATATTTGAATCAAGATCGGAAGAATGCATACTGGTCGGGAACCACAACATTAACATCGGAGCCATATCGGTTGTAATTGCCTGAAAAGCGAAACAATGATGTCCAGTTTCTGTTACAGGCTTCGCAAGTGAGTACGCCTGGGATCAGAACACAAATGGAGGTTTCGGCATCAGTGTCACAAGTTAACATTGTGATGGGTCTACTGGCGACCCAACCAGAAACTAGTTGAGCAGCAGCATTGCAGAGGGCGTCCCAAGTTCGAGAGGACAGGCCAGCGTGGTAGGCCAATGAAAATATATATCAGCACAAGCGGAGCAGTGCAGCTCAAGCGAGACATTCGAGGAATGCGACAGATGATCCTACTACAGTTAAAGATGCGCTAGGGTGCGAGGACAGCGTCAGTTGGACAAGACTACAGGTAGTAAAATGGTGTTTCGGTCAAAAGACAATGCTACCGTTTCAGGGAAAAAGAAAGTGCGATTAGTCACTAAAGGATACGCACAAAGACCTAGAGAGGATTTCCATAAAAAGTATTCAGCTTTAGCTCGATTCACATCAGTCTGACATTTGGTGGAACGGAACAAAATATCCGGATTGGTTGCAGCAGATTAAAGAAGTCCTCGAAGATGCATTTGAGATGAAAAATCTCGGCATCGAATTCAAGCAGAATCTGAAAGAGCACAGCATATTCCATTCACAGGAAAATTCAACTGAAAAGATTCGCGATGACTGAATGCAAACCGGCATTACCACAAGCACTTTGAAGCGACCAGCGGCAGCCGATGAAGCCGAAATGAGGAAGTACCACTATCAGAATTTAATTGGTTCTCTTATGTATCTTTCAGTCACAACTCGTCCAGATATTGCGTACGCCACAAATTGCATGAGTCAGCTTAAATCGTGTTACAATGTTGAGCAATGTTGGATGATGCCGAAGCAGCAAAGGAGTCCTCATACATGAAGGCCATACTCAATCGAATTGGAAACACAGCCAGCAGAAGGATCTAAGCAGTGCCAAGCAGCATGGTTGCATATCTGCTTTGGGTATACCAAAAATACCAGTGACATTTCAGATTAAATATTTGTGCGAGGATTGAGTACAAATAATCTTAGCTTAAAGCCTAATAAACTTAGAACGAATGCCAACCGAATTAAGCAGCTAAATCCGATAAGAATGTGTGTCGTAATAATGGGATGTGCACGGGGATCATCAATCAAGAAGCGGACGCGTGATTCGACTAATGGAAGGGTATTAGCGTCATGGCGAATTATTTGAGCAGCTTACGTGAAATGCAAGTGGAATTCTGAAGCAAATGCTGTTGTGCTGTTAGTGCTGAATATTTGTGGTAATGTTTGGCATGCATACAGTCCGCCTCTAACGGCGAATCTCAGTTAAATTTCCAATCACCAGCTGTGTGCCATAATGTTTTCAGCTTCAAAACTGGTGCTATAATAGAGTGGGCAGTCCGCGACTGGTAACAACGGTATTCCCGTTGCAAATATGTTTAAACTCGTTAAACTGCTCAACAATATTCATAATCGATGAGCCTGCACAACTTGTTGTGCGACGCGTTGCGAGGCGATGACTTGCGTGGGTCAAAAGAATCATGTTTTTTTGCTCTTTTATTAATATATTTATTTATTTTTTTTCGTCACACTGCTGTATGCATGACAATTGAAGCACAGAAACCGGCCAACGAGCATCAGCAACAGTTCACAGATATGTATCAAAGTTATATGCTAGGCATAAGCACAATGTGTGCCTTTCAAATTTACATACGACTCAAAAGCAGCCTAAGCACCGACAACACAAAAGTTGAAATTGTTGAACTCAAAACGATTTTTGAATTTACATTGAAAAACTGCCAGATACACACGAATAATGAGAACGCACCAACCAAATTGTGAAAATCACTCGAACAACTTTTGTGGGCATAAGAAAATTTGAAACAACTTAAATTTTACGCCCTACGAAGTGGAACCAGTCTTTAAAGATGACATTTAGCATATTTCAAAGACAATTAAACTATTTTGAGATACTCGCAAAAGAGAATTGTTTTAAATACATAAATATGACATAACCTAATGACCCACGAACATCTAATGCCAGGCAATCCCATCCCGCAACACACTCTTCCTGTGGTGCCGCACTCTCAATCGACCGATCTCAATAGAACCTTCTTTTTAAGCCCACTAAGTCATCCAACTGGCTAAAATAAATTTAGTCAGCTAACATAAATACCTTAAAATTTGCAGCCCATTAAACAAAATCAAGTATGAATAAGTGTTGTATAACCATAAAGTCGTTGGCTTTTGCAGCTACTACTCTAACTCTAAGTAAATTATTGTATAATAAATTCATTGTAATAATAAAAAAAAAACTAGATATATATATATAAATACTTTGCTGATTCTGAACTTGGGTGCGGCTTTGAGTTGACTTATAAATATTCATGAAAAGTGTCAGAAGACAGTCTTCTAAATATGTTTTTAAGTTATTATTACTGTCTGAAACAGATGGCCAAACAATGCGAAAGTTTCAAATTCCCATCCATTATTGTGTAAAAGCAATTCAATTAATTTGTAATTTGTTTTTCTCTGTAGCAATACAGCAACTTATGAAGATTTCAACATTCTTTATTTTTATTGAAAATATGCAAATGTAGTTAAGTACAAAATTAGCACGCAATTTGGAATGCTTTTGTGCGTACACTTTGCCCAATGACTTTGACTTCGTCGAAGCGTTAAATATTTATCGCAAATTCCCCACATACATATATACGCATATCTGTGTATTCACATATATATATATATATATATATAAATATACATTTAAATATGTGTATATGAAGTATGTGACTTAAAGTTGCTTCGATGATTTTTGACGGGTCGAAACGAGTTTTTGCTGTGAGGTTAGCTTGGATAGCTCATCTGCTAATACATACATACATATGTGTACATACATGTGTGCAAAACAAACTGATTAACTAAATTTTTCGAGTATATTTAAATGGCAATGAAATGAAGAAGAATATTTTTAAAGAGAAACAACGCGGAATTGGCACTTTAACTGTTTCCAACGCTTGTTTTTAAACGCTTTTTTGTGACTCATTTTTGACACATTAATATTCCAAATTAAATTTGGTATCTGACTTGGTCACTCAATGTTATTTTAAGATTATTAACCATCTTAAAATAACACTGAGTGTTA
The DNA here is from genome assembly GCA_035041535.1 of Drosophila cognata. Lineage (NCBI taxonomy): Eukaryota > Metazoa > Arthropoda > Insecta > Diptera > Drosophilidae > Drosophila > Drosophila cognata. The sequence goes on from JAWNLC010000235.1 coordinate 7,758,009, forward strand.
GTTCCCCTTCGCTCAAGCTTAAGTAACTCAATTTTTAAGTAACTGTTTGCTGCTGTTTATATATATATCGAAACAAGATCGAGTATTTTATTGTTTTAATATTTGTTTGCAAATATATGTCCATATTTGATATATGTTCACATTATATCACATATATCGGCATAAGTTAAATTGTATTAAGATATTATACATATTCATTATGTATGATATATTTACACTCAATATGTCAAGATATAGGAAAATAAAGGCTTTTTTGCAGTAATATTATTCAATATTAGGAAATATATTTCCAAAATTTCTTTAAAACTCTTCTCGAGAAAGAAGGGATGTGAATTTAAATCGACGTAAAGTCACAGTTTTTCAAAATATTTGATATGAATTTATAAACTATTTAAAATGCTTCTAATGAATAATAATGGGAAACGTAAGTATTTTTTTCGTTTTTTCATTCTCGAAGCCAAAAGTGTGGCACATTTTTAAAGTTGAGGTAGATTTTTCTCTGAGTGTACATCCATACTTGCATATAAATTTACTTTAAGATTGCTAATTAGTATTCAATACTCATTTGTATGCGCTTAGAAAAGAACATTAATTCAAGTCCAATTGATGTCATCAGTTGAGTTGTTTTTTTTTTTTTTTACTTTTATTTTGTAGTCATTTGCGTTTGCTTTTTTTAAGAATTTTGTGAAGAGGGATTAATACATTCGTGATTACTATGTTCGTGAGTGTAGTGCATGAAATAGCTATGATTTCTTTTATTTATGTGAGTAACTTCTGCATATGTGGATATATCTATATACGTATGTACAAATTACATAATATGTGTTAAAGTATTTCATATATTTTTGCTTCGTTTTTCTAAAACACTAAAGTATAGCGTTGTTTTCCTTTCGTAAGTCAGCGAACTATTTGCAAAACTATTGTCGGACTGATAAAAAAATAAAAAAGCAACACTCCAAAATGAATGCAGAGAAACACACACACACACACAAATAGACATACACATATATGTACATCTCTATGAATGTATGATAATAAATATTTCATTCATGTTCTTTGGCTTTTTTTGGCGCACTCGCAACGGGTTTTCTTGGTGTTGCTGTTTGGCTTTTGTTGCTATAGCGCCTACTTTTGGGTAGAGACAGAAGAAGCCGCAATTGTCATTCTTTCGGTGTGTTCTCTTCTTCAGTTCGCTTATTGGATTTTGCTTTGCGCACACACAATGTGCCAACAATAACTATAAAATGGGTTAAGCGCATTTGCCGCAGATGCCGCAAATGAACCAAATTGGTGATAGACACACACACACACACACAAATGTTTATACATAAAATCACACACGCAGTCACAACAAGAGGCATTAAAAAAACGCCGCACTTGCACTGTATTATTTCGGCTCTCTTTGCGTTTGTTTGGCTGCCGTTGTTTTTGTCGTCGTTGCTGGCTTTTGCTCCATTTCAGCTGAACTCGATCAATGAACCGTTTAATATACACATACATTCATACACACACACATGCACACACACACGTATATACATACAGGCCTGTTGTGGCGTTTAAATTTCTACAAAACTTATTTGATTAACGGTAATTGCAAGAGAGTGCTGCTCTCTCTCTCTCTCTCTCTCTCTTTGCGCAAAAGAGCGCCACTTTAACACTCTTCTCTTTGCACACACACCTTCGCTTGCTCAGCGCGCACAGTAACAAAAATTGTCAAAGAAAGACTTGGTAAGCTGTTGTTGTAAATAAAATGATTGCTGTTGTTATTGTTACTCGCGCCCCGCAACTGACGACGTCTCAACGCATCGGCCGTCTGCTATCGACTGACTTCAGTTCGAGCTGCTGGCTGCTTGGCAGGCAGGCCTGGCTGGCTGGCTAACTGCTGAACAGGTATGCAGTGCACACACATACACACACCCAAACATATATACATACATATATATATATATGTGTGTGTATGCATGCATGCATGTGTGCTATTGGTATTGTTGCTGCCAGCCGCCGTAAAGAAAGTCAAGTCGCACGTACTGAGCTGACACCGATGCTGCCGCTGCCGCTGCCACTGCTGCTGCTGCTGCCGCTGCCGCTGCCGCTGCCGCTGCCACAGTCACAGCCACAGTGTCTTGGCTGGAATGTGTTGAAATTAAAAGTTGTTGGGTTTTTGGGCGCAGCTTTGCCGTTGTTGATGCCGTTGTTGTTGGCCATGGCCAGGCCAGTGTTCGTGTTGTCGTCGTATATTTTTATTATTATTATATTCTGTTTTTTTTTTTTGGCTTAGACAGGTGTAGCAGGCGTCTGCTGTTGTTATTGATATAGCATTGAGCACTTTGAAAAGCCGTCGTCGTCGTTTCTATGCATTCTACAGGTTTTCCATCTACACACAAACTCCACACACTCAGACACACACTCAGCTGCTGCGAGCATTTAGCTTACCTGCGTTTGGTAGCCAGCCAGAGTGAAATCTGCACAAAAATTATTCTATGTACCAGCAAATGGATGTAGGTATGTATGTATATATGTACACATATGTCTATAATCGGACGGCTTGTTGTTGTTTGCTTTTTTGCTATTTGCTGTTGCTTTTGGCCACAGAAACGGAAATGCTCAAACTTCGCCACTTTCCACCAAAAAGGTGTCGATACTTATTTCGACGATTTGTTGTTGGCACACATTTTCCAACTTACTTTCAAAACTGATATATATATATATACAAATATACATATTTAAATATATTATTATCACAAATTATTATACATGTTCCGCTTCAAATTATATACTAAAACTAACTATAGATATGTAAAAGAAATAGATTAATTGGCAAAGTGGTTCCTCAATTAACAAAAATTGGAATTAAATCTAAAATTAAAGTTCCGAATGAAATTATATGAAATTAAAAGAAAGAAATTAAATTTAAAAGGGTGTAAAATGAATAAATCAAATGACGAATATTAAAATGACAAATGTTTCAATATATGTATATTGCAAAGGTTAGGAAACGAAGAAAATATCAATCAGATTGAAGATCAGTTATAAGCAAAGTAAAAATGTTCAGGTGGAGAGTGAGGAAGAAATCTGTGAACCTGTGGAGTAAGCTAAGTCTACCAAAGTTTAGCACGCTTAGAGTTTTTCCCGAGATATGTTAGCATTGAAAATGAGATTAAAGGAAGATTGAAGATTCTGATACCAAAGACAATTTGAAATTTCAGTTCCAAGACCTTCATTTTGCGCTCAGTCTTCAGGGAAATGCCTGTATAACACTAAACAATTAATTATATTTATAAATACATATATGTACATGCATATGTAAATGGATAGCCAACTAGACATATGTATGTATGTAAGTCATCAATTGATTTGTCATAACTTTCATACTTGAGAATATATTTATAAGTGTGCAATTATTGTTGTAAATGCCAGAACGTAAATTTGTTTGCGACCTTGGTCAGCGAATTGTGATTACTTTTGACCCCACCGACAGCACAGAAATGCATTTGCAGCACGTTTCGTGGCAAATGTTCAAGCAACAACAACAACAACAATTGTAGCACCACCAACAACAACAACAGCAACAGCAACAGCAACAACTTACTGCCAACTGCAATCTGAGAGATTTCACCAGGTCTTTTGACAAATCCCTGCTAACCTGCTGACATGCTATTGGTGCACGGCCCCACCTCCCCGAGGAGAAAGACACCAACACCAACGAAATTTCACTTTTCACTCATGGAAAAACTAGAAAGAAAAATACCCGAAATAAACAACAACAAAATATAATAATAATAATAAAAACTTTATACGAGCACACTTAATAATTTGCAATTAAATTCGCCGATGGTCGTGCCTCATGGGAACTGGTTGCTTGAATATGTACATATTTACTGTCGGCCTAGGGTATATCAAGGCCGTATCGACCTGACCATTCCGATGGCCAGTTCAGAATATGAAGTGGCCAGTTGCAATAAAATGCATACAAATTTATTGCAAATGTAGCTGAATTTTTCATAATAATTTTTATTCAATGTTAATCGTTAATAATTGTGCATTTTTCGTCAAATAAATAAATATCATGGAAAATATACATTTTCTAATTTAAGACTTGGGCCAAGTACGGAGTGAAAGAATTTGGAAATTACTACAAAATATTCGCAATTATTTGGCTTTTACACAAAAGTCAGCCGCCTCACGTGCTGCACTTTATTCATGTAGTGTAGATCACGTTCGGATTAATTAAGCTGGTTTTTCTTTTTGGTTGGTTTTTTTTTTTGGTTTTTTTTTGGTGAAATCCAAAAGCAAGTCAAGGTGCAACAATAAAATAATGCTCTGACCGAGATTCCCTGCACCCATAAATTCATAATTAATTTGTGTATGTAATATGCAATTTGGGTGATTTTAAAATTTTAGGCGATCGGAAAGGAGGTATACGAGAACATATATATATATTTGATTATTTTTATTATTGCTTCTAGCAAAAAATAAGGAAAAGAACTGAGAGAAGAACTGGCATATGTAGCATATTTGGTGTCTCTATCTCCTAGCATATAGACAAAAATATGATTAGTCGGATAGACAGGTGGACAGACGCAGCTAGATTGTCACGGCCATTACTGCTGATCAAAAGCATTTGCAGTTTATTTGGTCAAAAATGCAGCCTTCTGCCTGTTACATACTCTTCTACAACTTCGTTATACACATTTTGAATGAGTACAGGGTATAGAAATCGAATTTGCTTTTGTAGAGTAGTGCCAACAGACTGATTTCCCCCAGCCAGCTAGTCAGCAACAAGCATGTGGCCAAGGCCGTGCTGGATTGATGCAAACCGATGCGATTCGAGTTGAGTTGAGTTGAGTCGAGTCGTGTGGAGTAGAGTCGAGTCGAGTCGATCGCTGTGTGCCATTAAATCAAAAGGAAGAAGCAACTGCCACGCCCACAGACAGTCGGCGGGCAGACAGGCTGTCAATGTTGCTACCACAAACAACTACAGCACAACCAGTAAATAGCAACAGCGGCAGCCACATGAGAAACTGATTTGTGACGGCCTCGGAACAAGTGGCTTTCTTTTGGGTGCGACGACTTGCGGCGAGATCGCAGATTGCCGATCGGACCAGGGACTCAATGCAGCTGCTAAGCGTTTTTAATTGAATCGCAATGAAAAGAGTCTTGAACGAGAAACGCGTTAAACCGCTTTTGATTTTTATACGTTTACGTCTACATACTCGTACTAGTAGTCGTACTCGAACTCGTACTCGTACTCCATGCGGCATACAACATACACCAGACACAAGCTCCTGGGTAAAAGTGGGTAATCATCATTAGCGTGCCGCAGTCGTGGTCCGATGCCAAAGACGGGCGTGCGGCATGGCAATACAAATCAGCGTCAGAGTGCTGGACAGTAAGCGACCCCAACTTTAACTCCATCCCCAATCCACAGTACACAATCTTCAACCAATTCCATTTCCAATTCCCACATCTGTATGTTCATAGATTAGGCGGTGAGAGTGCGACAAAGCCAAAAGCCAAAGCTGAAGCCGCCATCGCAGCAAAAGAAAATAAAATTCAAACATTTTAACGGCCTTCTTACAAGATGGCAACCCACACACACACACACACGCACACGCACACACATCAAGTTGCATGCCACATCGGAGCAAGTGAAATTGCCTTAATGCGCTGCTCCTATCTACATGACCAAAGCGATCTTCCCCTGCTGCCTCGACGAAAAAGAAATTTGATCTATTTCATTTCATTTCAGCGTCGGATTATGGATTGAGCACTGCGACTGATTGGGTGAAAACAAATGTGGGTGTGCCAAGAGCGAATACGAGCACACAACACACACAAATATTTACAAAACACACACACACACACACACACACTCACACACAGACACACAACAACAATCAGGAACACGAACGCAATGTGTTTTTGGGGCGTGAAGGCAACTGCTCCTGGCTTTGAATATACATCTGAAGGCTGTTGTTAAGGCTTGCCTCAATGATCAAAAGCAGCAACTAAGACACTCAATAACGCTTCCCTCTTTTCGATACACTGTAATCATGAGTTGCATACATATTTACATACAGAACTGTGTCTCTCTCACTTAACATCTGAGTGCTCTGAGTAGTATGCAAATCTGTATCTATATTTGTATGTGCCTCTTAGCTGTCTGATAACTATACCTACGAAGCTACATTTGTATCTGGGTTAAAACCCAAATAGATGACACTGTATGGCTTATATATATATGTATAATTTGTACTGTTGCTATCTATATAATAATATATGAAGCATTACGCACAATTTCCCAAAACGACTCTTACTTTACTCTTCTGATGTTTCAATGGGGCCTTTTCCAGAGTGGATTGTTTTTGTTGAAGTTTAATGGGTTTTGGGAACACCTGAGGCCATCAAGTGGCATTTGGCATGTGCTGTCAATTGTGAAGCTTCCTGTAAATTGCGCAGAGTTTAAGCCAAAAGAATATAAAGCAGAAGCCATAACCTCTTTAGTACTCTGACCCTTGCGGAGAGACACGAGCCCCGAGAGAGAAAGAGAAGTTCTTGAAGCCCAACAGCGGAAGAGCAAGTAAATACTGCTTAGGTATTTATGTGGGTTTATGTGCTGCACGAAGAGGAAGAGATAGAGGAAGGGGAAGAGGAGGAGGTGAAGGAACCTTAATTATTTCATTTAATTTTGGTGGTGCAAAGAGCAATTAAATACAAACAGATGTGCAAGTACCTGAGTCGGATACTACAAAAAACCAACGAAAAGTTGATCCAGCTGCTTTTTCATTCTACTTTTTGGTAATTGTGAACTTTACGAAGCGTTAACATCGCGTAAAGATTGTCTAACTTGATTGTGGCACCAAATGTCTCAAGAAACTGAAACCTTTGTGCTGCTCGTTGGAGAGAGGGCGATATACAACAACAACAACAACAACAACAACAAAAAAGACATCTAGCGGAAGGGATAGATCCCAGCCGGGCCTCGATTAATGATCGCTTGATTGATGCGTCCCTCCGTGTGTGAGTGTGTGTGTGTGTGTGTGTGTGTGGCTTGTCAATCAATTTAGCTGCTGATGCGCATGCCTGTCTATTTCCACTCACCGAAAAGGGGCGTGGTCACAGTTATGGCCTTGTCTTTTGTATCGAATCGATTGTATAAGTAGCGCCAAGTAGTTATACATATTCGGCTTCCATCTGGTAATTTGCATGAAAACCTTAAAGCAATTTTACAAGGGATATTCAGCGATATCATGCGATGCGATGTGATGCGATGGATGCGAACTGAGTCTATGAAAAAGAGGCGGCACCTCGGATGTCTGCTCAATGATTGAGACTTGACAGCTAATCGCTGGGTATTAAACAAAAGTGTGTCATAGAAAATAAACAAATAATGTGCCAGCATAATCATGGCTTTGCACACAAGTGGCCTAAAGGCAGGCTTCTTCATTGCAATACCAGGCAAGACAAGACGGTTAAATCATACAACTTAGCTTCATAAGCATTCCATACTTCCATACATTTTTGCACTCTGCACTCAGTGGGAAAGGGTATAATGCAGTTGTGCAAATGTGTATAGTCGACAGAAGGCAATTAAGTTATTATTGTGTTATTATTTGTTATTACCATCAAAAGCCTGGCTGTCCGTCTTTCCCTCCGTTCGTAGATCTGTTCACAGATATCAGCTATAAACTTCGATATTGGTATACAAGTTTTCATATAGTTTCCCCGTTCCGCTAATAATACCAGCAAAATGTCAAATTTTTCAAATATTTCAAATATGTGTGAAACTATCATCAAGATCGATTGCGAAACAGATCAAAATTCGTATATTAATATTTAGCAAAAAAGACCAGCAGCAATCGCAAGCATATTTTGAATAAATTTTCTCAATTTTTGATACGTATAAATATGTATATAAATTTTAAATTTCAATATTTTCTCATAGATCGAAGTTCAGTTATTTCATTAATCATTAAATATACCAAAAGTTTAATTGTCTACATTATACAACCACAAAAATGATCAATAAATTCGACAAGGCAAATCACAAACTATATATACATACATACATACATACATACATATATGACTATACAGTAAATTATGAATAAATAAATGAACAACTTTTACCACACACTTATTTACACTCATATACTTAGTATATTCATTTTTGCTCATTGTTGGCAAACAGAAATCACAGAAATTTATTTGTTTGCTCGGAACGATCGTTGCACTTTCACTTAATAATATTTCTTTTTGTATATCAATAGAAATTTGTTTGTAAATTGAGTGATTTTCGAGAAATATATGCGAGTGTGTGGATGGAAGTGTCACTTAGGTGGATAAATAATGGATATCATTCAAAAAGACTAATTTGGATTTGCCATCTGCCGATATACCTGCTATAAATATATATATACATATGTATACATACATATATATCCACATATATTCTGAAATTGTAAAACTTTGAAAAACAAATTTTGCAGGTAGATTACATGCGACCTCCTTCAGGGATCAGCATATGTATGTTTTTCGACCACGCCCATTCCTCCGCCTCTGCGTCAACAAACATCTAAAATATCTATATCTTCCACAGTTGTTCAGCACTTTAGTTCCTGCCCTATTAGTGTTGGAATAGTGTTTGAAGCTCATAGACGTAACACCGATTATATGCTCAATTTCAGTTTATAAACCAAGTTTGACATTCACATATAAGCAAAGTATCGAAAACGTTTACAAAAACTAAAAATACTTCTTAGATTCAATGCAAAATTCATGAATAATCGAATTTTTGGGTAGCCACGCCCACCCACTGCCGTCCCACTCCCATTCTAAGCAGCACTACCATCAGAGAAACAAACATTTTTGAATACATTATTTTTTTGGTTTAAGAGTAATCTTCTTTATATATTCCATATATTCCTAGTACTAGGCATTTTTAGCTCTTTCTGAGATTTGCCTATGTTCTCTTTACTTTCTGTCTCACTCTTTATATCTCTCCTTCACTTTCTTTTCTTTTGTGGGGCTTTTACATTTGAGTGCCCCGATTTGTATTATATTTGCATTATGTGGTTTTCAGTTAGGCTGTAAATGTTCTTTCAAACTAATCGAATAATCGGAATGATCTTCACAGGGAAGTCGTTTCGTATTTAAGATTGTAGTCAGAGTTAGCTATATGTACACAATACACGCAATTGGGAAAACAGTGTGTGGCAACGTTGAAAGCAAAAAATTTGGTTTTCGCTGGCAACCCATTAGTTATCTATTGATGGCCTGTTCATTATTGGGCGAAGCCGTTTTAGCTGCCTCATTGCCTGCTATCCCATATAAGCATTGCGTCATGACAAGCTCGATGTAAGTTAGCCCATAAAAACCAAGCCTAATCACATCACAGTGGGCTGTGCAATAGAAGTAGTCAAACTGCCAGTCTCCAGTTTCGGGTCTCAGGCCCCGCTGCAGACCATTACGGTTACTGGTACTGACACCTAGATAGAGAAGGAGTAGGGGAAGGGATATGGAGACGAAGACGGAGGCATGGATGAAGACTGGGATGGAGACGTCGACTGGGTCTGCGGCTTATGGCTGCACTGTGGGTTAGGTTTTTATTTCATTCGAATTTTTTTTATTTGCTTCCTGATTGCTTTTCACGCATGACAGGTACTGATTAGTTGGCTGACACGAAGACCATAAATGCATCCAAACGGCTGCTACAATATTTCGCGACTTGCCACAAATGCGTTTCGTGCGTCTCAATGTTCGTCGTCATTCTGGGTGTGTGGCGCCTCATAAATAACTAAACAACATTTCCACGCAGCTTATGTAACTGCCCTGCCTCAGGCTAATCCAAGATGCTAGCCAAAATATGTGCACATATGTATACTTGTATACATATATATATATATATGTATATATGTACATACACATACACACATGCATACATACATACAAAAAACAAAAGACTTAAGTAGCGAACCCTTTTTTACATTTCTTTATTTTCGTCGGGGCGATGCTAATGTTATTGTAACTGTAACCGACCTCTGCTGGCTGCTTGGCTGATGCGCCATGCGTTGTTTCTGCTCATTTCCTATTAATTTATGTTAATTATTTGTAAAAGAAAGAGCCCCAGCATACCCGGTTGGCTGCCTCAACTGTCTCTGCTGTGTCAGCTATCTTTTAGACGCTTTTTTTTTTTTTTTTTTTGCCTCTTCTGATGTGCCATACCAGAGGCGCGCTCACAAGTTCACTGACTTGTTGACAAATGACAAGAGCTAAATCGTCAGACGGCGACTGTGTGGAAAGAGGCATAGACAATTGAAATCGGATAAAGACAGAGGCAGAAACAGAGTTAGAGGCAAGGGCAGAACCCGAGGTGGCATCAAACACCACAGATGCTACCATATGGACAGCACTTTCTGCCAGCCACAATAGAAGCCAAGCTATTCTCGAATGACTACAGTAGATAAAGTTGTTGCCTGTACATTCACACAAAAGGCACAACATTCTGGACATTGAATGTTGCGAGTTTTCGAAATTTCCAAATGAAATCCTTTGTTTGTTATGTATAAAAGTGCTTACAGAAAGGTGCTTGTCGCCGGTCTTCTATTTTAATGATTGTTCTTTTCATTTTGCAAAGACAAATAAATTTTATTTAAATCAAAAGGCATTTTGCAACTCGCAGCTTAACGACAACGTTGGCTAATAACGAAATCGCAAAATGTTAAGAATGTTAATGTACCAAATGTTCGAATCCGGCTATAGTTTGGCAATTAAGCACAACGATTAGTGTTTAGCATTTTTTTTTTAGATATCTCTCTGTATCTGTAGGCTATTCATTTGAGACACTCGTTGGCATCGATGCTGTCGATGATGTTGTTATTCATTATAGTTGCCACTTGCCACTAATAGTCAAGAATGATTAAATTAAGTATTCAGTTTCGTTTCATCCAAATCGAAACTATTTGTTGTCGATAGATTTGCTATTTTTAATATTATTACTTCAGCTTCTGTATTAACTTGAAAATACAGTTTTCGATAAGATCATCATCAAATTCGACTATTTTGTCATTATTCATCCAGCAAGCTTGTTCATTTTGCTAGTAATTAATTAATTCTTTCTTTGTAATTTTTATTATTTTTTTTTTTTAATAATTATAGTACAACAATAAATGCCGCTGAAACATTTATTGTTGTAGATTTTCTGACGAATTTACGTCACAAAACTGAGTTGGCATCCCTCGCTATGCTATCATATTCATCTCTTCACAAACTATAATATTTCATTTAAAAACATGTATTTTATTTTTAATATTTATAATTTTTCTCTCCTCTTCTATTTCTATAATGTTTTTTTTTTTTGGGGCGCTATTTTTTATTGGCTTTTTGTGGACTTTTGTTTAGAACTTGATTGCGATAATAATGGTTATTGGTTCGGTTGCTGGACTGCTGATGTTGTGCGGTATTTTGATGTCTTCACCATGGCTGACGTCATGCCAGCATTGAGAAGCCGTTTTTTCAGACTTATAATTAAAATGTTTTGTTTGCCTAACATACAGCATTTGTCAGTCGAGCACAAAAAGCCATTGAAATTTGAATCTGAAATTAGCCGAAAAAATTCCCGTTTCATATTGAAGTCAAATGAAAATGAATTCAAATAAAAGTCATACATTTTCTTGATCAAGCAAGCTGTCAACAACTACGATCTAGGGAATATTTGGCATATAAGTTCTCTCTGAATTTATTTTTTATCTGTTACGGATAACAAGAAATGCCACAATTTGGCTCGAATATATTTTGCCATAATATTATTGAATGGTACAAATCGGTTAAGCAATAAATATGGGTGAACATTTGACGCACTTTTTGTTAAACAACAAATTGTAAATGATTTCAAGTTAAGGGCAATTAGATAATTTAATTGGCTTCTGGTTCGGTTTCATTTTGCAACCGGTTTGTGGCTTTTGTATTAATCTGAACGTTTTGCTTTTGCTTGTGCAGACCACTGAAAAGTATCTTTTGGCATCTGGCCGGCAATTTCCGCTTGGCAAAGCTCAGCTCTGGCAACAGCAGCAGCTTGGTCTAAGCTTATGTTTTCTGTCTTCTGCCCCCCATCCGTCCCATCTTACATACATATATACATATATACATATATACCATTCTCCCGCCATCCAAAAAAAAGTATTAGGAATGGTCTTAAGTTTTTGGTACACTTGTCTTTAACACTTTTTGTGGCTGGCCGAAGATGTTTGTCCTCAATTGAAGTGTTTCAACTTCAAATTACTTCATTTGCACAACTTTCGTTGCTCTTGGGCATTTGATTTACATTTTGGATGATGTATTTATTGTTGTCCGACTATTGCATGCTCTGCAAATCAAGGTTAATTGGCTGCGCAGGTCAGTTATTTATTTTAATTAAAATTACTGGATCCCATTCTGTCTACGGGTCGAGTTGGCTTCACTTATCTGAAATGTGCAAATTCAGCTGTTGACGGCTGGAATATCCGAGACGCTTCCTTGAGCGTATCAAAATGCAACTAGTTATAACACAAAATATTACATACAGTGAGCGACAGCTCGAATAAAGCAGTGTTAAAGAAAAAACATAATTGCCTGCCATAAACTAATTATTCATTATTTTTCAAAAATTCCAAAAACCGATGGTAGGTACATGTATTAACCACCAATATGAATGGATGACCCTCATAAACTGAGGTTTCCCCACCTGCTAGGTAGGATTATGTAAAAATGTAGCCTATTTTTAGGTGACAGCTTATTTGGATCAGGTACATTGTGGACACCTGGGAGCCATAGAACCCGGATTTTTTACCTAAAGTTGAGTATTTTCGGAATAAATAGATCAATACTTCGTAGTCAGTTTAGTTATATCCTGCAACCCGAGTTCAATAAGCCCACAAGGACTATGGACAAACGGACTACCATTGAACAATGGAAACTCATCCTGGCACAGCACAGGAACTGATATTCATATCGCCAAATAGCTGAAATGGTCAATCTGAGCAACTCAACCACGTATAACATCATTCGGCGCTTCGTCGATACAAATCGGATTGAGGGCAAGGGCAGAATGACACCAAACCCGATTTTCACCGAAGATGAGGATCGGAGGATCATCAGGAAAATAAGGGCAAGTCCCAAGCTATCGACTCCAAAAATGACTTAACAGGTGCAGGATGAAATGGGGAAAAAGTGCTGTGTGGAAACTGTGCGCATGGTCCTGCGCAAACATGACTTCAATGCCCGAGTACCACGGAAAAAGTCCTTTATAAGCGCATCAAATAAAGGGACTAGGATGACGGTCGCCAGAACACACTTGGACAAGGATCTGGAGTTCAGGAACACAGTCATATTTGGAGATGAGTCTAAATTCAACATTTTTGGCTCGGACGGACGGAATTATGTGTGGCTTCAATCCAATACTGAGCTGAATCCCAAACACATATGGCAGGCAATTACTTTTTTTCTTTGACACTGTTTACTTTGAGCTGTGAGACACTGTATATATACATTTAATATATAATAAGGTTAAATAATATATAATATATATATTTAACCTCGAATCATCGGCTAAATTTACGCTGTGACATCACAGCCATCAAAGAATCATTAATGACGATTCCATTATGACCAACATTTCGTACATTCACATTCTGTACATTTAACGATTCCATTAGGAGCCGCCGTTGACGTCAACGTGTGAGTGGCAAAATTAACTTTTCATTTGAATAAAACAAATAAATAATAAAACAAAAATTTAATATTTAAGAGCGGCAACAATGGTTGCAGTTTTCTGCAAACGTCTTATTAAATAACAAACAAAGCATTTCATTTCTAATTTTATATTTACATTCAATTTGAATAAATTATTAAAAATAAAATAGGTTAAATAATAAAAATAGGTTATATAAATTATATGGATTCTCTCAGTGAGTTTCGAAAATTCGCAAACAACTTTGCGAATGTTGAATGTCCAGAATGTTGTCCGTTATCGAGCAAAATGTGCAGGCAACAACAACTTCACATTTTGTACACAGTCGAGAATGTAAGAGATGTTTATGGTCGAATAAGGTATAAGCCATAAAAATATACAATTAGATGGCTTTTCACCTCAAGATTCACCAAGCAATAGCATTTCTGTGGCTCATTCAACATTTTTCGATTTTTTTTCATTATTTGTAATTATTTTTTTTTTTTGTATATTTTTAGCTATTTTCTCTGAGGAAAAACCATGTGCACTTTTCTAATTAATCTGGCTCATTAATTGTCACTGCATGTGCCGTTATAGTCCGACCAGAAATAACTGTTAAGACAGCTAACAATCATAAATGCAAATCACACACACACAAACAAAAGTCGCTGCGCCTGCGACTGCGCCTCAAATTTATCGTTCAAGTCATGGGAAACTTGATTTTGGTCGTGTTGTGTTGCTTGGGAAAGTTCTCCAACACTAATATTAAAAATAATATTTACAAATTATGGCTGACACTAAGTTTAATTAAGAATGGCCATAAGAAGATCGCAGCTCAAATCCATTTGCATAACTTTGAATACAATTGGATACAATCTTTTCGATCGTAGCTTAAATTAGGCAGCTCTGACAAATCGCGGCTGTTGAATATCTCCAATTCATCTCCATAAGCAAATGTAGAATATGAAATAGTTGTGAAGCTCTAAATTGTTTATGTATACATATTTACATATCTGTGTATTAATTAACTACATTCCATATTAGCAGCAGGCACAGCATGAACAACGTTAGAAAAATATCAGTTAATCGATTGTTATTTGTATATCGCCAAAATCTGGCTCAGATTTACGAAGCAACAGTGGCCAAAACATGAAAATATAAGCCTTAGAGAATTGCAGGACATTCTGCGAGTTGTAAATCAAAAGACTTGGGCGGCAGACTTGCGCCGGCAGGCCGACTGAACTGCTCTTGCACGATCTGTAGGCTGGAGGCTAGGGGGAGTGTGGTGGTCTTGGTGGCAGGGTAACTGTCGCTGACAAAAAAAAAAAACAAAAAAAAAAAAATCAAAAACAAGACAAGACAATAAAAAGTGAAATTGTCTCGATACGTTTTCAGTTTTCAGCAGTTTTTTGTTTTTCGTGGCACGTTTGCTGCTTTTCACATACATATTTCAAGCTGCCAGCAAATCAATGAAAGTTGACGCCAAAATGCAGCCAAGGCGAGCATGAACATGTGGGCTTCCAGCCAGCTAGCCAGACAGTTAGCCAAGCAGGCAATTTCGAATGCTCGCATAATCGAACCAAAAATTGCTGCGAAACCTATCGAAAAAATTATCAAAGTACCGTGAAAAAGTGTCAGGAGAAAGGCAATAACAACAAAATCGTAACTAGAGAAGAGAAAAGTATGTAAGCGAGAGCGATGGCTTGAGAGGCAAGTGAAGCAGCCAGCTTTGCACCTGAGTTGCGGGATCTGGCATATTGCGCTGAAGGACGTGGCTTAAAAGGTCAATACTCAAGAGATTTGACAACCGAAATGAGCAATTAAACATTCAACAAGGCCTAAAACGACAGGCTAACAACTTTCACCATACGCCTGCCATTGGCTCCAAAATAAAAGAAAACCAAAAAAAAAAAAAAATAAAAACACAAAAAATCCAAAAAAAAAAAAAAAAACACACAATGTGATGTAGCTCAACGCAGCGATCTCCCCAATACCAGTGGCAAGTGGAGGGGGGGGGGGGTGGGGGGACATATATGCATGAGAGAAGCGACGATAAAACGGGCAAGGGGCAAGGCGCTGCCAGCCAACAATGTCAATCAGAAATGCCATCCACATGCAGAAAAGTTGGATATATTTCGTTATTTTCTCTGCTTCTTGATTTGTGTGTGTGTGTGTGTGTGTGTGTGTGTGTGTGTGTGTGTGTGTGTGTGTGTGTGTGTGTGTGTGTGTGTGCTCTTATTAAAATTTCATTGAGAAATGTTGAAGGTTAAAATGCAATTTGAGACATGAGTGGAAAGTTAAGTTCGAGTGACTTGAAAATTGAATGCTCTTACGCACATTATAAATGGTGTTTCAAAATCTTAATAATTGCACAGCAAAAGTAATGACTTGTTGGTTTTTTTTTGGAGTGGCTGATTTGGGGTTTCTTTTATTACCAACTAATAAATAAATCATTTGTACTTAACAGATTTGAAGGCAGCACTATACCAAAATGCACATCATTCAACCACTATTAACATACATTTTGAGATATAGCTGAACATAAGCAATGGAACTGCCTTGATATCAATATCAATAACTATATATATAATTATTTTATTTTTCATTTATGTGAACTAAAAACCCAATTTAAAATCCAATTTAATTTTCATATATAAAAATGTATATTTAAGCTTACGAATTAAATTCCATATAATTAAACACAAATTTAATGAAAGCAAAATTAATGAAATGAAATAATAAAACATTTATTGCGCAAAAAGCACGATCAGACCAAAAATTGTTGCCAGCTTAGCAATAAGGCAAGTAAACACGTTAAGAAGGCAGGTAGTAAGAAAGAGAGAGAGGGAGAGAGAGAGAGTGAGTTAAAGAGAGCGACATAGAACCTGTGCGCCTGTGGAGAAAGATGTGTTAGAGAAGTGTTAAAGAGGTTTGCCGGAGATACAGTGTCGGACAGCTCAAAAGGTACAGAGTCAAAGAAAAAAAGTAATTGCCAAAATTCATAATTTTTGGATCGGACGGACGGAATTATGTGTGGCTACAATCCAATACTGAGCTGAATCCGAACACATATGGCAGGCAATTACTTTTTGTCTTTGACTCTGTACCTTTTGAGCTGTCCGTCACTGTATATATTTGAACATAGAATTACAGGAAGAGAGAAGTCAATCGGGAATACGCGAAATAATTATTCATTTACAGTCGCAAACTGTATGGTATAGTTGGTATACCCTTGGCCTAGTCGTCCTAGATCTGATTTTCAAAATAAACTCCAATTGTGCATGGGGCAATTTGTTTAACTTGCTGTTGTGGTTGCCAAGTGCCCACTTGACGCCTCAGCAAGAGACCCTTGCCCCCATACCCACTCCCCGTCAGCATTCCATTACAGCTATGTCTTACCAAATTGAATTTCCATTTAAATGCACAGCGTGGCTTTTGTCTTGTTTGAGTTGTTGTTGTTGTTGTTCTTAAAATTTACCGAGCATTTTTCGTGGGTTAATTTTTTGTTTTTTTCCGATTTTGATTATCATTTAGCGCACACTTGCAGCTATTTGTGGTGGTTATTGTTGTTGTCTTTACAAAAATAGTTCATTAACACTAGCTTTCTATGTGTTGTATTGGTTGTTGTTGCTGTTGTTGTTGTTTATTGTTGCTTCAACGAATTAACACCAAAATATTTTGTATGTCATCTTAATGCCCCTTTTGTGTTGCGCACAAGTGTTGCATTATTGTTTTTTTTTTTTTTTTTGCTGTGATTTGCTGCTATACTCTGTGTGTCATTGTTGTCGCTTGCTGTTCCTGCATTTGTCAAATGCGTTTTCAAAATCATGTGAAAATGTGAAAATATGCAAAAGCATCGAAGCGGGAAACATGACAATGACACAATTTATGCAAAATGCACACAATACCAGTATTAGCTTTATGTTCCATGTCATTTGAGAAATATCAGACATTTGTCGCATGTCACATGTCGCATGTCGAATGAACTTTGGGATATTGTTTTTGGATTGGGAAAGTGAGAAAAGGTTAATGTCATTATTATGCAAAATCCATTAGAAGAATGATAGATGAAAGACAAATTGACTTCCGATTGTTTATTCATCTTCCTAATTCACCTCAAAATGGTAAAAAAAAATAAATAATAAGGCTTACAACATTTTGAAAAGCTGAATCACTTTTCCACAAAAAATGGCGTTTTCATCAATTTAGTTTTAAAGTTTTTGGAAATTTCCTTTTTGGTTTTACTCATTAAAAATGATTTATGCGTCATGTGGTAAAGGAAATACTTCATTCAATTAGCTATATATGAAAATTTCAAATTTACAAACTTATTCTCAAAACATATTTTCTGGGCCCTTCTCTTCGATTACTAACTGGTATACAGAATATGAAAATAGTTAAAACTCGTTCACTTACATGCTGCAATGGTATTTTAGCTCAATTATCTGTAAGAAACGAAAAAAATGGTTTATTAAATGGCGATCATTCTTCAAAATAATATATTGCATTGCACAATGCAATCTGACAATGACAAAATGCCAGACAATCATTCAAATGTCGCACCGACACAAATTACAGAAAACAAACAAACTGAAAAATGTCATAACAAGCCCCGAAAAAATGCAATAGCAAATGCCAAATCGTACCAAATCAAGCGACAGACAACAAATATTTTTGCAAACTATAGAAAAACAAGTCAGAACAGGTAACTAAGGCACACCGAAGTCTACATTCCCTCGCAGACCGATATACATGCCTTAATTTTGATTCTAATTAAAATTAAATTGACCTTTGCTACGCGAACTATATGATATAGTGAACCGATGTTGATTGAAGATCGTCAGTGGTATAATAGTATAATAAACACATTTACACACTCTATAGTTGCTACGGCAGCTATATTGTGAGCCGATCCACACAATAACCCAATGCACAGGTATCAAATTGTCTACAAAAATAAACAAACCGACAATAATTATATTCTTGCAGCCACAGCCCCAACAACGACAACAGCAGAAACAACGCCAAGCTGCCGCTGTGACCCACATAGGCGGGAAGTGTAGAAGTGGGAAGGTAGTGAAGGGGTTGTGGGGTGGGGAGGAGGAGGGGGGGGGGGGTTACGTTGTTGAAATTGCTGGTGAGGAAGCTGCCAAAGTTAAAGGCAAAGAAGCAGTTGGCCAAAAGTTGCAATTGTTGTTGTTGTTGTTGGATAATAGCGGCATTTTAAAACGCTTGCATTGTTTCGTTGGTTTTGTGCTGCTAGTGGTGGTGTGGTGTGGTGGTGTAGTGGTGTAGTGGTGCTGCTGCTGGATT
Organism: Drosophila cognata; assembly: GCA_035041535.1. Lineage (NCBI taxonomy): Eukaryota > Metazoa > Arthropoda > Insecta > Diptera > Drosophilidae > Drosophila > Drosophila cognata. Next base: position 7,777,027 of record JAWNLC010000235.1, read on the forward strand.
ATGCAACCGCACGAGTAGCAAACATGAAGAAACAGTTATCTGTGAAATTGCATCGACAAACGTGATGAACGTTACCCCAATAGAAAAAGACAATAGCAATAACCCCAACACCAACACAAACACAAACATTAACAACGACAACAACAACGACAACGACAATGACAACAATGTTAGACTCTAACCACCGATTAAAAGGTAAATCTAGCACAAGCTCTCTTCCGACTTGACTGCGCTTTTGCGCCTAATTCTCATGTCATGGCAAATAGTTTTTAGATCTCAGGCAATGCCAAGACGCGGCAGTTAACGTGCTGCGGTGAAGATGCTGCACTTTTACTGCGCTTTTCTCACACCCGTGCCCACGAACAACAACAACAACAACAACAACAACAGCAACTTGACATAGTCCCGTAATATCAGATTGGTTTAATTAGATGCCGAGCTGCATGTGTTGTAGCCCTAAATGCGAGCGCTGCTCACAGAGTCAAGAAACAATTATAATTCATTGTTAGTTGATTGCCTTAACTAGGGGGGAGTTTCAAAAGCAATATACATAAGAAAATAAACTTATTAATATTTACCTGTGTTATAATTTAAAAACAAACTTGATGATATGTGCATTAGAGCGGAGAGCGGAACTTGTCAACACAAATGTACACAATTTGAATGGATGGGGGTGGTTTAGGTTGTCAGCAAGAAAGTGGTTGTTATGTGGGAGGGTCATTACTACTTCAAGAACTAAAGCCTTCTTATGCCAATGGCTTCTACAGTAGTCGTTATGAGGGATGGACAGCCTAGCTGAATGATTTGCTATCGACCAGTATGCTGTAATTTCACGTATCACCGCATTGCAATTGACCTTATTGACCTTATTGAGCTTGTACAACTGTTCAAGGCAAGGCCAGATCAAATGCCAAGTAGTGCAGGTAGTAAGTGATTGCACCTGAAGTCTTTAAATTGCAATGGATATCCCACCCTCTGCCAAAGGACAGATGTAATGTACAGTTTTTGGGTAGCCTGTGTAAGGGCCCATCCGGGGAGAGAGCTATTCCTTGGATGGGATATAAACGTGGAAAGAGATAGTTGAGAGTTATGAGGCAACTATATGGCCAATCTCGCTTGGAAGTGGTGGGAAGGCCGAGATTCCGAGATTTATATTATAGATGTGAATATCTTCGCATTTATACAGATTGAAATTGAAAAATAAATTCGACGTAGCAGTCCTCAAGTCAACGAAAATTCTGTGTGACTTGTTTTATTGTGTGTTGAGAATTTGTGTTAACATTAAAGTTGCGCCCTTTTCGGGTAATTACGTTGCACACAGCAGCAGCTACTGCAACAGCAGCAACAACAACAACAGCAAACGCATTGCACAGTTGCAGCTCAGGCGCCTAATGAGCTGATTGTTCTGCAACAACAGCCAGCGCGACTGAGTTGAAAACAACAATAACAACAGCTATGACAACAAACACAATAAGTCGAGAAAACGTGCAACTAATTCGCTGCAGCACTTTGTTCCTATTCGCATTTCGTTGCTGTCCCACATTTTTTGCATTACTGTCTGGGGGCAAGTTCGTTTCCTAAGTCTTTTGTTTCGCACAGCGTGGGTAAAAAAATGGAAAAAAAAGAAGAAAAAAAAAACAACAAAAATACAAACAATATGCAACGAAAAGCAAATTCAAATCAAACTGAAAACACAAGCCAGCAGACATAACCGCCATGCGCTGATTTCGATGGCTGCGACGGCCCCTCCCAACCGCCTAGCCTCCATGCCACGCCTACAGCACAATTGTTGGCCAATTGGCAGAATTCTTTTTGTTCAAGAGGGTGTGTGTGTGTGTGTGGGCGGGGGAGAGGGTTTTGGGGTTGGCAATTATTTCACATATTTTTGCAGTGAGCGGCCCAACTCAAAGCTGTCCGAAAAACTCTTACGATATTCGATTATGAAATGCGTGTTGGCGAAACTTATTCAAGAGACTTCTTTTATTGTTCGTGTGCACTCCCCGAAAGCCCCGCTTTCTTTTAAAGGTGTAACAATATGCCAGCAACAAGCAACAGCAGATGACAAAAAAAAAAAAACAACTTTGACACATTTGCACAAATTAAAAGTGAAGTGTTAATTAAATCAAACGACAATTTGCCAAGGATGACCATCGTAAGATGCCTGGAAAACACCATTGCAATCAATGCGCTGCGCCCACTTTTTCCATTTCACCTTTTGAACTCGTAATTATGACAGCGGGCGACAGACCGTAGAAAACTGCATAGCGATTGTTAATTACCTTCAAATTGTAAATGATCAGGTTTTCTGACCAACGATCACGTAAGCAGAAATTGTACTCGTCTTATGCCCTGTACCCATGGAAATTACAAAATTGGGTATAATGAAGTTGTGCCAAAGTATGTAATAGTTAAGTCAAAAGAAAACTTCCCCGACCCCGTATATATATTCTTGATCAAAAGCCGAGACGTCTCAGCCATGTCTGTCAGTCCAATTTCATTTATATTCTTCTGACTTAAAGTGAAAAATATAAATGATATAAATCCGGGAATATTCAACTGTTAAATGGACCAACATTCATTGTAAAAATTGGGGAACCCAGAAATATCTTCGTAATACAGATATTAAAAGGTTTAGAAGAAGAGAAAAATAGTGAGACATCAAATAAAAGGCAATAGAAAATTCTTAGTAGGTTCGTTAGGAATAGAAAAGTTAATTTAATGGATACATTTAAAATACCTGTAAAAATTTCATAAAAATAAAATTCGAGCTCTCTCGACTAGTGCTTTCTTGCTGATTTTTCTTCCCATATGCGAAAAAATTTGATTTTTAGAAAATGTGTAGGAAATATGTACTGATTGAGATAACTTAAGAACTGAAAATTGCAAATGGTGCAAAGTGGAATAAAATAATTGAAATACTTTTAAAACAAAGGTAAATAAGTTCTTATGATTTCTCAAGGATTAAATTTGGTTTATTATTATCATAATCATTATCATTTCAATGGCTTTCTTTTTACATTTGAGTTTTTCATTGATTTCTTTTCATTGAGCTTAAAGACACATATGAGGAGCCTCGATGTTTCATAATGGGGCGCCAACTTGAGTATTACTTCTGTAAATCTGGATATCCTGTGCAGTTGAGCATGCTTTTTGTGCCACTAATTTTCAAGGTCATTTACTCACAATTTTTGTCAAATAAAGTTCAAATTAAATTAAAGTTATATAAATGTTGTTTGCAGTGGACAATGCATATACATAGAAATATGTATATATGAATATATACATATATATATATATGTTTTTAAGGCTGCAGAAACTGAAACCGAACTAAAAAAAAAAGAAACGAAAAAGGAAGAGACGCGTCGCATCAACCGAATCGGCGGCAAACAAATTAAACAAACTTGCTTAGTTGCTGAGTTGCTTAGGTGGTGATTACGTGGCCAGGGCCTGAGATCATTGCATCATCCATTGGCGTCACATCATTATAATCGAAGAGCCGCAAAAAAGACAATGGATAGTGCTCATGCTATTGCCAACAGTGTTTCCACTCTCAGTCTGAGTCTCAGCCGGTGTTTTAGTCTGAGTCTGAGCTTAAGTATCAGACGCCTCGACACATTTTCTGTGTGCTGGCTGGCTGTGACCAAAACTTAAAAAACAAGAGTGCTCAAGTCTAGAGTGCCCGACTGCCAAATACCCGGTACCCATATAATCCCAATTTTTGTAGAACATATAAGAACGGAAGGAAACGAAGGAAAACATACAAAAACACACAATTTGCCAGCTGTGCACTTTTGGCAACGGTTGGGCTTCTCATCGAAAACATACGAATAGAATTAAGATGTGTAAGCATGCCAAGTTGCAATATCGGGGAAAGGTGTTGCAAATTATTTTGATTGTGATATACGATAACATACTTATAGAATTTGCTGTTATATCCCTTTTATGCGTGCAAAAAAAAACAGGAATAGCAAATCGATGCTTGACTACTTAAAGAAAAGTTATAATTGATGTGCGTGTGGTAAACAAGATCTGAAATATATTATAGTTAGTGTCTCCAGGTGTCATAGTTTCTGAGATCGGCAATAGGATCGTTCAGATAGGCAGATTGACAGCGAGAGAGAGAGAGAGAGGGACGGACAAGCACATGGCTAACTGAATATCACGCAACATTTATGAGATCGCAGAAGCTCTTTTGCACACCATCAAACTACCCCTTTTGTCCATTTTCAGCGGGTATAGGGTATATACATACATATTTGTATGTATATATATAATACGTATATATATAATACGTATACACAAATTGCAATGCTTCAATGGAGCGATTTGCGGTCACATGATAGCCCTGCCTAAAACTGGAACAGCCGATTCACTCACTAATCACTGCACTGAGTACTGCTCACAGCTGATGACTGCTGACTGGCTGTGAGGTGTTACTTGACTTCATTTGCTGATATCGTTGTTGTTGTCGTTGTTGTTGTTGTAGTTGTTGTAATTAAGGTTTTTACTTTTTTGTTTTTGTTTTTGCTCTTTTTTTTTTTTGCTTACACTTTGCGTATTGGTTTCGGTTTCGATTTAAGTTCGTTTTGTGTGCAGTCGACTTGAACCCTGCCTGAGATTGAGTTTGGCAGAGGGGGAATGGGGGAATGGTAGAGGGGCGGGAGGGACTGTGGGCCTAAGACAGGCTCCATGCACTTTTATATGGGGAAGTGTTTGCCAGCACGGTAATCGATACCTCAGCTGCACAGTACACAGTACACAGTACACAGTGCTCAGTGCTTGGCAGTTATTGAAGTGAGTCTTGTATCTAATGTGAAACACGTAATCACAATAATTGTGTAGCATTCGGCGCTCCAGTCAACCGCTGTTGATTTCATATGGTGTACATACATATGTCTGAATTTATGAATGTATTTGCTCTTCGCATTGATTCGCACACAAAGCTAAAAGCCCCAATCATCTGACGAGCATTCGGCGCTTGTTTATTACTCGTTATTATGTCATACTCTTGCTCATTCGCTTCCTGATGATTTGAATCTAAACTTGTCGTTAGTAATGCATAAAATTTGCCAACTAAAATGTTGGCAACTGGGCAACAAACAGAGATTTAAGCTGCTTGCGCTGGCATCTGTTTGGGTGGTTTGGTGATTCGCTCGGCAGACTATGATAAATATATGTTTTTCTGCAGAGATCTCGTTGAAACTTTCTATATTGTTTTTAGCAAAACTATATATTTGAAAGAAGAGAAAAAATACAAGAAAATTCACGGCATTCGCATTGAGCTGACTAGAATTGCAATATGTCCTCAACTTTGTATGGCTTAGTGCCCCGCCCCCAGTTTTCACTTATTTGTGGTTTGCAATAACCTCGAAATGGTATCCTTAAATCCAGCCACATAGCAGCAGTTGGTTCTATCTGATTAGCATAAACCGATTCTTATACGATTTAAGTGCATTAATTCATTGGCTTGAGCACGAATGAAGTGTGCTTTCAGTCTCAATCCATAACAAATGCTGCAACTAACAGCCGCATTCTACTATAAACTTGTTCGTCTCTTCTCGAATGTCTACGGAATGTAAAGTTGTTGCAATAATTGAATATATGTATGTAAATGTCACAAACAGCTGATATATCAATGAAGTCCAAACGATTGTTTTCAAATACAATTGAAATTTAATTAATATAAAATATTTCTTAAATTTTGTAGCATTCAATTCTTAAATCAAATGCTCAATAATTGTTGAAATTAGTTTTTGTATTCGGTTCTTTGCCAAAAAGTAATTATTTTTAATTTTAAAATATTAATTAATGATTTTTACCACTCACAAATTAACGACTACGGAAACTCAAAATATAATTGCGAAATGCTTAGAATGTGAACAAATTTTGATTGTTACTTAAAATTGGTTAAAATTGGTATTATTGAAGCATGTTCAAAAAGAAAAAGTATCAACACCGGATCAACCATATAGTACAGTTCCTATAAGAATGGCAACCACATAAGGGGATATAATCTTTATTGTGTCTGAGATTGCTTTTGTTTCGTCTTACTATTAACAACATTTTGTTTGTTTGTTTGTTGTGCCTATTGTGCCTTTAGTGGGCACACTTCAACCTCAACAAAAGTAGCCTTCGTGATTTTGTTATTGTTTCTTGTTGTCACTTTTTCATATTTTGTTCAACACAAACGCCCCCGGCACGCCCCCTGCTCGTACACCCTTCGCCGACATTGAAAGGTTTCGCCTTGAAATCGCATTCGAAGTGGGAAATGATTTTTATGTTTTTTCTGCTTTTCGGTTTCTGTGGGAACTTTTCAATTACGATGTTCGAGTATCTGGTCAAGGTAACAACAACTCGCGTTATATATATATATATAACAACAATAACAACAATAGCAACAAAAACAACAGCAGCAACACCAACTGGTTCTATAAACCATTATCATTTCTGCTGCAAATGGTGTGCCCAATCTTGAATGGGTAAATAGCTAATTTTGTATTTAACATTTAATTGCTGAGTATTTAAGTAAGTAATTAAAATAATTAAAGTTATGAGCACGTTGTGTCGGGCATAACCAACTGCGAAATACTCTGCTAGCAGTATTACTCCAAGACATCTATTTCCGCTCGAAGGGTCTAACCAGTATTACACATTTAAAATTGGAAGACTCTAACTTTGGAAGTGTGTGTGGGCCAGACAAAGGGTCAAAAGTAGGATGCTACCTTCTTTAGGGGACTAAGAAATGATTAATTACAAATCGATACAGCTCCCGTAAGCCCCCACAGATTTTGAAGGTATATTGACACTATCTTCCGCTTCCGCTTCCGTTTTATTGACTATTGGAACATCCTTCTAATAATGATTTAAAAATTTCTTGCTCTTAAGATCCATCAGCCATAGTTCAAAAAGTACATTAATAATTAGTGATTTAGCCTTAAAATTGTGGGAGATATGTGGTTTTATCGATATGCGTTTATCGATTTTATCGATTTCTTGACAAAAAATAAATTTTTTTTACAGTTTATGTGACGCAAATGTTTTAAGTCTCTATCTCTGAGGGAGTCGAAAAAGTTGCGCTCTATCGACAGACAGCGTGACGGACATTGCACAAAACCCATATACTGTGATACCTTCGATATCAGAGTATCATAATTTCACATCAGCATGATTTTACCTTCCGTGCACGATACCTCCACTTAGTGGGTCATTGAAGATTCAACAACACCAACAAGCAGCAACAACCATGTCTGCACGATTCTCTTTTGATTAGTCTTTTATGTGTATGAGTTATTGAATAAAAAATACATTTTGTTTAATGCGCAGAAAAGGCCACAATATGATCCGCAATCGATAGTGCCACACTTGACTCAAGCCGACAAAGGCCAAACAACGAAAACGAAGCAGTTGGACACAACCGACTACTCAATACTCTGATACGCGAGTAACGCTAGCTTGAAAAATGTGAAAAGACCTTTCTAGAGGAAATGGTAACGCCGTGGCTCGATCTTTAAATAGGTTACTCAATTACATTTGGGGCAAAGTTACTACAAAGTTACCTTGCTGCCGATCTTAACAACAATAGCTCTAAGCATGTGGGTGTCGTGGCATTGTAGGATTGTCGCTCAGATCTATCTTCCAGATCTAAAATATATGGCATATATGTATAGGATTTTTCAATTGAAACTTTGCGGTGTTATCGATTTCTACTTTAAATATCCAGTTTGTTTGGAGCTGCAAACGAGTCGAAGATATACACAATATATAAGTGTAAAAGCGAGCAGCTGAATCCCACACTTGTGGAACTGGGTCGACAATCTGTGGCCGCGCATGGTGATAGGTCAGTATTTGACAGAAACGGCTAATATTGGAGATCAAGCTAGAGACCATATGGTTATAATATATGATTTCATTATATGTACGATTTGTTTTGCACTTAACTTTCCAAAACTCTGTTACCGCCACCAATAATAGATACAATTTTAAGGACAAAGTGTTCCAATTGGGTATGAGTTTAACTTGGCAAGACATTGATCAACTGTGAAAACTTCATTTAGATCAAGTATGTATATATATATATATATAGCAAGAGCATTCTTACTTTTTTTTTTTTTCATTTTTTGTTTTGCTGGTGTAACTGAAACTTGGTTCACAGCGGCAAGTTGTAAACGACAGCGAATAATTAAACTGAAGACAAGTCATGGAAGGAAGACCTGTTCGCTGCTCGTTGGTTGGGCTCTGGCACCGGGTCGACTGGTTGTCAAAGTTTGACCATTGGGCGCAGCCCGACCGCCAAAAGACAATGCGAAATGAAATAATAAGCGGCAGCGTTGCCCAAAAAACAACAGCAGCAACAACAGAAAACAAAAATATAATAAAAATCAGGGTATAATAAAAATAACAAGCTACACAACAGCAGCAACACAACAACAACAACACAAAGATTAATGTCGCATGACAGTAATGACGGAAATCTGAAGTAGCCGCCTGAAGTGACCGCCAAGTGGACGCAGTGCGGCGCCGGGACAAAACAGACAGACGAAGCACAAAGTGAAAAAGTTACCGTTGAGCTTGAAAAAACCAAAAAAAAAACAGAAGAAAAACAAATAAAATTGACAACACTTTCAATTGTCGCATGTCGGCAACGCTGGCCGGGGAGCAGAGAAATACCCCCAGCCGTCCCTAGGCCACCCAGTCCCTCCCCCAACCAAACGGGTCAGAAAAATTAAAGACTCAAGCGCAAAAAAATAATAATAATAAAAGAAAAAACCGAAGCTAAGCGAGCGGACAACGAAATTGTATGCTTTTTAATGAAAGCAAAAGTGAAACGCGTCTTGATCAACGGGGCCCAGCTGATGGCCAACTGGCCGACGTTGATCTGGAGGGCCCTGCGAAACCGAAAGTGGTTATATTAACATTTAATTAAGGCACAAGGCTCACAGGTCTGTTTAGTTACCTGTGCACATCGAGCCACAAATTGCGCTCAGGTTTTCTGCATCTGTGTGTGTTGTGTGTGTGTGTTGCGATAAATATCTTCCTGACCAAGTTAATTTAAAGCACCAAATTGCTGGCATAGTTAACCAATTCGAATTGCTATCATGTTGAAACTTATTGTTATGATTAAGTATATATAATGTGGTAACTAATGCATATGCTAAACGAGGGCATTTAACAAGAAATTCGCCACATTAGTTGCCAACCGTCTACAGCATAGGACTTGAAGGGAATATCGGCCAAATTTATGGCCACTCAAATTAGTCTGCCTTAGTTGGACACGAAACTGAGAAGCATCAAATTGCTGGCGTTTTGTCTAAGCGAGCCAAAGCGAATCCGTTGACAATGCATATTACATGGACAGATGGGACAGATGGGACGGATGGGACAGATGGGACGGATGGGTGCGGCCTTTTAAGCTAAGTGATCTGGTCCCGTGGCGCAGCGCATTGGAAACGTGTTGTTGTATTTTAATTTGGCGTTTAAAAACGTTTGTTAATTTTAACATTTAATTTATTTTGCAATGAAATGCAGGCAGTGCCGCTCATAAATTGTCCATTGCTACCGTATCCCCCGGCACCATACAATTTCATTCCAGTCCATTCCCAAGACCCAAGCGAAGCCCAACTCCACGCCTCGAGTTACCAGACCCGACCCAAGTCTGTCCATTTTCAGCCGAAGCAAATCGATTTTGGTAGTTTGCTATTTATTTTATTTATTTTTGTTTTTTCCTTTTTTTCCGCTCGTCTTGATTTTGTTGTTGTTGTTGTTGTTGTTTTTTGGTTCGCTCTGCCGTTAAGAGAAAGGTGCTGCTGATCAGTCAGCAAACCAGTAAACAGCAACAGCAACAGCAACAGCAACAGCAACAAAAACAACTATAAATAAAAAACAACAACAACAACAACAACAGCAATACACGCGCAATTCACTTTCTAATGATGCACATAAAAAATAAAAACAAAACCAAAAAAAAATCGCGCAAAAAATCTCTTTTTATTGACATTGTGCCTTTTACGCTGACCGCAAAAATGCACAGCCAAAGCAACAAAATATGACAACAATAACTTTGAAAAATGTCCTGTCATAAAATTGTCAAATTTATCAGCAAAATTAATTTCGAAACTTGAAAAATATTGAATTACATTTACAAATAATTATGCAGAAATTTATGCATATGTCAACTTTTGGAAAAATGCATATATACAGGATGTACAAGTATTCAAATAGCAGCAAAAATGTAAAACAATAATTTTGAATTGCAAGTGATCAAATTTGCATTCGCTGTGACGAAGCTGCAATGCTCTTCTCAAATCCAATTTTCAATTTATTCAATTCTCATTTAATTTTGTATTTTCTTATCTTCTGAGCGATCAGTACGTGAATGAATCATTAATTATGTCCTGAACTGAGCTGAGCCGATTTATTTGTCCATCTGTATCGCAGAAATTATTTATGAAATTATTATTTATATTTGAATTTTGATTGATCGATAATGAATTTCCTCTCTCTCTCAATTTCAATCCAAATCGATTTTTGATAACAATAGAAATACAACATTTTTTTGAAGATAGACTTCGAATTTTTCGATTTAAAAGTAGACTTTACGAAGCAAATGTGAAGATTTTGGAAATATTAAAAAAAAAAGTGAAAAAAGTTAAAAAGGTTGATATTTTAAGAAAAGTTAATATAAATAAAAAAATAACTGAAATGAAATTCAATTCAATTATAAGCCAGCAGTATTTACTATGAAGATCATTAAGTTAAGAGAATAAAAAATAAAAAAAGAAGTTTCACAAGTGGAACAACGTTTCCTGGTGAGTCAAAAAAAAAAAAAATGTTTTGAAACGAAAATGAATATTTAAAGGTAGCTCACGCTATGGGAGATTAATGGTATTTGACTGTTGGACGATTGCTATCTTAAGCATAGGTTAGGCTAAGCACATAAGCCAATGTTATACATGGGTACACGTACTTAGTTTAAATACGCTGTAAACCTATTAACTAAACTTATTCAACTTACTATAAAGAGTATGACAAAATGTCATTTAGCTGCAAACTGGTTTCGCTGTTGGCAATTGGCCTTTTTGGCGGGTTTTTTTGTTTCGTTACCATTTAGATGAGTTATAGGTGAAAATTGTCGCGAAAGTCGTGATTTATGAATCGGTGGCTATTACAGCCACTTGCCACTGTTGTTGTTTTTGTTGTTGTTGTTGTTGTTGCGCAAACAGCGCTGTGAAGGTCAAGAAACTCTTAAGCGCTTCACTGGCTTCGTTTTCAATATGTTGTTTCGGTTCGTTTTTTTTTGAGTATCTTACCATTTGTTGGCATTTGACTTTAATTAATTAAAGTAAATAACTTTTCGCCCGCAATACCCGCAAACGCATTAATCATTGAAAAATTAGCTCCGATCTTCGTTCACCTTCAATTAACTGTATTTGCACGTAATTTATAACCACAAACAGAGAAAAATTTAAATGGAACACGGAAATTGTCGGTGATTTACTCGTTGGGCTCCATATGAGGGCGAAACACCTGGAAACCCAATCAATATATCTGATGTGAATTCTTTTGCACAAAGTTTCAGTTATAAATGAAATATTTTCAATCCAGACGGTTGATCAATTGACAGTAGATATTATATCAATATATATAATCTATTGGGACTTAGTTAGGAGGGGATAGCATAACGTTCAACTCTAGATGTTCAAGAAGCTAATGCTTTTTTGTCCCTAATAACTAAAATAAAATGTTAAATGTCTAAGAATGTGCTTTTTTGGGATAATTAACCAATCCTTTCGATCGGTGTATACATTGATTGATAGATAGACTTACGTATATAGATGCTATCTGGTAAAACACCAGAGTAGGCTTACTGGCCAGCATTATCAACAAGCTGAGCAGTGTGTCAAATCGGCATTGGCATCGTGCCCTAATTTCAAAAATTATTATTTGTGGAACATCAGAATAGTCGATGTATGTAAATATCCTTGTTCAACTGGATTACTTGTAGGTTCTTGTATTGTACTTTTACGTAGCGCTACAGTACCGTACAAATCAAGGTACCAATACGTAATCGATTACTTTAAAAATGTTTGAAAAAATACCGGAATTTTTTCCGGATTCTGTATAGACTAGGAATCGGAACACTGCAGCTGAGTTTCCTGGATTTACATCAACATGTGGCAAGTCAGTTTTCTGCCAAAGGTACATACCCAGATAGCTAACATTATACTGCTGAAATATGGTAGATAAGATCGGGAATAGGGTAGAGTTATGCTTTGAATACTGTTGATTTGATTTAAGGTATACATATGTCTGCTAACTAACTGCTAACCTGCTAAAAGTTGTATTATTATTTTTAGTAATTATATGCGCATTCTGTTTATTGTCCCTTTCATTAATTAATATAATTCATTTAATTAATTATCTTAATTTTTATTGTAGTACTTAAGCATTGTCTCTGCTAAACTGACAGCGCTGTCAAATTTGTTGTTGCCATTGTTATTGTTGCCGTTGCGCTTCACACGTGCCTTAATTAAATTGATGAACGCTAGATGTCGCTGTCAGCGATTCGTGTCTGCTTCCCCTTCTGCATGTCTGCCTGCTTTCCTGCATCCCCCACCCCCCCGCCAGACCCTATGCCAGTTTGCTTGTTATAGCTTTTGGTTGGTCTTTGTGCGTGTGCGTAAGTTTCGTAGCTTTAGTATTCTTTTCACTTTTGCTTGTTGAGAGTGTGAAATTACAACAACAACAACAATGGAACTGAATTGAAGTGCGCCTACAACAGCTACAACAGCTCCCAGCTGCGTGGGACAGCCAGACAGCGCAAGAGCAGGTGGACGAAGAAATACGAAAATAATGAGAGACCCAAAGAGATGGTGAGAGTGAGCGTGTGTGTGTGTGTGTGTGTGTGTGTGTGTGTGTGTGGAGAGAGGGCAGCAAGGCAGAGCTGAAAGAGACAACTGCATTGTTCGATTTAACTTTCACTAATTGCCCGTTGACAATGCAAAGACGCGACGTCGACACAAGTGCAGACCTTTGGCATTATTGTTGCTGTTGCTGTTGCCAGTGCTGCTGCAGGTGTAGCTTGTCTTTGCGTGTGAGGGTGTGTGTGTGTGTGTGTGTGTGTGCGTACATATATTAACGAGCAAGTACACAGCCTCCGCCATGCATCTATGCCAATTATTTCGCGCAGAAATTTCATTTACTTTCTATATGGAAATATTTGCACACTTCAAAATTCTTAAAAGCTTAGAAAGTTTACACCAATAAGTTAACGCCCAGCAAGTTAACGTCGCCGCAGACGCTTGAAAGATGCCCCAGCCAACCCAGCCAACCAGCCAAGTAAGCAATTTAAATTTTTAGCTTTTTTTTTTTTTCATTGGTTTTATTTTGGATTTTATGGCGTGCGGAAATTGGCGGCCCCGTTTCTTCAGCGTCATCATCATCATCAGCATCAGCATCAGCAGCGACTTCTCCTCTTCCTATTGCATTGTTGCTGTTGTTGTTGCTACTGCTAATTGAATGATTGTTTGATTTGATTTTGACAGATAAACGCGAATAGATAACAAAATATACACATACAGTGAAGGGTCGCCATTTGAAGAGCTATGCGAAAGTTTCATTCGGAATCTCGTCTGAGTCAACTGGGTGATGATGGATTAGTGAAATGCGTCAAATTCACTTAGCGCTCCAAATTTATGGGTGTGGGGACCATTTTGGGAATTTCTCCAAATCAATTTGCATTTAAAGATATTGCGACGTCTTACTTAACATATACTTCAGTATTTATAGTAGTTTAGTGTCTGTATATAGACACATTTACATGTTTCGAGAATAATATTAATATTTAGATATCGTTAAGGCTTGAACTAAGTAAGTGTAACCCTAAACTGCAAACTCCACATTTCAAAGTGTTTCTTTTCTATTTGGACTTTTCATTTATGAAAATCTTTTTTAAGAACTGTGGAGTGGCTTGAGACCACATTAAGTAAATGTATAATGTAGACCAAATTTCAGACTATATCTTAAATCTCCCATCGATTTTTATCGAGAATCGGGAAACGGATGACATAATCGATGAAATGAAAAAAAAAAACTTGATCTACGCGTCTAGAATGTATATATGTATATATTTTATGGGGTCAGAGCGGGAAGAGGGGGGGGGGGGGTGTTTGTGGCATATTAAAAGGAATTGAAGCGCGTTGCAATGAAAATATAAATATGCTGGAAAACAAGTTTTGGTGCACTTAAGCAAAATGCTGATACAAATAAATGCCACCCGAGTATACTCCAAAGACAGTCTCTACGATGAGTCCATGACGTCCAATCTCCAACCCAGTGATTGCAAAAAAAGTTGCTCGTGTCAAAGAATTATCCAGCAACAGGAGATTGGATTGCTTGAGATGCCTTGCCACTCTGTCATATCTGCCACTATTCCGTAATCCGCATACACAAATTCTAATAATTCTAATAGCAGCCGTTACAGCAGCTGCTGCTAAACCTGATTTCTATGTTGCTTATGTTGCATCTGAACTTTAAGTCGATGATGTGCAGCAACAGGCTAGATGCAGCCACAAACCCCTCCCACCCCCCACCAGATGACTCTGTCCCTTTGTGAATGGCCAAGTCATATATAAATCTTGCCACGCAGCACCAATGGCTACCTGAATTGGATTGCAGATGTTGTTTTGTATTTAATTACTTACACCCAACAAAAGCACACATACACACACAAACATACACACAGACACATACACATACACCTGTATAGTGAGCCGGGCATAAGAATTCCACCTTAGCGAACTTATCATATGCGGCGACTAATATGACACGGGGGCGACACTACTCGGATAAGTACCTCTGATGGGAGAAAGGATCTTGGACAGAGCCCAGTTATGTCCTGGGATGTGAACACTGGAAACATGGGCTGACAATAGGAGTATTATAGCTCTCTCTCTCTCTCAACCATGGGCTGTAATTAGCCGCAGTGGACATAAAGTGGAAGCAGGCTGCAGGTGGTATGGTTGCCTTCATAGGGAACCAGGCTCCTGGGGAGTTCTTATCCGACGGAGCGTTGCGAGAGACCGCAAAAAGTAAGCAGTGACAGGAAGTAAATCACAAGAAGAAGACCAGAAAGCCCATCAAATTAGGAGCATGGAAAAGAGGTGCCCAGGTGCATTGTGGCAAAGGTAGAGGCCAGCTATGCGGATAAACTCCGCAAGCGGATGAGAAACTGGGCGATTACAAGGATCAGGAGGACCCAGAGGGGTGAGCTACTGCTATAGATGGACAAACCGTTCATGGATGCCTAGGCGTCCAAGTGCCTCGTGGGTGGATACTCTAGGCGAGCAAGCAGAATATGGCCATCGAAGGTCACGACAATGGAAGATATTCGCGATGCGGTGAGGGAGAAATTTGGGTTGCAGCCGTTAACTTTGGAGGACATCAACCTGCGAATGGCTCCGTCCTGTTGTACGCGGCACCGATTTGGGCAACGACAGTGCCTGATAAGAAGGGACTGCAGCCGTGGTCAGAGCAGGTATGTTGTCGCATACTAGCGAACGAAATGATGGCGATTAGCGCTACTCGGGCAGTATCGGGGGCCCCATCCCAATGGAGGCTATCCGAAGGTCGGCGTCAGCGGATTCGGCTAGATGAAGCGCGGCGACAAAACGAAGATGGACACATCGGCTAATTACCAATTTAGAACAATCAATGTAGGTAGATTATCACCTTTCATAATTTCTTAGTTAGGTCAAGGCGGTTGCTGGAGCTACCTGCACACAGCTAGGCACGAGGACACCCTACTGTGTCCGACCTGAACACGTGGTTCATCATTGCTCTAGGTATACTTTAGTGCCCCCGTCAGAGAATTTGGTCCAGAACATGATGGAGTCTCCGTCCCACTGGACAGATCTCCCTCATCTCAGTTTTCCCCGCCTTCTGTAACTTTTGAAGATTATAAGCTCAAAAAAATATGCAGCCGTCTGGGGAAGCGGGCATAAGAATACCACCACAGCGAGTCATAACTTGTCGTATCACACACCCACACACACACACACACACACGCACACACACACCCACACATACACACATACGCACACATAGACATCAGCTTAAAAGACCTTAGTAGACAAAAGATTTCTTGCCTTATTGCGACGGACGATAGTTGGCTTATTTTCTTCTGCAGCTGCGGTTGCTCTCGCTGCCCCTTTCTTCAACAAGCAACACTTCTCACAAAACACCTCCCTTCTCCCCCCTCGGATACATACACACCCTGCCACCTTTCCCCGTCGACCCTTCCACCACGTCGCCAACTCGTTCAGTTCACTTGGCTCGCTTAGCTAAGCCGAGAAGCGTGAAAAGCAACAAAAATAAACTTACCTTTAAAAAAAAAAAACAAAACGAGAAAAAATAGTAAACTAAAAAGAAAAACCTGCAAACTGCGAACAGTAACCCAAAAATTCAGGCCAACTGTCTCAAGTCGAAGTCACTTCGTGCTTTGGGGTTCTACGCTATGCGGCAGGCAATTCAATTCCCTCTCTCTCTCTCTCTCTCTCTCTCACTCGCACTCTCTTTGTCGATCTCTCTCTTTCATATGAAATTCATGGACCTGTGTTTCGCTTTTTATCTGATGCTTTTCGCGTACAGTAAGTACATATTACAACGACCCTTGCAGATGGTATTAGCTTTACGTATATTCGTTTGTACCTAATTGGATGGGTGCAACTTTCTAGCAATTTTTTGGTCTGAAGTTAGTCTTAAAACTATATACATATATGTATATATATATATATATATTCGAGCTTCAAATTTGTATTTATTCAGATTTGGACTTAATTCATAATGCTGAATAAATTAGTTTGTGTTATTCGGATCGATTGTGAAAGATTATCAAACATAAAATCTAAATCGACTGATTTCCTTGCTAATCCAGCATATCCCTAACCTGCCGAATAATTCTCTGTTACACTTTTGAAAAATAAATATTCAATTTTTCATGCATGTCTTTTTTTTAGCATCCAAAATTGGTAGTCATAGCAAAATGTGTTTACCTCAGCATAAAATGGAAATATAATTGGCTTTAATTACATTTGGGCCAAATTACAAGTTTCAATTCTGTTAGGAATGAATGAGGCACAGATTAGCAAAAACTACACTGAAACTTATGCATACATTTGTCTAGTAATTAGCTTGGCACCCGGGCCTTTCTCTGCGATTCTCATGCTCGTGATTCAGTACTCGCCACATCGGAGCCGAGCCGAGCTTCACTTCATTCATTAGCCGAGCATTTCGAGTTTTCCGATCGGGTCGCTAGATAGTGGGCGTGCTTCTTTTTTGCCGTCATTTTCAACTTGATGCAACACAGAATTGTTCTTAGCCCAGATGCACATTTGCCATGAATCTCCACTTGTCGGTTGCATGAGCCACATTAACCACTAGTTGCTGATGATGATTGTTATTGTGGTCCACAGTCACACACACACACACACACACACACACACATACACACTCATGCCTATACAATTTAGATCGCGCTCTGTCATAAAAGCTAACACATCAGCAGCACGCACAGCAAATTGGCTTAAATAGTTTGTTTTTAATGGCATCTAACGGCAGTTCTGGAAGATTTGGCTTACCCCACTCGCAGCGCTCGTCCCTCGCTAGCCCAGCTTCAAGTGACGATCACTCCACTTGTCTTACTTTCAAGTTGCACTCACGTCTTTCTCTATTTCGCTGAAGTGAAATGCTCTCGCTTTGGAGGGGGAGCACTACTGCAGCTTGCAACAAGTGTCGAAACAAACAATCAAAAAAATAATATTGTACGTATATGCAAAACATTAAAAAAAAACATAAACAAAACAGCAACAAAAATAATCACAAGAATTGTAAACGATTCGTTGATTTAATGTTCGTTGTTTGCTGTTGTTCGGTATTCGGTGTTTGGTATTCGGTGTTTGGTGTTTGGTGTTTGGTGCAACAACCAGCGTTGTTGAGTAGCGCGCACAAACTAACAGCCAACCAGCAGCGTTGAAACAATGGCAACATGCCAAGCGGCAGCAACGCCAGCGAATCGCTCTCGGAGAAATCGAGCAACCACAAACAGTTTGGCACTGCCACACCGAACCTGATAATGCTCTACACCCGATAAAATGCTTAATAATTAATAATAATTACTCAAAATTCAATTATTCATAAAAGTAAATAATCAAAAAAATATACAAATAATACAAATAAACATAATAATAAGTAAACCAAAATTATGCAAATATAAAAATACAAAAATAATAATTTTTATGTGACGATTAAGTGATTTGGCTATTTGAAAAGTAAGCCCAAATAAATCAATATAGATATATATATATTTATATATAATATATTTGGATTAATGTTAAGCTGCTTTTCGTATATCATTGTCCATTTTTTTGGCTAATTAGTTATATATAAAACTTCTTCAGGAGCAAACTAAATGTTTGAGTACACTTTGCTCAACAAAAGAAGCGTATTAAAAACCGGTTTTCTAAGCTGTTTTCGGTCTTCGGCGAAATAGAAGAAACGTAGAAGAAGAAAAATATGAAGAAGAAGAATAATAAGCAATAGATGCAGGCGCAGCAAGCGTAAAGTTTAGGTTCAGTTTCGTAAACGGCATAGAATATCGGTTAGATATTTTGTGAACAATTTCAGAAATGTGTTGAAAAAAATGAAAAAAAAAAAATTGTTGAAAATTATTCACATTTGCATAATAAAATAAAAACAATAATATTCTTTTACATATTTCTATTAATAAATTGAACAACAATTATTTTTATATTTGAAATGTATGTTTATCAATCAAGGCTAACAGTATCTGTGGCTGAAGTTAACAGTTAACTAGTTAACATTTTATTATATCGTAAAACGAAATGTCGCTGAACTGGTTGGTGTATCAACTAAATGTTGCACACTCTTAAGCGCTGCATTACTACTTAGCGCAACAGGTGGCGCCAGTGTGAAGGTTTATATGTTGTCCAAAATCGTCAAATGTTAAGTTAAGTTGTGCACCAGCCCACAAGCGCTGCATTGCTATTTAACACAACAGGTGGCGCCACTATGAGGAAAAACGTTATGTTTCAAAATGGAAAAGCAACTTTCTATTCGCCACATAAATTCACAGTCTATTTTTTATTTATAAGTTGTTTTTCTTAATATTATTAAAAACCACATTGAAGTCAGGAGGAGTCCATAAGGTACTTAAGGTATACATTAATTGGATTCGAAATATTTGAATGCTATTGCAAATATGTTTTGATCAATATTCGAAGTTATTGAGCAATTCAAATAAACTGAGTGTCCATTATTAGATTCTCAATAAAATAAAGATAAGAGAGATAAACATAATATTTGGATTTGGATTAAAATTCAAATTAAAATGCGTTTATGAATGTGCCGAAAGTGCAGAATTTTAATGAAATTATGATTTCATTTGTACTTTTGTGCTCTACGCAAAAATATTATCTTAAAGTTCCATTGCAATGTTTCGCGGCGGTTGCCAGATTTTTTGTTTTTTTAACCTTGTCTTTGTTTTTTTGCGAGCTTTTATTATGAAAATTATAAAAGTTAAAGCCAATTTTTGGGTTATGTTTTCGATGCACGCACAAAAGTTTCGACTCAGACGCAATTCCCGCGGCTTTGTGCAGTTAAAATAGTGTCTACACACACACACACACACCATACGAACACGAACACGTATGCATTTGTAAGTAGATATATATGTGTATATATTTAAATATATATGTGCACATAGAATTGAAAAATTTTTGTGCCTTTTGGGCCCTTTTTGTAAGCAAAGTTCAAATTGAATGCCGGAAGTGCTTTGCAATTGCAAGTGCATTTTTGCGTTGGGTGTTGCGGCTGAAGGGGAGGGGAGGTCCTGTTTGGAGGGGGGGGGGGGGGGTAGATATGTAGAGCTCTTTTCATGGCATGCAAAGCAATTGTGTGAGTAGTGCTTAGGGTGAGTTGGGGGTTTGGAATTTGCTGATAAACGAACTTGAACAATTTTTGACAGTTATGCGTATAAATCTTGAAATGTTTTAATTTGCTTGAGAATCGATTTAAACCCAACGCGCAAAAAAAAAAACACTCAGAAATGAAAAAAAAAAACAGCAGAGAAACCAAAACAAAACAAGTAAGAATGGTCTAGTGCGAAAGTGACTGACTAGCAGATGCCCTGTTACCAGCTGGTGAGGATAGTAAAATTACTTTTTGAATGTCAAAATCTATATCACAATTGGCTGATAAATAACTAAAGTTAAGCGATTATTTTCAAATACAATAAAAAATTGTATTTTTATTTTATTGTGATTATGATTTAATGGCGAAAATAAAAATTGAATACTATTTCGAAATTTGTTGCTTATTCATTGAGTTGCTTGCAGGAAAGTGGCCGATCTGATCATTTATGAAAATCAAGCGAAGACTTACAATGGAATCGCGATATATATGGAATGTGAAAGTAAGAAATGTTGGAGATATTGGAATCTGGCTGTAAAACACAGCTTCTAATTAATTTTCAACATTTTTCTTAAATGGGATTTGCACCCTCAAATGTAATTATCTAAATAAGTAATTAATTGTGAACAATTTGATTGATTTTTGTGAAACTTGAAAGCCAAACTTGATGTCTCTAGCTCCTATAATGCTGTCACATACGTGTGCACAACTTCAATATACCCGATGTGCCCACTGTTCAGGGAGACAGAGTACAGCCAGGCAGGCAAGAGATACGTTGCCAGAGCAATGCAATGGAATCTTAGTCCTTCCAGCATCGTTGTGCATGATTTATGAATGACATTTTAGCTTTCAGTTGCCTTACCCAACGAGAACTATTTGCACTTTATCAGCTTGTTTGCCAACCAAATACCATTCTCGTTTTCCAGTTTACATATAGTACAGTACAAGATCCGGTTTGACATAAGTTTCACATATAAAAGAGAGACGATTCCAAAATGTATAAGAAGTTATAAATAGTATTCTATGTAATCTTAATTTCCCTCATTGATCCAATATTATTTCATGCAATTTGGGAAGATTGATTTATGTTTTTCTAAATATTCCAGTTTTTTTTTTTTGTTAATTCGATTTGTAGAAAAAATATAAAAATTTTCAACAAATGTAGAAAAAATGGTCTAAATTCCTGGGTGTTGTTTTCTATGAGTCTACATAGAATTCTTACATTAGATTTTTGTTACTTTTATATATATATATATAAGCATTAGTATTTTAAGATTTTATTGTAGTTTTTTTTTTAATAAAATTTAATTTGAGTGACTTCCAAGCAGACGGCAACAGCTGAGTGAGATTCTTCAATGAGATTGAATAATTTCCAAATTCCATTTAAAGTACTTTTTTGATATGCGTAAGGGTATGCATTAGTTGGCAAAGCGCTTGACTGTCGTCTGCCACTTTTTAGTGCCGCGCGAATTAGCCAAAAGCTGTTGCCGGCTTGCCCTACGCGGACGTGTTTACCTTTGTAGCATTGCAAGCGCGCCATTTTTTTGTGTAAGCTCTAATTTCTTTTCTTTTTTCTTTTTTCTTTTATATTTTTTTTCTTAGTCCTCGTTCCAATCTGCAGTCCGCAGTGAGCAGTGAGCAGTGAGCAGTGAGGTGGTGAGCAGTGAGGTGGTGAGCTGGTGAGCTGGTGACCAGTCGGCAGTCAGCATTGAGCAGTCGCTGGGCAGCGAGGCAATTCATATCATATTTTTGCACTGACCCCGGGTCCCCAGAGCAGAGGAGAGCGGAGCAAAGATACGGCGGGAGGCAGTGCAAAAGCGGCTCTTCGCTTTTGCTCTTGGCGTTTATAGATTGAGTACTTTATCAAAAAAACGAGACATCAAAGCGTATATCATGTCAGCTGCAGACATGCAGAGGGAACTGACCACTACTGCCCAGACACAGACAGAGGCAGGGCAGCGAGACAGGAGTGGTGGGGAGCGAGGTGTATGCATTTGCATGGATTGCCCATGCACACACACACACACACACACACGCACACATATGTGTGGATGCCCAGGCGAAGACCTGACCAGAGACACAGACACAGGCACAGACACCATAACTTAGCCAATGGCCAGTGGGAGTTGTTGCTGCTTCCCAACTTGGGCGCCATTTTGTTTATCTTTGTCGCAGAGCGTGTGCTAAAAAAACTCGCAACAGTCCAGAAAGTTAGGCCATCAAGTTCTCCCACACACACGCACACACACACACACATACACACAGGGGAATACTAGCTGGAACTGCTTTGTTTTTGTGCTTCTTTTATCTTATCAAGAGCCAAGCCTTGCACACAGCGAGTTGCAGTTGTTGTTGTTGTTGTTGCTGCTGCTGCTGCTGCTGCTGCTCGTCACGGACTGCTCCCATATTCTGGTTGTGATTTCGATCTGGTTGCCTCAAATGATCATGCTACATTAGCTTTATGTATGCGAAATGTAAGCCCCAAATGAGTCGCGGCAGCAAGCGGCAATGATTCAAAAACTCATCGAATGTTTTTGTTGCTTTGCTGTTGTTTTGCTGTTGTTCTGCTGTTTGGCATCAATGAATTGCTATTGTTGCCTTTACCACTTGCATTGAGTTCGGTGCGTAAGCCATATAAAGTGATTACTCCCGCCTAACCACAACCCAAGCCCCTACGCCAAATCAGTTGATAGCCATCGATAAACTGCAGCGTCTGCAAATGCCCATACAGTAGCGGACAAATTAATAGCACCACTCTCACAAGAAATGTGGGCAAATGTGTAGAAGTGGAAGAATGAATAAAAAACCATCAGTTTAATCACCGTTTTCAACTTATTTAAGCAACTCTATGAAAAATTAAGTAATATTTGTACCTAAATTACCACTCCAGGATGATTTGCTTAGTGTCAGCAAATGGAGATGCCTTCTTGACATCAGCCCAAAGATTTTCAATTGGATTGGTTCATTTGACGACTTCTTCTTCAAATCATTCCCTTGCGTACTTGCTGGTGTGCTATCTAGTTGAAAGGTGAACCTAGTCCATACAAGCCCATTCTATTATGCTTGCCCCTCCATATTTAATGCATTTTGTTGTGCGTTTTAATCCAAAACACATTATTCTCAGTTTTGAGGGCATACAATTGAAATATTCCTAACTTTTTGGACTGGCCAACTAAAGTGTTCCTCCTCCTCAAATGTTTCTCGTTGCCAGCTTTTTGATCAAGTTTTCTGAGCGAACTGTTTGCATTGTTCAGCTCAATTGCAGTTTTGCTTTGTGATCGAACAAACATATGTTTACTAAAAATGCAAATCTTTGAAGCTTAACTATTTCAACAAAGTGCTAATATTATTTTTGCACCTTTTTTGCACATTTCCATTAATTTTAAGTAACTGTGTAACTGAACAATACATTCAAAATGAATATTTGAAATTGTTTGTTTTTTTATTAGTAAGAAACAAATTTCCATTAAGGCCATATTAGTAAGAGCAAGTTGCAAGTTGTTGACGTTGCCTGCTGCAGTCTTCAGTTGAGTTTAAGCTGTGCCGCGACTGAGATTTCGCCGGAGTGAAATCTTCGTTCATTCCCCAGAACATTGACTTTCCATAAAGAAGAGGCTACGTCCGCATGACAGTCTGGCGGCAGACCAATTTCTCGCCGACTGTGCAGCGACGAGCTAACAGCTGCTGACTCGATGGTCAACTAACTATGGAACCAACTACTGACGCCTCGGATCAGTTTCCGGCTAATGAGGAGCCCAATGTGTTGGGATATGGCCCTGATTTCGACGATAAACTCTCCAAATTTCAATGGCTGTGCAACTTTGATGATGCGCCCAACCATTTGAAGTTCAATCCGTATATTCGTCGCGGCTATCGCACATTCCTCTCCAACAAACTGTGCCTGCAGAGCATTTTTTGGTGGACCAACGAAACGATCAACATCTGGAGTCATCTGACTGGCTGTATACTCTTCATTGGCCTGAGCATATTTGACTTTCAGTTTCTGCGCCAACATGCCGAATTCACTGATCAGTTGCTTGTGGTCTGTTTGCTTGTGTGCTTCTGCCTCTGCATGCTGATGTCGGCCACATATCATATATTCTCCTGCCGATCCGAGGAGCATTATGAGCTATTTCTATCGGTCGACTTTCTGGGCATATCCTTGTCATTGGTTGCCATGTACATTAGTGTCATGTACTATGCCTTCTGGTGTCATACGTTTCTGCGTACTCTGTACTCTACAATTGCGCTGGGCATGTTCGGTTTTGCCATCGCTCTGCAAATACCTCAGTTGAATGTGTCGATCAATGGCAAAGTGGCTGTGCTGCTGCTTTGGTCAGCCTATGGCGTTTTGCCGCTGGGCCACTGGTCAATTGCGATGGGCGGACTGGAGAATGAGCTGGTCGGTTTGATGGTGCCACGGATTGTTGTCATGTATTTGCTGTGTTTGATCGCGTTCGTTTTCTATGCGTGCAAGATACCCGAGCGTTGGCTTACGGGCCAAGTTGACTTTGTGGGCCACTCCCACAATTGGTGGCATCTGATCATTGTGGCCGCCTTTTATCACTGGCACAACACGGGCCTCGTCTACGCCGAGTACCGTTTGAACAACGTTTGCAGTGCGCCACTGTTGGCCTAAAGGCCACAACAGATTTAGCTAATACTTAGTTGTAGCTGTTGCGAAATATTGTTAACTTATGTACATATAGACACATACATGTATACTTATCAATCGCCAATCGAGTGAATTTCAAAAGCTGTTATTAATTTTATGGCCATGAAGAATTTGGAATCTGATTAATACTATTTTATACATACATATATATAAATTATGAAAATTATTCAAATAGTGATTAAATATTATCTTAGTTAGTTACTAATATTACCCATAGCTCGATTCTACTATTGCTAACATTTATTACATTCACATTAATAACATTTCGCGACTTCACTTTAAGTCTTCGTTGTTGTCATTCCTATGTATCTATGCGAAGTGGATACTAAAACAATTAATTAAAAGTTAAGTCGGGATTTTATTATTCTTCGGAAAGCAATCCAATAAATAAGAAATAAATTGAGAAAAAAAAGAATTTCATTTATATTTCGCTAATAAATAAAAACGAAATATTTTAAACAACCGATTAACTTTGTCGACAAATCAGCTGTTTGTAACATTGATATTGAAGTACACTGTTACAAAATTCTGTAAACCATTGGAAAAAAACGCGAAATATTCGGGGCGAATTTACATTATTTTCGATTGTTGAATATGCAGAATATTCATTCAAGAAATGATCGTGGAATCATCAGTAGCTATTAGATTACTGTAAGACGCACCCAGTGAAATTAGCAAATAATAAGTACATTTTTCTTAAAATAAAATACACAATACTTAAAACAATACCAATTTCTACTGCCAATATGGTAAGCATTTAGAGAGAATTGAAATTTGCAGTTTGTGTTCTGAACCCAATCAAATAAGTAGAAAGAGTGCAACGAAGTTGAGCAAAGACAGGGGAAAGCATTGCCGATCCCATAAAGTATATATATATTCTTGATCAGCATCAACGACTTTAACAGCTAAGGACTCCAAAATTGTACTATAAGTTCTTGCATACATTAAATCAAGTTTATTTGTTTTATTTCGGTAACATCTTTGGTTTCCTTCCAATAGGAACTTAAGGTCTATAAATGCTACTATTTCTATGAAAAACTATTTAGTTTACCAAGATATAGTTCCCACAGTTGCATCGGAAGTGAACTACTAATTCAAGTTCCTTCTATGGATTTAACTCGTCAGTTTTCTTATTTATTATATAATTTAATTCTGATACCGAAGAAATAAGAGCTTGAGCTAAATAAATCTATATATCTGAGAGTGTAAATCGACAAAAAAAAATAAGGTAAAAAATGTCGCCGCATCGTCCTAATTCGTAACTCCACACAGCTTCTATATGATTGAGCGTCGAAGGAAAATCGAGAATATAAAACTTAATTTCAGACGAGAAAAAAATGTTTTTCAGATTCTTAAAAGAATACTGCTTAAGTTAGATAAACAAGTGAGTAAAAACTTGCACATAATCAGGTAGAGCAGTATTCAAAAGCAATCTTTGTCATGCATCAAATATCGTTGCATAAAAAATAGGTTTTTTGCGATTTGGTTGTATGCGAAATGGAAATGGAAATGACCTGTGCAGGTTGTGCAGATACATATGCATCTAGAGATGTAGGATATAGATAAAAGTGTACATATGTATGTACATACAAATGTGTATATTTGCATATACACACAATAAGTATCAACAAGGGTTAATCGTTGCTCGTTGCCACAGCCAGAGCAACAGCAACAGCCACAGCAACAGCCACACAGCCACAGCAGGAAATCACAAATCAAAGCATTTTTGATTAATTTTGAATAAATGCAAATAGCAAAAACACAAGATTCGCACATTTCGCCAAGGTTATCCGACTGACAGATGCACAAGCGTTGGACTCGGGACCTTGTCCAGGGCTGGACATAAGCATGGACGTCTACATGGACATGGACATGGACGTGGACTCTCTGCAAGGCAGGCAGAGACGCGCTGGGTTCGGCTCGAGGGATACCTTGAGCATGGTGCATGGAGTTCAGTGCTGGCCGCTGACTCCATTCTTACGGCTGTCGCTTTTGATAAATTTGACGTACAACGTTGCGAATTGTGTGAGTTGTTGTTGTTGTTGTTGTTAGTGCTGCTACGTTGCCCGTTGAAAAGTAAGTTGTTGTGATAATTTCGAGAATTTGTTGCACAAATATCAAAATAAAATTAATTTCGTTGATTTTTACACAACTCTGGCCCTGTCCGAGGCACTTGCCTCACTCACATGCTGCACGAGCCCCAAAAGAGTCCTGATCTCGTTTTATGAATGGGCAACAGGTCGCCGCAGTTCTTCCTGCAGACTGTCTGCCCATCTGTGTGTGCAGATCTGAACAGATTCCCTGTCGTCGTCGTCGTCGTCGCTGCACCGGAAATTGAAATTTTAAAAGTTTTGACGTTTGTTTAGCTTTCATACCCTGGCTCCAGCTAACAATTGACAATAGGTTGTGCAAAACTACACAACATTCAGCAGAAAGCATCTCCGACCCCAACAAGTATATTTAGTTTGTCGATCAGCCTCAAAAGCCGAGTCGATATAGCCGTGTCCTTGTGGATCTGTTTGTCGATGGCAATTTGATCATCGTTCACATTTCATCAATAAAATCTAAGCAACTTGCTGGTTGATGGCTAAGAGGTAAGTCATAGTCGAGCTCTTCTGCTCTCGACTATATCATTCTTCACTGTTTTGTTTTTGAGCTCCCCTCTTTTTTTGTTTTTTCTTTTGTTGCCTTTTACCTTCTGCTTTTGCCATTCATTTGTAGTTGTTGCCTTTTGCCGTATTCTCTGTTTATTTATGGAAACAAATACATTCAAATAAACGCGAACGAAATGAATGTGACCATAACACGAGTCAGTTCACCATCGGCTCGGAATCGAGTTAACTTTTAGATGGCAACCAAAAAAAAAAAAAAAAATGAAAAACAAAATTAGTAAAATATTAATGGACTGGTCGACTCGCAGATCGGATATGGTACACACCCACACACACACACACACAGAGTCGCACACCTGATTCATTTACCTTATATGCATACATTTATGTATACTACATACATTTGTACATATGTACATGTATGTACATATGTATGTGTGCCTCCGCTTCGTCACTCTATCTCCATATCTGTCTATGCTCCCATAACGCTTTCCGTTTCCGTTTCGTGCGCTTTCATAATTTGCATAGATGTCGCCGCTGCTGGCCAAGTTATCAGCGGGCAACGGTTATCAGTTTTGCTAATTTAAGCGCAGCTGCCCTGCAATAAATATTTGAGAACGGTGCATATGCATTGCTCAATACCCTATACCCATAAAAATGCTTGAAGTATGCATCAATTTGCAAAGCAGTTCAGCATCTTTCGAGAGTATTTTCAGCATATTTTTGATATATTGAATATATGTTCACTCGGAGAGCCTTTCTGATGAGAAGTATAACTATTTCAAGCAATTAGTTTGTGTCTTCTCGGCATATACATTAAATGAAAAAATAGTTTTTAAGCTATCTAAAAAATTGTTGAACTTTTTGATTTCCTCTGTATGTCTCTGTTATGTCAAATTATGTTAATGTCAAAATTTATAAAGGAACAAAAAAGAAAAATCATTTTATTGTCATCAAAAAGCCATATATACAAATAATTCATGTATAATACCAGCTGATAACAAGTTGCAAGTAAGCTGCTGCTGGGGGCAGTGGGTATTTGTGCCACGACCATTGAATAATCATAAATTCTATGACTCTAGTTGTAGAATTTCGGGAGGATCTTAGGAAGGGTCTACTTTCCAAGTCTTATAACCTTAGCTTTAAATTTGCTGGAGATTTCCGATTTCAATTCAATTTGATTCGATTTCAATCTTTGAAGGCTACAACATATAGATTTTAAATTCGTTGACTCAAGCTTTCAAATTGTGGTATTTATTGTGGTTTCATCGATTTGCAATTATTGATTTGATAGATTAACTTATCTTCCAGTGGGCGCGGAAGCTTCTTGATAGAAGTTGAGTTCATGCAGACAACAAGATGAACATTGCACCAATTTAGTTTGCCCACATGGAGCCGAGTTTAAGAATATATATATGTATATATATATGTATATATATATGTACATTAAGAGCACAATAAGACATAAGTAAATGTATGTATGCGCGGTATTTGGCGTGTGTGGATAGTGGAATGTAGATATGCATATATGTATTTATAATCGCCTCGGTTCGATACTGCCTCCCTTAGAATGAGCTGTCTGAATGTATATTATTTATATATAAATGTGCGAGGATGCACACATTTTAATAGGATATGCAGTCAATGGCGCAGTTTAGTCCATGTTTGACGGATTGACGCTTTGTCACGTCAACTGTCGCCGACGCGTCGCGTTGCGCATCTGCTGATGCCTCGGCTGCCACGTGAATAGCTTTGGCTTTGGCTTTGGCCAGTGTGTGGCATATGTCGATAGCAGTGCCGTGCCGCATAAGAGCCAACACATACATATGTACATGAACACACACACATGTGTACATATGTAAAGTGAACGAGGCTAAATGACAAATGTGAAATGTGCCACAATATCTATATTATATATTAGTTTGTACTGTGAATGTCGTCGTATGTACGCTTGTGCTTTGTAGTGTGGTATGCCACACATATTGAGCGCAATGAAAAAATATGTATAAATATATACATGTATGCACATAATTATAAATAAAATATTTGCATTTTTATTGAAAATTAAAATAAGTTTTTGTGCAACGCGCTCAGACACAGTAAACAAAACACACACACACACACAAAAAACCCAATTTATTTATATTAAAATAGAAATTGTGAAAAAAATAAGGCACACACATACGCACACATACACACATACACAGGCATATTTACATACACTTGCACACTTGCGGAAAAATGATGACAAAACCCATATGCACCGTTTATTGAGAGTCCCATCCTTTATCGAATGAATTTACAATTTTCGCAAGCCATCTAAATTTCACGCACATTTTTATACTCTTTTTGGAGCGTGTTTTAATTGTGCTTCGTCTTCGACCCATATCCATAACGTATATATATATATTCCTGATCAGCATCACTAGGCGAGTTTGTATATTTGCATAATTATTGAGTCTTTTGTGTGCAGAATTGAATAGGAGATTATCCGATTGAACCACTGATGCAACCACATACAGCTGATGAGCTCTGAGGCACATACATATAAATCTAGAAAGAGCTGAAGAGCTGCACAACTTGACAAGGGACAATATTCAATAAAAGGCAGAACTATTATTTATTATTATTAAATTATTTTCAACTGGGATCGATGAAATTGTTTGTGCATGTTGTCAAATTTGATTGTTATGCGTCAATTTGTTGTAGGCACATTGGTTGTCCGGAATGGCTGCCCGGCTCAACCGAATCAAGTTTCAGAGCAAAAGCGTCATCAAAATGTTTGTTGCTCCAGTAAAAAAAAAAAAAAAAAACTGAATACAAAATAAATTGCAATTTAAATATGGAAAAGAGTAAATTTTTCAAATACTCATCACAGCCAGACTATAATATGTCAAATACTAAAAACCGCTGTAGCCGGGGATCACAGTACTTCTGTAAATGTGTATGGATATACCATTGAGTAATTAAGTGTATTGGAATAAAAATAAATAAATATTATCTGAATACAATTCCTTGATTGAGATTTTCATTTAGGTTTTGTGCAGTTAAGCCTCACAAAAGATAATAATAAATTATATAATTCTACAGTAATTTGAAGCTTTTGTACGTATATATATAATACCGAATTATATGAATAAAAAAAAGTCTCCTTGGTTAATATATGAAGAGTATAGTTCTGGCAGATTCTCCAGGCGTAATCGCGTAATTATTCCCAGATTCTGAGGGAACTATTTGGTATTTTGATTCGATTCGACTGGCTGCAAAATACTTTTTTACTTACTGAAGCAAACATAGGGATATATTCCATAATTCTGTCATCAACATAGTATTATAACTGAGAGACTAGTTCGCATATGAACTACCTGTCGGCGGGGAAGAATTTGGGTAAGTTCATTCGGCTAGTAATGCTGATCAAAACTATATAATACCTTATGGGATTGTAGACGTTTCTTTCAATCATGATACCCTCTATAAGGATGCATCTAAAAATGAGATTACAGCGATTTTCAAATGGGTGCATAATGAAGTTGTGCAGGCAGAATTGGGCCTACATTTTGGATCGACTTGTCTAGATCCCAAATGCAAGTATTAATATCGAGATATTATGGTATTCAAATTAAATGGGAAATGGCAATGGGAAAGAGAGAGAGAGAAGGGAGGGCAAAAATGTCATTGTGCATTTGTGGCTTGAGAATGTTGCACATTTGGAGACCATTTATATTTAACTTGTTGCATAAACATGTGTCCACTTCATAAGTAAATTGAGCAACTCATCCGCCGACGTTGCTAAAGTATTTAAAAGTGGAAACAAATTAAACTTATTTTGTTGAAAGTTCGAAAGCCTTTCATTGACCTGGGTAGGTGTGAAAAATGTTGTTAAAGTTGTTTTGTTCTTGTTGCATTTTGCGTGATATGCGAAAATCGCATTAAACATTAAGCGAACAGATGGGAAGACACACGTATGCAGATGTATATATATATACTTATATATATATATATATATATATATGTATTTGTATATGAGTATATATGTATCTGTATGCGTATGAAGTAGCATGAGGCTGACAAAGAGAGATGTGGAGGATGTAATGCCGAGTGGATTTGTGGATAAAGCCGACAGCTTAGTGTGAGACACACAGCTGCCTGGTTGCACTCTGTACCTGTGCATCGGGCTCGGCCTCGTCACCGGCCCCGGCCCCGGCTTGGGCCTGTAACTGAGACTGCGGTTGCAACCGAGCTGGGATGTGGCAGCGACAAGTGACAACGGTGATTTGCATACAAAGCCAGTGGCATGGTTCTCACATTGTTGTTGTTGTTGTTGTTGTTGTTGCTATTACTGCTGGCGACTGCTGCGCGTGCGGCTCATCATCATTTGTCAACCCAGTGCCTGTACAGAGATGGAACGTGGACAGAGGCACAGATTGTTGCAGAGACAGTGACAGAGACAGAGACAGACACAGTGACAGTGACAGAGGCACAGAAAGAGGCAGAGGCTGAGGCAGAGGCAGAGGCTTTGAGGATAAGTACCAAGTGCGGGTGCCGCTTGATAGCTGATGGGTTCCGGGTGCTTTGCTGGTATCTTAAATCGTAATAGCCGCTGCCACCTCACAAAATGTGCAAAAGGTTTTAAGCCGCTCCCATCTCAGGCGGCCTGTTTAGCTCTTTAGGTCTTTGTGTCTTTACCTGTGCCTGTTGTTGCTCAATTTTGTCAATTTGATTGTCACGGCTTTAGCCCATTTTGAAATCTTGTTTAACGCAAAACTAAACTATGAAAGTGTAAAGTTCAAATGAAGCAACATTAGAATAAAGCATATCTAACTAGATTTGTGTGTGCCTAACAAATCAAAGTTCGAAATTTGTATCTCAACATGATATGCTCACAAAGATCTTACTTGCTGGCGATTGTTATAAGGGATTTATATAAATTCAGTAATAAACTCAATCAATAGCAATTACTTGAAAAACGAGTAAGACAATAACTAACTGGGGATGTGTGATACGCTGATGCACCCTTGAGAGCAGGACACAGTCGTTGCAGATGGGGTTTCAGTGTCACGTATCAAGTGTCGTCGCCGCCGACGCAAGTGTCAAGCATTTGGACTAGAGACTTGAACCTAGAGACAAATCTCGTCCAGGCGCTGACGTTGCACGTCGTAAAATGAGCAAAAGAGAGAGAGAGAGAGATAACTATAGTTATCCTATTTGGAACTGAGACGGACTTGGGCTAGTACGGCCTGGCCATGGCAACCTCGGGAAGTGGCAAGTCGCAAGTGGCAAGTGGCAAGTGGCAAGTCGCAAGTGGCAAAGCGGCATGCACACGAGCGCAAATAATCATAATAATAAAGAAGATGGCGGAGCAGAAGAAGATGAAGCAGAAGCAGAAGCAGAAGCAGTAGAAGAAGCAGAACAAAAAGAGAAAGGTCCTTGCGGCCATAGGAAAATCTTATTTCACGCTGTAAACCACAAGGGAACGTGCCAAACACCGCAAGCAATAAATGAGATGATGGCGATGAGCAGAATAATTGCGAGAAGCGACAACAGGCAGGCAGCGGGCAGCGGGCAGCGGGCAGTGGGCACTGGGCAGACAGGACGGCCAACGGCAGGACATTCGGACAGGGCGGCAGGCGAAACATGGTGACATTGTAATAATTATGCCAAAGATTATCCTTAGACCCGCACACGCACACGCCGCAGACAGAGACAGGAACAGAGGCAGAACGAAAGCGATATAGAGAGAGAGAGAGAGAGAGAGAGAGAGAGAGAGAGAGATGATGGAGTGAGGGCGACGGCTGTGCCGCAGGATATGGCAACACGATGAGCGCAGGACACAACGGCATAGCGTCGTTGACGTCGCGACGATGGCAGCCGCGAGCGAGCCGCGTTAAGTAGATGAGCTTCAATTTGTGTGCCTCCTTCTTGGTCTGTCAGTCCTTCCGTCCTTAGTCTTTCGACCTTTCGTTCATGACTAGCTACATGTGTGTGTGTGGGTGTGTGTGCGTGTGTGTGTAGGTGTTATTGCCGTTGCCGTTGTTGTGCTGTGCTGTCGTCAACGCCTGTTGATGTTGATGGCCTCCGTTCACGGCGGATATCCTGTAACCAGATTTGCTCTATGTGATTAAGTAAGTCATTGAGATGGTCTTGGTGCCGATAAGCCAACCCATCCCAGCAGAGACCGACCCAGACCCAGACCAATCCTCAGCATTCGACCCACACGACCTCATCGCTCAGCTTGTGTTCTTGTTGTTGCTCTCGTTAATTGTTGTTGTTGTAGCGCTTTATGAAGCCCTTGGCTTTTATCGCATTTGCATCTTAAATCCTAAAAAGATCTTAAAATGATCTTTGAAGGACGCCATCAGGAAATTCATTGACTCGACTTCAGAGTACACACAAATACTAAAACCAATTCTCATTCACTATTTCACTTTGCATTAAATACAATTTCAACTTAGACGAAACAGATTCTGTTATGCAAATAATTATTTTCTATTATTATTATAATCGATAGCTAAGCAGAAATGATCCACATTTATGAGATGTTTCTCAAATGCTTAGAAAATGTACGTATAAAAGATGACCTTCAATGTTTGGGTAGAGTATTAAGCCGATCAATATTATATTAAGCGAAATGTTATCAAAATAAATCAAGAATAAATTATTTTTTGTATGACAAACTTTCTTAATCAGCGCCTAGAAGCATTAATTTCTGGTGTGGAATGTTTTTTAGATGTTTTCTTTACATTTTGGGGGGGTTTTTGGGGTGGTTTGACAGGCAGAAACAAACTTACAAATTTAAACCTTTATTGACTCAAAGTATAAGCTAAAGTATGTGTGTGTGTGAGTGTGTATTTGTTTGATTCTAGGCCCACTGTGCGACCTGTGGCCTGACTGCATAACTAATTTATTTTCATTGTGGGCGTGGCAGACATCACTCGTGACAAAAAGATGGACAGCCCCAGTAAACAAATGGCAGGCAGCCTGATAGACAGACAGCTATCCAGATATTGGGAGAGGCCGGGGATGGCAAGTGGGTGGTTGGGGGGATGGGGGATGGTTGCTGCGTGAGTTGGGCGACATGCGACAGAAAGTTAGTTACATAGGCCATGTAGCGTACATAGGGCACTGGGAGCCTCCCCCAATCGTGCATAATTTGTTTGTTGCCCTGTCCCGCCTGCTAGCTCTAAATCCCATTCCCATTCCCATTCCCATTCCCATTCCCATTCCTGGCTCCACAGTGGCAGCCAAAACTGTTGGCGACTTGACTGACGCGAACACGAAACAAAACTGACACTTCAAGCGTCGCAGCAACGCAGCGACTGCCAACGGGGCAACATAGAATAGACAGCAACGAGAAAGTACAAAAAATATCAAATAAAAATAAACAAGTGAGAAAGCAGCAGTCGAGCTAACCAACACAGTAATACTCTACTACGAGTGCTACCGGAAAATGACTCTACTTGCCGGGCTGGGCATGGGTTTGGTAACGGTTGGAGCTTGGCTAGGCCTTTAAAATATTTAAATATTTACAATATGTTGCTCAAAATATGCTGTTAGCAATCGAAACCCATCAAAATATGGGCTTGCCCGAGGTGGGGGTAAATGCGACCACTCTTTGGCCGTTCTTTGAAGGATGTGGCAAGCAATACGCCTACGAAATGTTGGAGGAATCTCAACCCAAAATCAATGTACTCTTCAATTTTAGAGTAAAAGAACCAAGGGCATATCTTTGTGTGTGTGTGTGTGTGTGTGTGTATGTTTAATGAGCAGAGAAACGTGTCGGGGAACGACTCGAAAGAAACGGAAAATCGCGTCACAAGTCACACAAAGATTGTCAAAGACGTTGAACATATAAACACACCAAATTCCTAAACAGTTTCCAACATATTTTTTTGAATTTTGAAATTGAATTTCCTAGTTGGTGGGTGCCTAATTAACAGCGGGCGAAGCAATTTTCTCAGAATATATAAAAACTAATACACTAAATTTATTGAGAAACCAAATTCTGGGGAAAGTAGTCTGAAGAGCTGTTAACACGCTATACCGAGTCCAATGACATTGGAATTCGCTTCCAATCGATTGTTTTCCAGTTTTTCGAATTGAAAATGGAAAAACTTATTGATACATATGTATGTATCGCAGTTATAATCCGATAAATTGATAAAATCAGAAAGTCAGTTTCACTGAAATCATATTTAGATTTGCATTATGCAGAAAAATCGACAACTCTAGCTTCCGAACATCAAAATACATTTTTGAGATGCGACTTAGTTAAATATTCAAAACACCAATTGCATGTGGAAAGAAACTTATTCCTGCACAAAGGATGTTTGCATACTACTAGGTACTTATCACCTGCCTTCACCCGAGCACAATAGTTTTCTGGCCGTCGGGTAAGGTAAAAATCAGATGAGAATCAAACTTCAGCATACATAGAATCAATATTTTAGCAAGCGCGGTGAAATTTCCAAAAACAAAATAAATATTTTATGCACAAATAGACCAAAGATGTTTGTCACGCAATTATATGCACTTTATTATACCCTGATTCCGAGGGTAACATGGCATATTGGATTTGTGCAACGTCCGTCATGCTGTCTGTCCGTCTGTATCTGTATGAACCGCGGACGCCCTTAGAGATAGATACTTGAAACATATTCTGGTCTGTACCCGGGACAAACAAAGTGAAGAAAGTGCTACGTCCACTAGAAGGGTAGGAAATCGATAAAAATCGATAATTGCAAATCGATAAAGGCAAATGTCTCCCAAAATTGTTGTTGGCGATGTCCTTCAAAGATATGAATATGCCACGCCCACCTCAGTCGTCCCAAGCACCCGCTCCTACAATTTTTTACTGGAAGCCGCCTTTAGAACCAATAAGAAATTTTCAGATCACGCCCACACTCACCACCCCAAGAAACTTCGTCGCTAGAAATCTGAAATGCTCAAATCTTCCACAATTTGTAACATAGTCACTAAATTTTAAAGATAAGTCGAAAAGATAACACCCTTCAATAATAAGCCTTCATAAATAAAATTTTGGACCACACTTACTCCCGCCCCCAAAAAAGGATAAAACCCTACATCTACCGCAATTTAAGGGATCAAGTTAGCAAACTTGATGGGTAGATTACAAATATGGACCCCTAAAATATTTTTTTTGCCAATCCCACTTCCGTCCCAACATTCGCAAAAGCCTATATCTTCCGCCATTGAAGAGCTACCAAACTTTGAAGGCAGATTATAAGGAACCTTCTCCAGAATTTTTTTTGCAGACACGCATACTACCTGAAAAGTTCCCAAAAGCCTATATCTCCCATAATTTAAGAGCTGCAGTTACCAAACTGGGAAAGAAGGTCTTTGGGAAACTCTACCAAAATTTTTTTGACCACACCCACTCCCCACTTCAGAGCAAACTTGAACGGTAGATTACTAAAAATTGCATCCAAAGATCGGTATTTCTTGGTATTTCGGAGTCTGTTGATATTATTATAATGATTGCGGGCTAATATATTGTTGTCTATGAGATTTGTATTTCCAGGACATTCAAGTCCTCTCTTACATCTTTGCTGATACTAAGCCATTGCTATAAGAACAGTTTTGGATGTTGAGAAAGACAAGTTTTTATTGAAGGGAGCTAGCATAAGGGGTTTTTCTAAATAATTATCAAATGTCAATACTTTGGGTATCTACGATTTGAACGCTTGTCTTTTCAAAATGACAGCCACAGCAACAAATAATATTTATTTATTTAACTGTATCAAAGTTGCGCAATTTGGCCACCGGAATTTCCAAAGATGTTATTTTGAGTGCCTGAAATGGTTCCTTTCCTCTTTGCGCTGATCTCAACGATTGGCGCTGCGTAATTTGAGTCGTTTGCCGCTTTCTGCCTTATTTCAGAGTTCGCTTTGTTTGCTGGCCATGTGACTTAATTACAGAGTGGCCACCACTTGGTGGTGGTACCGGTGCCAGTGACACTGGTGGTGGTGGTGCAGTGGCCTTGCAAGCCGGTACAAACATTTGCTGCGCTGGTGTTGACTGCATATGCCTCTGCCTAAAGTGGCAACTTCGGCATGGGAATCGACAACAGTATCGGTTTAGGGACCCGGTAGCCGTTGTAATTGTAGCCACCTCCGTTGGCAACTGCTCCCTCCATGCCTGCCTGCAGTTCCCTCCGACGACGACGACGTCTTCGTCATCGTC
Organism: Drosophila cognata; assembly: GCA_035041535.1. Lineage (NCBI taxonomy): Eukaryota > Metazoa > Arthropoda > Insecta > Diptera > Drosophilidae > Drosophila > Drosophila cognata. The sequence continues at coordinate 7,814,497 of JAWNLC010000235.1, forward strand.
GTACGCCTGCGATTAGATGTGGCCGTAAGATACGCGCACGTTTATTAGATTCCATTAACTGATTGCGAATGCGTATGGTGTGTATGTTGTGCGTTGTGTGTGTGTAGATGTAGGTATGTGTGTGTGTGTGTGTGTGTATATATACATAAGCATGCATGCAAAAAGCATGCAACGCCCCATGCAATCGAGCATTGGCAGTGCCTTTGCTCAACCACCAAATCAGTCTACGAATTTCCTTTTATTTATTTATTTAATGTCGACTTATGTCAGTCGACACAGAAAAAATAGTTCAAAAAAGTACAAAAATAAATTAACTGCAATATTTTTGAATTAAACTTAAGAAAAAAGAAACATTTTGAAATAACAAAAATAAAAATAGTTGGTATAAATTAGTTGACATGATCGACCACAAATGCATACGAAAATGTCATTCAGCAGACTTGGAATGATTGAAGTCTCTGAATCAATAACCTGATAAAGTTGAGTCTAATCATTGCAGGGCACTCGACAAGGTTAATGCCAAGAATAATTAGTATAATTAATAATATTAACTAAAATGCATAGTTCCCAGATGTCGTAAATTATTGCACTTGATTTCTTTATTTGTTTCTTTGTTGGTCGTCCAACTTAGCGGAAAAACTATTAGTCTCAAAATTTGTTAAGCTTCAAGCATTTGCTTGCCTATTTTCTAAAATAAATTGCAGTTGAATATTAAAATTGAAGTGTTTTGTTATTTAAAGTAAAAATCAATTGGGAATTAAAATAATATAAAAATGATAAATAAAAAAAAGTAAACTCTTGATAACTTCAGCGGCATGAATGGTTTTGTTATTAAGTAATAAAGTAATTACAATTTAATCCCCTGCAAGCCAACACACACACATACACACACACACACACACACGTGTGATATACATATGTATGTATAGGTATTTAATATGCCTTATATGTACATATGTGCACACATAATCAATTGTATATGAGTCTGTTAACAGAGCACGCCGCATTTGTATGCCACATGACACAGAAGCACATGCCATTGGGTGCATACTGATTGATCTGATTGATGTTATATTAATTATACTTTATATTATTGTATAACCCATGACAAATATATTTTAGGCTAACAGATATACAATCCGATTTATTTATATTGAATGTTATCAACGACATGAATTGAACTCCTTTGGCAATTACAAAATTCGTAGCTAAAATATAGATGTCCAGTCGAATTTATGAAAAGCTTCCATTATGTGTACATATGTGAAGAAATCAAGTGAATATATATATAGATAGATAGATAGGTGCTGAACTTATAGAGGAAACACGTTTTCGCTCCATATCCTTTTTAATGATCGTAATACCATCATCCGTGAACGGATCTGATGCGAGTTAATAGCAAAATTAATAATAATATGTGAAATGAAAATATGACGAAAAAAAAAAAAAAATGCATGGATAGTGGAATTGCGCACTATCATGAATATTTAAGCAATTTAAAATTAAATAATATTGACGGGTTGTTTGCGTTGCAAACACAAACAAGCGGGGTTGATGTGCATATGCTTAAAAATTCAAATATTTACAGAAACAGCAGAGGCGTAAAATTATTATTATTGTAAATGCACCAGCGACAACAGCCACAACAGCAACAACAGCAACAACAACAAGCAACAAAACTGGAAAACTGCAAAAAAAAAAAAAAACAAAAATAATTGCCACAAATAAATATATCAACTCAAAAGGACAAAAACATAAATATTATCAAGAAAAAAGAAACAGAAAAAACATGAAACATGTATGAGGCACATGTATGTGTGTATATATCCACAGGTATACATATATACATATACATATGTGTGCAGTTATTGTTATTACAAATATATATGTATTGTTGTTGTTGTTGTTGCTGTGGCTGTTGCTGTTGGTGTTGTCATCACCATCAGCGAGCTGGCATTGTCGCCAGTCCTCGTTAATTCAAATATTTATTTATGGCAATAATGACAAAATACATTTTGTCCATCAGCACGATATAATAAAAGCACGCATTGCAAAACGCTTGTGGAAAATGCACGACTAACACATACTCCGCAATTATAGGGGAGTCTGTGACTAGGCTTGGATTCGATTAAGTTGTGGACTTGTGGACCCTAAAAGATCATTTTCAATGAAATTGGCATATTGACAAATAAAAGTGACTGACAGCTTTGGGTTGAATTTTGACAGCACATTAAAATAAAATTTATTTCATTGATTTGAGCAAATAAAGAAAATGTAATTTTATTGTTTTCAAATGTCAAATAAAGTAAATTTTTAACGCACAATTAATTCAGAGGTCAAATCAAGCCCAATTTGGATTTGAGGAAACAAAAATATAATTTACAGATGTTAAATGCCAAACGGAATTATTGATGAGCAACTATTTCATGACCAAAAACGTAAGAAGCATTGTTATGCGTTTGAGCTTTGAAAGTAGTAATGGGAGCAATCACGCCTGGCCTCTTTCCGGCCGGACGAAAATGGTGTGTTGAGGAACAAAATTTGAAGACCAGTGGCCAAAATGTTCGACACGCTCGTCGCGTAGTTCAATGGACGAAAACGGAACGAAACCGAAGCGAAGCTGAGACTATTACAGGTACAGATACAGGTAGAGACAGAGGCAGAGGCAGAGGTTGAGGTAGATGTAGAGGTAGAGGTAGGAAGGAGTACGGGTAAGTATAATGCATATTAGTACGAGCTGAATGAATGAGCCAAGTTAAACGTTGAGATTGGCAGCAATGTTGTCGGTGGCCGGTGTATGTTGCTGGAGAGCATCAAGCAACATCAAAGAGGAGGCAACACACGACTGCCATAATCGAGACAACAACGATGCTGGACAGGAGTACTTTCAGTTCGAGTTCGAGTTGTTGTAAATTCGAGCTGCTTCTGCTGTTGCCCGTTGCTGCTGCTGCTCCATTGCAATTTCGTTTTAAAAGAAAAATTAACGCGAATTATAAAAAATAACCAGTAAGGTGAAAAGAGATAGCGAGTCAGGGACAGAGAGAGAAAGAGAGAAAGAGAGAGATAGAGAGAGACAGAGAGAGGGAGAGAGAGAGAAACAGAGGCTGGATTGCAAAACAGCAAAACAGGAGTGCGCATAGTGCAAGCACCAGCAACAACAAATAATTGGTAATCTTGCAGATATAATGATAATCACAACAACAACAACAACAACAACAACAAAAACAACAAACAACGGCAACAACTACAGAAGCAGAGTGCAGAGCCAGTGCTGCAAGCTGAGCGAAAAGCTAACGTGCGCTGAATGTCCTCATTGCAGTGAAGGTAAAAATGGCAACGGCAGCCGCCGCAGTTGCTACGTGCCCCGCCGTATCGACTATGGCAAGCTTGCAGCTGGCAGTTTGGGCATTGGATCGGGTATTGGCGGCTGGCGGCTGGCGACTGGTGTTCTTGGCAGCCACTCGATCTGCTCTCGACCGCACCGCTACGTGAGCAGCACGCGGAGTGATTACGGGCGGTTGCGGTTTGAGTTTATGCTGGAGCTGCGGCTGCGGCTGCTGCTGCGGCTGCGTTTGCGGCCTCCTCGCATCGAGGAGTAACCCAAGCAATTTTCAATATGCCAACTAAAGCGACGGTCGCTATAAAAAACAAGTGAGCACATTGCACTCGAGCCTAGCCGACTGTGGTATACTCTGTTACTGCGCATCACTGTCTCAACTGTGGAATAATCATTAATGTGTCATTCAAATTTGGTAACTCTAGCGATAACATTGCGGAAGACATGGGCTATTCAATATTGGTAGATGCAGCTCTAAACTGACGGATGATTTGTTGAGGCTTCGCAAGTAGCGTAGTAACCCAAAAATACACACGTCGAACTCTGTAGGGTATTACTAGTATATAATATATATTTCAATTTTCTCACTATAGCCTTGGAATCGTGTGAGATATATGCTTGTATCGATTTACGCCATTAGGCATATCGATTTTGGTAACGGGAGTGCGCATGACCATAATTTTTCATTACTGTGGAATTTATAGCCATTTTCGATATTTAGAGGCGGCGTATCTATAGCAGGCTGGGATGGGTGAGGCTCGGAAATGAATATATCGATCGATCGTTCGATAGGTAGTCACCAGGAATATGCGTTCCAAGCTTAGCAATGTTTGTTTTGGGATTATGGGAATTATAGTTTTATTTTAATTTACACTTTCAGATATTAAATGAGAAATTTATCGATGCTTGAAGTCGGTTATTGATTTCTTAACTTTCCAAATCTTATGTCTTATGTGGTGGATGTAGTACCCCGATGTTAATGCTTTGTCTGTCTCGGGCACAGACGAATATTCCACATTGTAAGTGTGCCAGGATATCGAAAGAAAGTGGCAGTTATACACACGGACAGCATGACGGAAATTTAATATACTCCTATACAGTTGATATCAGAGTATAAAAAATAATAGTGCATCGGTCTGGACTGCTTGACACATACAAACAATTTTCCAACTTTTGGAAATTAAACAACAAAGTATGAAGAATATCCTTTATAATATATATTTCATGTGCACTTTTATTTTACGCAGTCAAGCCGCAGTTGAAATTGGAATCGTATTTTTACGAATCGAAAATCAGAATCGGAATCTTATCTCCTTGGTTTTAACTTGCTGAACAAATTCGATATATGTCGATATGCCTCGTAAGTGTGAGTTGATTATATTATGCCACACTAAAGATTGAAGGTAGATTGCTGAATGCCTACTTCAAATCATTGCCTATAAATAGCCTGGCTACCTGATTTTGATAAGTTTGATTTTACTCACCTATTATTCATGCACATCATATTAGTTAATGTAAAAAAATGCTGATTTTATGGAGATTGGAACCCAAGACACTTCGTTCCCCAATACTACTACTTCAAAGCACTCAGGAACTTAAATCTAATAATATTTTCTGCATTTCAGAAAAGGAATTTTCTCAAAAAAAAAGGTTTTCATTTCTACTCCTCAGAAATTTGTATACTCTGAGGATACATATGTATATATACATATATAGTAAAATCGATAATCGCAAGTCGATAAGGCCACATATTTACCACAATTTTAAGGCTTTTATGGCCACGCCCACACGTCCGCCTATAATCGCCAAAGCCGATCTTGCGGAAAGTGTAAATCGATAGATTCTCCAATAATTTTAAAGATAGAGCCACCAAACTTCGGAGGTTAAATTATATATAAATATTTAGACCACGCCCATATCCGCCGCCCCCAGGAACTTAGGAACTAGTAATCTAAAATTTGTAAGTTGGAGTCCGAAAATATTGAAAGTATATAACTGGTAACTCCCTAAAAGATCGAAAAGAAATTTGATGGCCACGCCCACTCAGCTTTCCAAAACCGATACACCTTTTGGTGCACATCGATAGAAACAATATATTTTCCATAATTTGTAAGCTAGACACCAAATTTGAAAGGTATACTGCTGGTAACATCATTCAATAATAACCCTTCGATAATACAATTTTGGAGCACGCTAACTCCCGTATTTGCTTCCGTAATTTAAGAGCTACAGTTAACAAACTCGGAAGGAAGCTTTCTAGGCATCTCTCACAACATCTTTTTCGACCACGACTGGCTGTGAACTGAATTTGTGTAGTTGTCAAAAAGTGTATCAAAAAGAGCGATATTTATCTCGATCCCACAACTTAAAACTTATCTTTTGACAGAGTGTTCCTGAGGCAGCTTCTCCTATAGCTGATGCGGAGCATAATAAAATGCATATTTTGTGAGTTTGGTTTGAAAATCTGGGATGAAAAAATGTGAATATGAGAAGAGAGTCTTTTGACGGACGGTACCTAAAGCAGCTATATAAAATAGTGGTGCGATCTTGTCGCTCCCTCATCATAAGGAACTATAACAAAAAGTGGATATTTGAAAAGTTTGGCAGCTTTATAACTGAGAGAGTTTCGGGGATATAAACAAGCAAAAAACGGGCAGACAAACAGAGAGACAAGCTAACATATCAATATGTCTGTTTTGCCTAGTGATACTGATCAAAAATATATATGTAAGTCGGAATAAATTATAAAACCCTTTTACAACAGATTCAAGTATGTGATGTATGCGAAAGAAAGAAAAGAACCTAACTGAAAATAAGTAAAATAAGAAACCGATTTCAATTTGATTTTCAGCATTATATTTATGTATTTCTAAATCTCTGCTGTTAGCAACGATATTTAATTGCAACAAATGCAGCAGGAATATACCTCAAATATTAATCGAAATATGTACAAAATATTACTTGGCGCCACTCGTAAAATAGATCACAAAATTAATAGTAACTGGAGACTTGAAAACTTATCAAAACGATGTGATTCAATCTTAGATCTTTGGATAGTTTACTTTAGCCATAGCTTCATATACCCCATTTGGGATGCATTACAGGGCGCAACAAGCGCTATGGGAACAGCATCAGAAGCGGCAACTGCAACTTGTAGATTGTAAAAGTGTAATTCAAATGGCAACTCAGCCAGAGAGCAAAGCAGCAGCCACGGCATCCATAAACATAATTTCATATCTGAAACGCAGCAGTATATAAACTCTGTACACACACACACACAGATATAAATATGTATATATATTTATATGCGCACTATTCTCTTTTTGGTGGTGCTGCGGTTCCGCGAGGAGGCGTGCCCCGTAGGGTGGCGGGAGGTGGCGAGAAATCAAAATAAAACGATGGGCGTTTAGCGTTATGCGAACTGAATAACTTCTGGAAGTTTGTTTTCTACGTTTGGCTGCTGCGGGTGCTGCGGCTGGCTGGCTGGCTTGGACCTCAACCTGTACCTGAACCTGGTTGGCCCTTGCATTGACGATAACCGATTCAGCATCCAGCATACAGCATCCGCTTGCCTGCTGCCCGCCTTGCCCCACCCCACCACAACTCAGCAAGCTGCCGCATTTCGTAGTTTTGCAATTCAAACGTGCCACCAAAACGTAAAGTTCCTTTAATGTTTCTTTGGCTTTAGTTTTGGTTTAGTTTTCGTTTGGTTTGCTTTCGACTTCTGCTTCATCTCCTCTCGTTTTTTTTCTCTGCCTGCTTGGCTCGCTGCTCTTCAAAATTATTTTCTGTGAGCGCCTTCTTTTCATTCTGGCTGGCTGCTTGACGTCTTTTCCTCTTGCACTCTCCCAATACCCTGCATCCATTAAATATGTATAGCAAGGGTATAATGAAGGTGTATATAACATGCACAAGCAAACATATTCTACCCAATCGAGTATTTTTCTATATATAGTGCTATCAAATTTTGAAGCTTTGTAAAATACCATAAAAATTTTGCTCCATACCGATAAATCGAGAAATCCCCCAGAAATATCGGGAACTGTTATCAGCATATAAGCCAATCTATTAAGTTCGACTGTTACATATGTAATCTAAGATTTTTTGGTGAACACAAAAATATGTCCAACTCTTCACATTAATCGATTCTTGAATCGATTTCAGTCATTTTACAGCTGAGTACGTGTTGCCTGCTAGTCGAACACTCCCGACATAACCAATCCTACTTGTTACTATTATTATTATTTCTTTTTCTTTTTTAATTTTACATACTTGCACATATGTACAAGTTTGCTGTGTGTGTGTGTGTGCAGAGCCATTTCGGCAGACAGGAAAGTTTTGCGAGCTTAGCGAATCTGATCTGCGAATCTCCGAGCTGCCCCCTCTTGGTGGGCATGCATAATTCGCAGTTCGATGGTAATCCACACATATAGTTTTAGTTTGGCACTAGCTCGGGCTTTACGGCCTGCCGGGCAGTTCTCAGAGCAGGCAGTTTGGCTCTCAAATGCAGTTAATGCTTTTGTTTTTTGCAAATGTTGAAATTCACAGATAACTTAAAACTGAAGTAAGAAAATCAATAATGAAAACACTAAAAAACTTAAGCAGACATTAATAATCAATACTGGATTGTAGAAGATTGCACGTCGTCGCGGTTGACTGGTCGACACCCTGTACTTGACAGCCGCATTTTCTACAAATATTGCTTAAGATGCGGTAAGTGAATTAAATGATTATAAATGACAATCAAGACTGAGTCTCCTTCATACGAGTAGATATAAATGCACCTCGCTGAGAGGCAGACGGTAAATGCCCAACAATGTATTGGCTCTGAGAAATCTCGTCACTCTGCTCGAGTGTTGCGTGTTCAGCTCAGCTTGTCTACAATGTGTTGAGTGTTATTAAAGTTGATGTGGCTTTGCAGAGTTCAGTTCAGCTTGGAGCAGGTCATTAAGAGAACCTTTTTCATTGCTTGGTTCTGGCTCTCGTCAGCCGTTAACGTTTTGGTTAATTAGCTTTTGGTCTTTTTGTGCATGCACCGCTTGAGATGGTTATTTTTGCATTGTTTTTGCCATTCAGTTTTGTCATTTGCCGTTTGCCGTTTGCCATTTGCCATTTGTCGCCGCTGTCGCAGTCGTCTCTAATGAATTTTCGATTGTTAGTGCTGTTTTACGAGGTGTCCCGCAGCGCAATTTGTTGCGCAACCAAACAACAGACGCGGATGCCTTTGAGCTGCTTCTGTTTGCTGTTAATGTCGACTACAAATCTAATTTCAAATCACAAATTGCCACAACTATCGAAATGGCCCCATAAAAAACGTCGACCAGTCGTTCGCATTACGCAAAACGTTGCCACAAATGCGACATGCAATAGCAAATGCCACACGCAGAACACTGAACATAAGCGGAACCAAATTGCCAGCCCCACAAATCCAAAGAAGACTCATAATATATTGAGCAACATACTTAATCATAAGCACGCCACAGATATTTCAAATTATTTAATTACTCGCAACACTTATAAATAAGAAATTTGAGCAAATTTTGAGAAATGTTTACTTAATTCTTTTAGGAAAATTGATTCACGTTATAATTTCACATATCAGTTATCTGTAATGCTTAAGTGAAGGAAATAGGTCGCGCCACAAAGCTAATGTACTTCAAGGCAACAAAGCGACAACCTTGTTCATTGCTGTGTTGTTGCTGCCACAATCTGATTATCACGCATACGCCGCGCTATCTGCGTCGACGGCATCAAATCAGAAATGGCGCCACCAAAGTCGAGGGGCAGCGCACGTGACCATCGAGTCGCGTTGAGTCGCGACGAGTCGCGTTGAGTTGCGTCGAGTCGCGTCGCGTCGCGTCGCGTCGCGTCGCTTTGGGGCCAGGTCTGGTCAAGTTGAAATGCAAATTGCAACTTCCGTTAAATTGATGCAGCTGCTGGCAGGAGAAAGAAAGGCAGCAAGTCATCAATCTATTCACATGACGAGTAGCTGCCACCCCATGGCCAATCAACTCAATGCAACTCTCTGCCGGCGATGGCGTTCTCCATGTCAATGTTGGCATCGATGGCAATTGCGATTGCGATTCCGATTGCGATTCCGATTGCGATACCGATGCCTGCTGCATCTTCAACCTTTGGCATTGGCTAACTGGGTTGACTGCGGCACACTGGAGCACACTGGGTGCTGGCAGTCAATCACACGTAGCACTCAGCTCCAAGCTGCTTGCATGGCTAACTGCCGAGCTGCCGACTAACTGACTGACTGGCTGGCTGACTCGTCAGTTTTAACACGCCGATGAATTATGGGGCTCAGCTTCGCAGATCCATTTGCGTTTCGGACAAATGAGCTGTAACTGAAACCATAGCCAATGCCAAAACAAAAACTGAAGCTGTGCCCGAGCAAACTAATCGCTCGAAGTTTGGCTCTCCAAATTGATTTATGTGTCGGCATTTGCTCGCAGAGAGATTTTAAATGGCAGCTTACATTTTAAATGCCATGCAGGCTAGTTTATTTCACTGCTTATTTTACTGCCTTCTTATAGCCTCACTTTTGTCCTCAAGTTGTGTCAGACTTTGCCGATCACATAAAGAATTATAGGTGTACTCTGTATGTCTGTCCAGCTAGTTGAAGGAACTTTTTGTTTCACAAATATATCCAGACTAAAACTACTACTTACAAGCTTTATGCTGCTCTCAACATTTTGGAGAAGATGTATCGGCATTGGACTAACTAACTTTGAAATAATCGAACGGATTTATGACGAGGATATTTAATTTTTGTTCTGTTGGAAAAGTTTCATAACTTTTTGCATAAGCGTTCTTAAATTGATTTATGAAAAAAGTTGCAACTAGTAAATGTCCTATAAGTGTGCGCAACCTGTTAACTCCTCCCCTGCCCCCTTCCGCGCCGTAATTGCTGACAGCTCCTCATCACAATCGTTAGCTGGTTAGAAAATTTTCTAATTACAAAACTAACATTTACAATGTAACTTAGAGACAAGCACAGCAACAGCAATAAGCCTCGAATATGTGTGTGTGTGTGTGTCCGTGTGTGTGTCTGTGTGTAAGAGTGTGTGTGTGTGTGTGTGTGTGTAAGTGTGTATGCAAACAAGGAACCAGTTGGAAGCACTTTGCATGTCAAGTGGGCTACACTGCGCTGGTGTGTCTGTGTGCATCAGAAACAGTGGCAGAAGGATGATGCAACAAGTTGCGTACACAATTAGCACACACACAGACAAACACACACACATACACAGACACACACACACACACACACACACACACACACACACAGACGTACGCATGCACTCAGCAACGGATTCAGCTCGCCTGCCCCATCGCCCTCTGTTCGCCTGCTCGTCCTTGCTAGCTATGCATCTCTGAGGTTGCGGTTGTGGCAACGTCAGGAAGCGTCTATTTAACTTTCAAGTGCTGCTCGACGATACTCATAAATTTTACTTCAGGTGGTTTCAGCATGCGGTTTTCTGTGTTTCTCTGTGTGTGCATTGTCTGTATTGTTCTGTTGTGGCACTGGACCTGATGCCGGGCACGCATAACAGCAGGATATTGTATCCTACCGTTCTGCTTTGCCTGCCTCGCCTGCCTCTCCTCAGACCGTGTTGCACTTTTGGCCACTTAAACCTATGCGCTAACCACACTTGCAGCATAGTCGAATTGTCATGCACCATACTATAAAACTAGATTCTCTTCATCCTTTAATATGGTACGGATATGAATATTGTGTATGTTGCAGCTGCAACCCTCTAAGGATATACAATATACTTATATATATACATGTCTATCTGTCGATTAGGGACTATAAGAGCTACAGATATATCAATGGATCCATGTGCATCTATGAGAGTGATTTTAGTCACATTTCATATAATAAAAAAATAAATATTCCAAAAAATGTCAAACTGAACAAAATAAAGTTTTTCCGAGTTAATTAATATTCGTATTTGGTAAACTTTTTGTTTGATTTGCTCTGTACTAGTACTTAGTAACTAACTAGAAGATGCTAAGCGACTATTCCCAGGCAAATGATATCCATTACAAAATGCAATTTGAAGCTGCAAGTTGAAAGAGTATATCAAGTTCGATTGGACTCTGTTTGCTATTGTTTTAAGTAACCCGGCAACCGTGTAGGATATCCTATTCAGTTTCATTGTTGTTGTTGCTGAAGTAGTTGTTGTTGTAGGTGTGTTTTTGTTGTTGTTCACGTAGATGTTGCGTTGATTTGCTGCATTTAATGAGCGTTGCTGTTGCGCCTGCAAGTATGCAGCTAAGTTTTGTCAAATGCATTACAACGTTATTAAACGCTGCCCAAAAGCCACTGCTTCTTCGTGTGTATGTGTGTGTGTGTGTGTGTGTGATGTGTTCTTAATATTTAATTATATTTAGCTGCCTTAAGTACTTACACTTTTGCGCTCTTAGTGACAGTGGCACACGCACACAACGCCAGTTGCACAAATAAGGCATAATTGCAACGTTGGCTTTGACTAAGCTTTGCAGTTGAACAGTTTTTGACTTGCCGTCGGCAAATGATGCAGCAAACTTAAATGATTATTGCTGCTCTTATCTGAATTGTAGCCTATTTCTTACGCTTGAATTGGATAAATTGGAAATTAACTAAGCGCATTGATGCACAGCTGAACAGCTGAACATCTGGACAGAGATAGAGATCTTTAGCTAGACAAAGACGGGGATGGAGACGGAGATGGAGATGGAGATGGAGACAGAGATGGTGACAGAGCCAACCAGTTGGTGTCGCAGTTGGCCAGCTTAGTTTCCCAGTTAAGTGCTCGACTCAAACATATATTTCCATAAATAATTTTTGTAAACACTTGTTTAAGTTCAAGACAAGTACGAGTAAATAAATAAAGTTAGAAAATGAGGGCAAAAAGAAAACAAACATTTAAGCTCCCTCACAATGCTCGTATGTTGCATGTTGCACGTTGCAGCTACATGCGGATATGCGCCTCGAAGCACAAACTGAGCACACTTTTTCAGCATCTTCATCGCAATCAGCTACAATCTCAACGAATTGCATATCGACAGATATTCATCATTCATCACTGCCTAGTTCTTGCTAAAGGCTCTCTAAATACATGTATTTAGCCTAATAAATATGTATATAACATTTAATTTGAGAATAATAGTTAACATGTTTCTCAAAGTTACAAACTTGACAGAGGTTATTGTCAATAACAAAATCAATAAAAACTAAACTGCTAAAATTTTCTTTCTAACATAATACTATACTGTAAGCCGATGCTCTATTCCATTCTAGAAACAACATTTTCTATTAACAATTATTAATATTGATTGCCTGACATTTTTAATATTTGACAAGTGTGCAGATAATTTGCACTTTGCTGCGGAATTGAGGAATGTTTTGCGGAACTCAGAACTCTAAAGTCATGCTGCAACTTGACTCTAAGGTTTTCCATTGGTCTCGGCATCTTTTGAAACAGCTGCCAAGCGAGTGCATGACAATTTCTCACAATTGCAATTGCAGAGCATTTTTGCTTCGAGCTGTCATTGTTTCTTTTGGGAGCTGTCGTCCTGCAGATTGTTGCATCCGCAGTCGGAACGCTGCATACCCGCTCTGCGCTGGCTGTGTGAATGTCTGCCATTTGAGTGGCCGCATTCACACTCGCACGAGTGTATTCGTATTCATATATTTTTTTTTTTTTTGCTTTCGTTGGCATTCCATTTGGTTCGTTTGGTGCGGAGCGCACATTTTTATTCTGATTTCAGTGCTACTTTTTTTTCCATGCATTATTCTTATTTTTGTTTTTTTTTTTAACAATATCTATATCTATATATGTTTTGTTTTTTTGCTTTCATCGTTTTGTTCGGCAACTTTTCGTGGCCATAAACACGTACGCGTTACCAGCGAGTACGGGCAGCTGCTTTTATCTCTTCCCTCCACCAGGACCAGCACCAGCACCAGCTCTAGCTCCAGCACGAGGCAAACGCACACACATGTGTGTACTCCCAACTGAGATCGTTGTTGTTGGAAAAACTCAATTTAGCTTTTTGCAACCTTACCAAAAAAAAAAGAAAAAAAAGAAGAAGGAAAAACGAAAAAAAAGCTAAGAGAAACGAATAACGATGGAGCAGCAGAAGAAGAAAAAATGTTTGCGAAAAACGACTTTTTTCCCTCGCCTTTTCTCGTGTCAGTTGTCTGAGTTGCTGTGCTCAACGAAAATCCACTTGGCAATACACTAACACTCGCACATATTTATATGTGTATATATATATATATATATATATATGTGTGTATATATACTCGGACATACATGTATGACAACAACTACAAAATGTCTGTCAACGTAGCTAAAATAACCAAAAATGCTGAGCAGCGAGAAACAGGCAGCCAGAATCGAGCAGCGAACACTGTTCAAATGACTCTTTGGCAACGCTGAACGTGCCTCGCTTGCCGCTTATTGGAAATCAAATCCCATAAAAGGCACACTGAGCCCTGGAGTAGACCAACAGCAGCGCCCATGGAACGTTTAATGGCATTGAAAAACTAACCCAACTAAAACTGACTCAGCCATCAGCCGCCCCATCAGGCGCGATGAAAAAGTTGGCGCTTCAAAAACACAAATATAGTCAGTCAGTCAGCCGATTGGTCTCTTTGTCTGTCAGTCATATAGTCAGTAATCTCTAACAAGCACCGCCACACACACACACACACACACACAACCACAATCTATGTACATTTCTACTTATGTTTCTGACTTTTGCGGTTGCTTTTTAGATTTCTGGTCGTCGCTGCAGGTGAGCAGCTTGTGCAAAGGCTTCTGAAAATATCCACCAAAGCCGATTGGAAGTGTCCTTGCACAAAACACACACACACACACATACATCGCTCTACACCGCCCAGAAGTAGGCAATTATTTTGAACTCTTCATAATTTTCAGCAGTTCCAAATACAAATCTAGCACATTTATAGCTTATGTTGTTGACTTTTTGTTTTGGAGTTTCTCGATGCTATAAGAGGCTTACCATTATTTTGAATCAAATGTGTAACAAAAGAAGATTCGTTGTTTTTGTGTCAGTTGTAAGCATATTATCTGAACGAAACAACAATTCACCATTCACTATTCGCAATGAGTGAGTAGACCCAGTGGGAACTTTGTCCCCTTTCTTTTGCTGACTGATAACGCCTTGCATCATGCCTAATTTCACGTGTTCTCGATAAACCTCTCTCTCCCTCTCTTCCCTTAATTCCATTTTAAATATTAACACATCGACTTATCTTACTCCATATTCACAGATTTGCCAATTTTTGGTTTGATTCAGTTTTTTTTCTGTGTTCCCCCAGTTCATGTAATATATATTCTTATACCCTCCAATTTATTATATCTCCTTTTTCATATTTAATTTTAATTTATTTTTCCACATTAATTTTTTATTTATTAAAACCTGAACTCATTTGAAATACATATTTATATATGCGATATGTTTTCCTGAAATTATTTGAAAACCCATTATTTGTAGATGCAGCAACTACAAATACTAATAAAGCAGTCAAAATATAATATTATTTTCTTTTTCTTATGTCAATACCCAAACCAAGATAACGTTGTTTGAGTTAACCATCTCGTTGCCATGCTTTCGTTTTTGTTTTTTTTTTTAGTAAATTTGAACATCAATTAAGTGCAAATGGTGAGTTTTGCTTAACATTTAGTGCAATGCCTTCATCTGAATCGCCAGGGACCCGAGCAACTGAAGAAGTATTTATTGTGGCTTTGTGGCTCTCAAGAGCAAGATTGAGAGATGTTGAGCACATTTACCATATTGCCATAGTTGGGGGAGCATCTATGCAGCATCAGAAAGTCGATGGAGACCTTGCAACGACTTTCGCAATGACTTGCACAATGCCAATGCTTGTAAATCTGAAATGTTGTCTTTAGCAGCGTGGTCCGAATCACTGAGTAAATGGCTACGGCCCAGGGCAAGATTGTGGCAGGAGGAGGAAGGTAGCGGGGACGGTGGCGGGGGTGGGAGCTGGGGATGTTGCAGAGGTTGAGCTTGAGTGGACAATGAGCTGACACTGCACACAGTTGCCATATAAAACCGAAACCAACACACCAACACAAACAGACACACATACACAGACGGGCAGAAAGTTGGATCGCCTGTGTGTGTGTCTCTCTCTGTGTGTGTGTGTGTGTGTTTTTGGGTCGCAAATCTGCCCCGGGGTCGGCATCCAAGCAGAGCAGAACAGTTGCCGCAGCTACAGCTACAGCTACAGCCATAGTCATAGCCACAGCCATAGCTATGGACAGCACAGGACATGGGACAGAAAAGGGCGCAGGACACAGGACGCAGGACACAGGAGGCAGGACGCAGGACACAGCAGCACAGTGCCATAGCTGGGCAGCTAATATTTTGTCATTTGTGTCACGTTCCCCATTCATGATGATTTCGTTCGTGCTATTCTCCCTTTCTCTCGCTATCTCTCCATCGACATCTCCAGCTCCATTTCCATCTCCATTTCCATCTCCTTTTCGCGCTCGCCTTCTCCATACTGGTCGCTTTCGCACTCTGGCCTCGCAACTATATCTATGGCTGTAAGTTTATATGTATCTGCAGCTGTAGCTGTAGCTGTAGCTGTAGCTGTAACTGTAACTGTATCTGTGGCTGGCATTCGAGCGAGATTTTGCCGTTTTTATTTATGGAATGCAGCTACTCTACGCCCGTGTGTCTCCTGTCTCCTGTCGCCTGTCTCCGGTCCTCTGGTCTCTGCTCTCCTGGATCTTATGCCCATTACTGCTGCTGCTGCTGCAGCTTCTGCTGCTGCTACGTGTGTCCGCCTCACATTCGTTTTGGCCATTTCGACTGCCACAATAATTCTCATGTAGCCAGCTTTAGCTACGATTCCGTCTCCAACTCCATCTCCATCTCCATCTGCACTCCCATCTCCATTTCCGTTCTCATCTCTGTGTTAATGTATCCACTTTCAGCATTTTTTTATGCCAGCATAAATTTGCAGCATTTTTCTTGTTAAACAATGAAAAAACACAAAAAAAAAAAGAATAAGGAATAGTCACAAAATCCATAGAACAAAACTTAACCATGTACATTGTTGGAATCCTGTGTAGAGGAAGGTGAAGGCTTTGGGGTGCAAGATAGCAGATAGCGCCTGGCAATTTTGTTACTGATTTCCGGGGGCAACTTGATAAATTTGTTAAACAGGAAATGGTAAAAAACATAAAAACAAAATAACATATAGAAAATACTTGAAGAAAACTTGCTTACATCAATTTATAGAGTATGCAGTTCAATAAACCGATTTCCCTATGCATATATATCTATATTATTTTCAACTTTCATTGCGACCCGAGCAATTGGTTGGTTTGCGGTTTCAGGCATGGTTTGGTTTTGTTGCTGAATTGTTTGCTGGCAGAGGTAAGCTCTGTTTTTAACTGGCAACGTTGTCAGGTCCAAGAGGGATTTCCATTTTATTTGCACACCAAAACTCATGAAACAAGCAAGGACGTGCATAGTTCACAGTTTTCCCTCCATCCCCCATCCCCAGCGAGCAGAGCTCCCATTTTCCCAGTCACTTTCCGGTTGGCTGTGCTGCTAGCCAATGCAATACAGGGAAAATGTATTTGACAAAATATTTCAGTTATTTACTTTTGTTCAACATAACGGCAGCCAACTTTTAGGCTAACAAGCAGACAGCCGGAAAACCAAACATAAATCTTGTCACATTTATGTGGCTCTAGTACCTATTTCCAACAGCCTTCTTTTTTTATGCCCTGAACCTATCCAAATTGGCTAAAAAGGGTATGATGAAGTTGTGGCAATGTATGCATCAGACACAGCCAAGTATTTCCCACTTCATTACGTCAATATGTTCCAAATCAGAATCAACAGTCGAGTCGATCTGATAGCTATAGTGTTGCAGATATCATTTATTCACTATGATCGATATGATAACCATTCAAACTTGCACATCTGAGTCGTGTGCGATATACTATAGGCAACGACTTGAGTTCAGAGTATCCTTGCGTCGAGCTCTTTTGTCTGAAGGACTATTCCTTGTTTATTTCGCATTCTTTTTTATTCGCTACAGTTCCAGTTGTTGTTGCTGAGAGTTTTCGACAAAAGTGAAAAACATGAGGAGCGACCCGTTGGGTCCGTGCAGGCTTACGGCTCTGCCAAAAAACAAATGAAACTTTATGCATATTCAACTTTTTACATTATTCTTTGTGGCCAACGAAAAGTTGCAATTACAAAAAGTGTATAAAAAACAGCATTAGTTGCCAAAAAAAAAACAAAAAATAAAAATTTGGTTACAAGAAATTTAAACAAAGGAGAAGAAATATACTGTACCGGCTAGTTAATGTAGAAAAGTTAGAGCCTAACTTAGTTCCGACTATTAAGTTGAATAGAAATTAACCTTAATTTGCAAATGAATGTGCTTAATAATTTATTATTTATTTCATAATATATAATAATATAATATTCTTGTCTTCTTCTGTTTCAGTTGTTCTCCTCTTGATTCCTCTAGATCTGTTGTCGCCTCACTTAAGCCTGTAGCTGTTCCCTCAATCCTAATTAGGAATGCTTGAATCTTTGTCGGGTTTGGGGTTTCTAAGATGTTTCCCTAGAATACTACATCTTCTGCTGGCTAAGGCGACACAATCTGCTATGAAGAACCTTAAAGACTCTTTCTCATCACAAAATCGGCTATGTTTTGCTACTGACTATGTCTCAACCGGAGTACAGGTAAGTATTCCAAGTCTTAATCTTTATTGATTGAGTCACCTTGTAAGGAGTAATCAATATATCTGATGCTTCAAATGTATATATTTTCCAAGTGTACAAATCGAGGGAGTCGAGACTGTGACTTGGGTCGGAGTGTGACATGCATGGCTGCAACTTATGAGCAATGTGCTCGGTTTAATTTAACAATTCATTTTGCCTGCCTCAGTCAGTGCAGATGCACAGATACAGATGCAAATTACAGCTGCAGCAGCTACAAAATTCACAGATACACTCTCAGCTGCAGAATGTTGAGCTTAGACATAGACTCACCAGCCAAAGCAAAAAACTAGACCATAAATAACCAGTCTCTGTGTGTGTGTGTGTGTGTGTGTGCGTGTATGAGAGTGTGCAGCTATGTCAAAAATATCTATCTCAGACACATCAGAGTGGCAGGCAGGAGGGACGAAAGCACTGCACACTAGAAAATTTAAATTTGAGTTGTTGACGCAACTAAATAAATGCGAAGTCGCCTCGATTCAGAAACACTCGCAATGCTAGCCACAGCCTCTTCTCTCTCCCTCCCGCACTGCCGCACTGCCACACTGCCGCACTCTTCGCTTGTCTCTCTTGCACCCGCTGGCTGTCTGTCAAACAATGGGGAGCTACGAAACGTAACGAAATCAAAAATTCGTGATAAGAACTACCAAAATCTAAACTGGAAACAAGCCTAGCGAACGAATTGCGTGAATATCTGAGTAACATTTTGCTCGCTTGATGGAGTGAGGGGGGTTAGTGGAGCGCAATCATACATATGGAGAGTAATGGTGGGGCGTAGGCGGGGTGGAGTATGTTGTTTAGCTGGTGGTGGTGGTAGTGGTGGTGCTGGTGGTGGGTCCCATGCATGTCAGAAAACTTGGAATGAATGACGTTACGTGAAGTTGACAACATGTCAAAATGGAGAAAAGATACCGTAAATGGACAGGCGGTATGAGCAAGAAATGGTGGGATGGTGGGAGGGGGGAGGGAAGTGAGATGCTGGGCATCGGTCGGCGGGTGGTACAAACGGAAAACTTACCTAAGGCTGCAACTTGCAAACAAGTGACTTTTATGTTGCCAAAACAAATAACAAAGCGATGCGGAAAGTCAAAGGGTGAGTGAGAGAGTGTGTGTGTGTGCGTGTGTGTGTGTGTGTGTGCTGTATCAGATTTATGAAATATGAGGGGAAGCGGATTCACTGGCTAAATTAGAAATCGCAAATATTAGAATAAAGACTATGGCTGGTGCGAGCGAGACGCAAACAGAGACAAGATATGTGCAGCTGTTGCAGCCTTAGCAATGCAATGCCAAAATACACACACACACACACACACACACGCACACTCACACACACACACACAGACACACACAGTCGCTGTGCAGCCAGCAGGCTTCGTACACGAAGCCCAGAACTGAACTCAACTCTCAGGGAAAAGTATTTTTCCGCAACAAACAAGCAAAAGTGACATGCAACAGCAGCTTATTGTTGCCGTTGTTTTTGTTATCGTTGTTCCTGTTGTTGTTATTGTTGCTGTTGTTGCAACGCTTGTGACGCCAAGCATTCAACGCTGCACAAGGCGTGCCAGTTGCACACCGCCCACACAACTTCAAATGTTAGCTTGGCTTTGATTCGGTCTCGATGCCCTGTAAGCAAAGTTTGCCAAATGGGTATATCTGCACAAGTGTACACTCCGTAAGAAAATCACCTTGAATCTTAGGAATTTCCTGTGCTTTTGTCGCCAAGGATTGAAGTTTGCGACTTTCTCAAAACCCGTGCTTGCATTGCATAATTTCAGCTTGGTTTTTCTAAAACTTATTTTAAAAAATTTAGTTTTAAACTCACGATTTTATGGGAATACGGACCAGAAACCCTTCACACTGACTCTTCGCTGAGCTCTGAAATAAATAGCTGCTAAACTCTAATATGGAAGATTTGAGATTTCATGACGGTTTGCGTATCTACTCTTTAAAAATTAATTTCTTAATGTTTCTTAATAATCTCAAAAAATGAAGAAAAACAAGAAAAACTTTATTTTTGAGTGAATTTTATTTTAGGTGGCTTTTCCATATTTGACTATGTTTATGCAAGTATATAGATAATTCAGATGCAATATGTTTTTATTCATGTAGCATGGACTCATTCCAAAGTGTAGAGTATCTTGAAGTCACCTACTTTTCATAGTTTTCTTCTCGTTGTGGTAGTTGCAGCGATTGTTGTTGCTCGTTTGGCATTGCAGCGAGACAGAACGCGGAGAGAGAGAGAGAGAGAGAGAGAGAGAGAGAGAGAAAGAGAGCAAGAGAGAGAGAGAGAGCTTGTGTGTGTGTGTTTGTGCGTGTAAATGGGGGGTTGGGGGAGTGGCACACACAGAACGAGTGTGTTTGCATATCTGAGCACTGCGATCGCCAAGTGTCGTCGCCGTAGTTGTAGTCGCCCTGGCTTGTATTTTGTTCGTAGTCCTGGTTCTGGTCGTGGTCCTGGTCCTGGTGTTGGTCCTGGGGCTGGTCGTGGTCCTGGTCGTCCGTTTGCCGTGCTGTGTTTGCTCGATTCGTGACTGGGGGGCGGCACCAGGCACTTGACGTGGCTGCCACATCCTTTGTGTTCTTACCTCGTGTTCACGTCGCCAAAGCCAAAAGTTTATGGCACGTCGTGCCTTTTGTTCCTGAACTTCTGCTGCTCTTCTTGTTGTAATGTTGTTGCTGCTGCTACTGCTGCTGCTGCTGCTGCCATCGAGTCTGCGAAGCCACATTTGGCCAACATTTTCTTGCTCTTGCTACTTGTTTGTTTGCTGCTGCGATTTTTGATAACTGACATTTGCTGGCGTTCGCCGCAGCTATAATAAATGGCGCTGAACGTGAGCCGCCGCCGCCGCCACTGTAAAAGGTGAGGCAGTAACAGTAAAACCAAAACCAAAATCTAAATCAACAGCAGCAGCAGAAGCAGCAGCAGCAATCGCTTCGAGGCCAAAGACCAATTCCCCTCTGGCCACATGATATGAATGTGCAATGCGCAGATTGCTGGCAACGATATCAGCAATTGGAGCAACTGCTCCCAAATTTGAACAAATTAGAGCTTCGGGCACAACAATTTGATAGCTTTTGTTTGTTCTGCTCGACGAAAAACAAACAAAAACAAATAAATACCTAAAACAACAAAATGAAACGTTTGAAGAGCCCGTTGATCATTCTTGTCGCTAATCGTAAGCAGCTGGCAGTATTATGGCGAAATACAGTCGAGCGAAAAACTGAAAACTCCTACGCAAAAGTCCCCTCAATTCTAGGTGGATCTTTGCGTGACCAGAAGGTGCCCGGATCCTAAGTCGGGCAACTCTGGATACCTGCTGACCTCCAGTTTTAATTCATGCTTTACGGTTCCCCTCCTTGCCTACTCATGAAAATTTAAGATCAAGAAAACATGCCGGATCGGCTCCAGCTCGGCGAAGGGGGTGTCGTGGAGAGTGACTAGTAATGAATGAACTTCATGGCGGTTTCATCGCAATGATGCTCAAACATGAAGGTCCACCAGCGATCTGCGGAAACAGGATATCTGCTTTGGTGACACTTCTTTAAGAGCTATAAGCAGCCAACACACCGGCTAAAAAATGAGCAAGTCGATTTCCTAAGGCTTAGTTCAGCCTATGTGGGTTACAATCAGCTCTACCATCCCCCCAACTCCGCTTATAAGGAAGCTCGCTGATAGGATCGGGTGGGGATGCACTGACAGTAACGAATGAGATGAGCCTGTTTTTCATTGCTGACTATCTACTTAACTTCAAATTTACTATACGGTTAACGATCTGACTTATAGGGAAAACCGAAAAGCGCATAATCAGGCCAGAAGCCAGAAATCAAGCTTTTTCATATACGATAAGGAACTGTTTGGAGCTACAAGACTTGTGTGATTTTTCCTATATTCTGATATCGAAGGTGCTATCCAGTCATGACAGTCCCGACTTTGGGGTATCCACAGAGACTTGATCAATCATGAACAATATTTAGTGAAGAAGCCCTCGACCTTCTGTTAAGTACATATTTTCCAGATTGGACTTAAGAGAAAACGCTCCGAACAACTGCATAAGCATAATTTGATGGGTATTCACAAAACCAGACTTATCGTCCCACATTTGTCTCTATTTGTCTATTTGTCTCTACTCGTCCGGCACTCGCAGGTAGTAGGCATATATTTTTTCTCTACAAATGAACAAGTGCGAAACTTACAGTCGAGCATACCCGATGGCAGATTACTTTGATACCAGTTGATGCAGCTTATCAGATTATCTTATGGATGACGATCTTTAAAGTATTTAACCAAATTTTGTGACTTTAGCTTTAAGATTTGAAATTCAAATGTGGTTTTTAGCGATTTGCGTTTATCAAAGTTTTAGCCATCCAGCATAATTTGATGACTGGCACAACCGAGAATATATTTCAAGAGTCTAGTTCTAAGGGTATCAAAGAAAATTGCGCTCAGACGGACGGACAGACGGTTATTGCAGAAAACCAATAAAAAAAAAACCTATTGATTTAAGAGTATAAAAATTATAAATTCAAACGAGAGAGACGATTGCTATTCAAGTATTTCACTCGAAATGTATTTATAAAATATTAAAAATATATCCAACGTATTCAATATAATGTTAAGCATTAAACAATAAAGCAAGGAAGATAAAGAATAAATCTTACAAATAAAAAAAACATTCTACAAGAATTTTAGACAAACGATTTTAAAATTTTTAATTATTGAACATTTTTATTTCCGAGCCACCACGGTATAAATATATATAGACTTATACTTGATTATTTTGTTTTATTTGACAGCAAGTTTATTTTGTGCGATAATATCAACCTACAGAAACTTTAGCAAGATCAACAGCATATATACAATAGATATATAGATATTATGCAAGTATATCTCGTGCAAAAACTGTTCAAGATTAAACGTAATAACATAAGATAAAAACAACTGGGAATAAGTCTGGAAAGTTACATTTCAAAATAAATTGCTTCTATTGATTTAGACATCAAGATGCGATCGATCCTTAGTGGGTGTGGCAAACATGGCTGTAAATGTGGCAAATATGTTTTCATTTGCGATAGCGCTCAATTTTTTCGACTTTGCTTTCAAATGTTTTTTTTTTTTTCATTTATTCGATTTGAAAACAGAGACTGGCTCTTTAAGTTTCCCACAACAACTGAAACTGCTGTTGTCAAATGCAATCCCCTTAAGACTTGTTTAATATCATATCATATCACAGCACGTCTGATTGTTCCAATATGCAAGTGTTTATTTATATGAATTTACAATGTTAAAGCAGAACATATTCACTGCAAAGATGCTGGTGAAGTCTAATGTTCTTAAATTTAAATTTCTATGGGAATAGAGTACATAAAGTGATCGCACATCGAAATTACTTTCGCTAACAACAACAACGACAACAGCAGCAACAATTTAGCTGGAACAAGTGACAGACGCAGGAGTTGTGATTCTAGACGCATGAGTAGCCAGTCGTGAGTAGGACAGGGCGGGGCAGAGGAGGGGAGGGGTTACGGGCTTAGGGATCCGTGAATCGGCCAACAGCAACGGGCAAGGACATTGACAAGTGAAACATCATACAAATGGGCGCGCGAAGGTCCAAAACACCGAAGCACCGAAACAACGCTTCAAAACACACACACACACACACACATGCACACAGTGAGGCAGACAGACGAGCTCTCAATGTGACGCAGGACCAGGACAGGCAGAGGCAGAGGCAGAGGCAGCCAAGCACTTCACAGCTTAACACCCTAATGTGCAATATTTTTGACTCCCACACACACATACACACACACACACACACGAGCACACAAAGCAAACGTATAAAAAGGAAATACAGAAGGCTGGCAATGTCGGTCGCCACATCCCCTGCGACTCCCCACAACTCGCCATGCCGCAGCTGTCGATGTCGAAGGCGCGACTGCGTTGCCAGCAGCGGCAGCAGCAGCAGCATCCGCAGTCGCAGCCGCCAGCACCAGACGGCTGCAGCAGCAGCAGCAGCGACAATGGCGCTCACACACACACACTCAAGAGATAACGTCGGCTGCGGGCGCCACCCACTGGCCAACAGCAACAACAACAAACACACACATTCGCTTACTCATTCTCAGTCTCGCTATCTTTTGCATGCTATTTCGCTCGCTCGCTCGCTCGCTCAGTTTGCCTCGGGAGTGTCAAAGCAGCTGCTCTTGCTTCTTCTTATTCTTTTTCTATTTGAAGTTTGTCATTTTTTGTAGCTTTTCGTGTTGTTGTTTTTGCTCATTTTTTATTGTGCTTGATCTTTGGCTTATTACCATGTCACGTTGAATTCGAAATGCGAACGCTGCCGGAATACGAAATGTGCACACACACACACACACACACGTACACACACATAGATACACTGCTGATTTTGTTTTTGTTTTTGCTCCAATGCGTTAAAGCGACAAAGGGGCGTTGAATTTTATCTGCTGCTGCTGCTGCTGGTGCTGCTGCTAGTGCTGCTGCTGCTGCTGCTGTTGTTGCTGCCTTTGACAACGCTAACAACAAGACGTAGGCAGGCAGCAATTGTTTTTGTTCTTGGCTCTTGCTACACTTTTGCTTAAGCAAACGCTTTTGTTTTTGCGCCGCCGCTTTGCCAATGCAAAGTTCGCACAAAACACAAAAAAATGAAACAAAAGAAAACGAAAAGAAAGAAGAAAAAAGAAAACAAATAAATAAATAACAACTACACACATAGACTTGTGGAAAAGTTAAGATTGATAAGCGCGGATAAGTTAAGTCGATTCTCTTCACCACACGCTACTTGAAAAAAGTTAAGTCTTTTCTTAACTTTTACAATCATTTCCTCTGTTTCGCTTTTCAAATATTTGTTGGACTTCGTCCCTATATTTGTATGTCCTTATCATGAAATCATTAAAGCTCTCAACTCTAAAAAAAAAAAAAATGTATATTACTAAATATCTCAAATATTAAAAAATATTTGCATATTGTGCAAATAATAAGTGACAAAAATGTTCGAATATCAAGAAATGCAGCGCTTTATATTTGTATGGAAAACAATATTGTTTTTCATCCATCAACACAGTGTCCTTAAAGGGTTAAGAATTCGAAGAACATAAAATACTAAACATTTTCAAAAGTCTACTCTATAAAAAAAAATAAAAGAAATGAAATGAAGCACAAATATAAAGCACAGAAAAGTTGCGGCTAACAGTTGACAGTCCAAAAGCATTTGACATTTTACCTTGGAAAGGAAACTGCTTACAAACAAACACGCACAGGGAGATACACACACACACACACACACACACATACACATAGAGATAGACAGACAGACAGACAGGATGACAGGGCTGCGAACGTGGTGAACGTGACTGTAACAACAAGAGCAAAAGCGCCAAATGTCACTTTGAAAAATGCCATTGGTTCGACAAACTTTCTGCCCCAACCAAAACAACAACAATCGACGACTGACGCTGCCAGCAGAGAGGATGCGCAGCAGCAGCAGCAGCGGCAGCGGCAGCGGCAGCGGCAGCAGTGATATGCGAACGCCTCTGCCGTTAAACCGAAACCGAAACCGAAACCAGTTGCTTAGCAACGCCCCCTTCTAACCGCAAACGACGACGGCGTCGAAGGCAGCAGCAGCAGCAACAGCAACAGCAGCAGCAGCAGCAGCAACAACAACAACGGCAACTGTCGCCGCAGCCGATGAATGCGACAAATGTCAGCAACAGACTCCATTGCTATTTTTGCAGCAGCGAGCGCGTAGCAGCTAGTTGTCTCACTCTTGCCCAAGCAGGCTGCATGCGCAGGGGAAATTGTTTGCCGTTGAGCAGAGCGCGCGCATCTATGTGTGCGTCGTTTCTCTCTCTGTGTGTGTGTGTGTGTGTCTCTCTCAGTGTGCGTGTATGAGTGAGCGCGCATGCGATTCGTACAGAAGCAAAGTTAAGGGGTAGGGCAGCAACTGGCAACTGGCAACTGGCAGCATCAGGTATCGGGCTCGTGCACCGGTTCAGTTTGTGTTTGGCTGTGTTTCGCCTTCGCATTGCCATTCGCTCGCGCTCGCTCTGCCGCTGTCGCCGTTGCCGTTGCCGTTGCTGTTGCCGTTGCGTCGACGTCAGCGAGTTTGGTGTGATTTGGCTCGTCGCTGCTATTGCTGCCTGTTACAGCCGTCGCCGTTTTCAGTTTTTGTTTGACGTTCGCGTGGTGCGCTCGCATGTTGCGGCCCGTTATCGTTATCGACACTGACATCGCAATCGCCATCGCAATCGTAATCGGAATCGACATCGATACGCTACCGTTACCGTTACCGTCACCGTTACTGTTTACGTCGCCGCTCATTCGCAGTAGATTGCCAAAAACAAATGCCGTAACTGGGCACAAAACAAACGATTTGCGAACAGCTGTTCACTGGCTGACCGCCCCCTTGTTGTTGGCCTCTGTCGCGTTGCGCGTCCTAATTTTGGGATCTATTTTTTAGTTGAGCCGCGCTCCGATTCCATTTCGTTATTTTTTTTTTGTAAAGCACACAAGAATTTGTTGCCAAAGTTTTTTTCAAGTGAGTTACTTGCCAAGGAATACGAAACAACAACGAAAGCTCCAACGACACAACTCACCTTCCCTGCGGAAGAAGTGTCAAGTGGATTACTAACAAAATAAAGGAGAAGATGAAATTTAAACAGCACATGCAAATTGCAAAATAACAACAACTACAACAACTACAACTACAACTACAACTAAAACAACAACAACAACAAATACGAATTACTTAACAAAATTTACAAGAAATCAGCTGCTGCTATTTGTAGCGTGTTTCGCCGCCGGCATAAAACACAACAACACACGTGCTCCACATCTCTCACTCTCTCTCTCTCTCTATCTATCTCTCACTCTTTCTATCTCTCTAACTCTCAGTCTCGCTCTCTCTCTCGCTCTCTCGCGGTCTCTCGCTCTCACTCATTTACTTAGTCACTCGCTCTCGTTCTGTTTGAGTGGGTGGGTGCGCGTGTGTGTGTCTGTGTGTGTGTGCGTGTGTGCGTGTGTGCGTGCGTGCGTGCGTGCGTGTGTGTTTGCGCCTTCGTCGCGCTTGTGCGTGTGTGTCATTATCAGCGTGACCATTATCATCTCGCCCCCCATCTTCGATAAATTCGATAACAAAATTCTCACCGAGGCATCCAAAGCGCCCCTCAGGGCTGTCGCGCTGGCGTCATTTCTGGGCGACGGTTTTGCCGCCCTCGGTAGCCGAGCACCACCCGTCAAGGATCTAATGGCATTCGGCGCGGTCCTGCACACAAATCAGCACAATATCGGTGAGTCTTAACCACTTCCGACGACGACACTCAAAAGATTATCTCAATTCTTCGCAGCCTCTGAGGCAGGTTCATATCTTGTGTTCAGGGTCAATTGATTTATGGGGTTTATCGGGATTGGGCCAAGCCATAACCAAGATCATCGGCAGTTGTTATAATTGTTCGGCTTGCATGGCTTAAAAGAAGCGACGGCTTTTGGACTTGTTCGTGTTCAAGTGTTTAGGGAGACGCAATGTCAAAGGACTACAAATGTTTGAAGTATTTTGTTCAGATACATCAACTACTATTCAGATAGAACATATAAATTTGAACAATTTGAAGAGTTTCCGCTTGGTTCGTCATATTTTTGGTCGATCCAACGACGCAATTTTTAGTTTTTGATATTATTATAAGTTATTATTTGAAGGAAAAATGTAAAAAAAAACATAAACTGAAAATGTAATATGGATATTCCCCGTAATGTATTTAACAATTGGATGCATCTGGGCCTTACGCAAAAGGAATATCGAATTTAATTGATTTACAGAATTTGGATAATGCACCTCACAATTCAAAAAGTGTTACGTTTCATATAATCAAAAATGTAGAATTGAAATTTGTAAAATTGACATTAAATGTGAAATATTTTCATTGATTTGTTAAATTCTACACAAAGTTGCGTATGTGCAAATTGTTGCTTCTTAAGCAATTCTCATTAAGGATGCTATGCAAATAAATAGCGAGCCGCACAAGGGTTAAGTGAAATGCCCAAAAATTGTGAATTGGCCGGACAGGAAAGTTAGCCTCGTCAATTTTGGCGCACTGCTGTGGGTTAAGCATGAAGCAAAGTTTTGCACTTTTGAACTTGCTGCAGGGTCGTATCACACTCGGCTAACCAACCTCGAACCCTCATCCCACAATGCCCCCCACCCCCACCCACCCCACTTGATAACAGGGGGAACTCTTCGCTCTGCCGTTTCTCAGTGTTGCCGTCTTTTTCTTTTGCGCCCATTTTGTGCGTTTTGCAAGTTTTTGTGTTCGCCGGGCCAAAAAGTTTGCATCGACTTGTCAAAAGTTTTCTTGTTGCTGCAAAAGTTGTTGCTGTTGTTGTTTGTTGGCTGTTAGCTGTTGGCTGTTGGCTGTAGTTTGCTTTTCCGTTTTCCTATTGTTTTATTTCATTTGCTGCCATGTCAAATTTTCACTTTTGCTGACTTTTTAAGACAGCTAAAAACTTTTGATTTTGTTGCCCAGTTGGCGGCATTTGTTGCTGCTGCTGCTTCTGCTGCTGCTGCTGCTGCTTCTGTTTCCGTTTCTGTTTCTGTTTCTGTTTATGTGTCTGTTTCTAGTGCTCCTGTTTCTGCTTCGGGTTTTGCTTTTGGCTTTGCTTTCGAACAAATGGCCAACAAATTGCGTCAACAAATTTGTACGCCTGCTGATTTGTGCATGCACTTCGCCAAATGGACTCCAAGCGGCCCATAAAACTGCCGACTTGCAGCATACAGCATGCAGCATGCAGCATGCAGCATGCAGCTTACAGCTTGCAACTTGCCAACCTGGCAATCGCCAACTCATGACAACTCATAAATTGCTGCCCCGCTCGCGCAGGCGTTGCAAGCAGGCAGAGGGGCGTGCCTCCAAAGGGGTAGCCCAAGTCAAAAGTCAAACCTGTCAACGGGGCACAAGCGGGCCACAGCCAAGAAGCACAGCAATAGCAGCACACATAGAATAAAGCGCAGCCAAAAGTCATAAAACATTTGAAGCCTTTTTTTAAATATATTTTTTCTCCTTTTTCTGTTGTATCTTCGGTTGCATCTTTTCAATTTTGTTGTTGCCGTTGCACAGCAGCAGCAGCAACAAAAGCGCAGCAACGCCTTTAACAAAGTTCGCCTGCTGTTCATCAACATTTATGACTGTCCTGAGTTGCAACCGATGGTGATAATGATGCTGCTGATGATGATGACGATGATCAACATCATGATGAGTAGAGTAGCAGAAGAATGGTGGAGCTAGCTGCTGGCTGCTGGCTGCTGGCTGACTAACTGCCTGGAAGCTTCAAGATGCCAAATGCCAGGCAACAATATTTGCAGCAGCAATTGCTGCTGTTGCTGCTGCTGCTGCTGCTGCTGCTGCCGCCCGATCTTCTGGTCAAAGTCAGCTTCAATGCGGTTCCAAGTACATCAACATTTTTTATGCGCCATTTTCTTCATCATTTTTACGGTCAACAGTTGCTCAACTCACTTTACGAGCCAAAAACAGCCAACTATAGCCAGAGTCAGTACACAGAATAGACAACCCAAATGCTGGCAGTCAAAAGTTGAGTTCTTTGGCTTTTTTCCCAGATGCTTTGATTTATTGTGCAAAAAGCGTAGCCGGCAGCAGCTGCCGCGTTTAGCCTGAAGAATTACACATTTCGCTTCAGTGTGTGTGTGTGTGTGTGCCTGCCTGTGTGCCTCTGTGTGGGCGCATTGGTTGTTAGATAGCCAAATGGGCGTGGCTCCAACCGTAAATTAGACAACATAATGAGCCGTTGAGATGCAAAAAAAAAAAACAAAAACAAAAAAAAAAAAGGGAAGAAAAGCAGCTGCCTCAAGTCCAGCACTGGGTGGTCACAATTTGTGAGCAGCAAGTTGAGAAAATATAAAAATTAAATTTGCCATTGACGAACCTTTGCCACAATCTCTGTGAAAATGCTATTCACGACAAAAATCTATCACTGCGATCACCGAGAACTCACAAAGCTTGTAGAAATGCTCCTTTGAATTCGATATTCTTAAAACTATTGAGTTGGGCGAGAGAACTAGCAGTTGGAATGGCTTAAGATAATACCTCATAGAGGTATAACCAACCTCAAGTCGCTTTTATAACAGCTTGGCTCAATATTTCCAAATGTCTACAATTTGTAAGATGAATCCATCATCTTACAGATATAATGTGAATCATATTTGCATTGAACATGGATCGAGCTATATAATAAATAGTGCTGTGTCGTTTATTTTTATTAATACTATTACTATTATTATTGTTGTTATTATTATTACTATTATTACTATTATTACTATTACTATTATTACTATTTAATTATTATTTTTCTTCTTATTATTATTATTATTACTATTACTATGATTACTATTATATTATTCTTCTTCTTATTATTATTATTATTATTATTATTATTATTATTATTGTTATTATTATTACTATTAGTATTAGCATTATTTTTATTATTATTATTGTGTTGTTTTATGTACTGCGAGGATCTAGATATATTGCGAGTTGAAGATTTCTATGTCCTTAAAATAAGTTTCTCTAGGATACAAGATCTTCTCTTGGTTAGGGCGGCGCAATCTGTTATTATGCGCTTTGAGGATGACTATTTCTAGTTTAGTTTGATGATTTCTATTGTGTATATTCTGTTCCTCCCATGATTAAATCGTTTTTGATTATAGTCACCTAGAAGGCACCCACCTCAATTGCCGCCAAAGTCGTGCTTCGTTCCCCAGTGGCTGCCACAAAATTGTTCTGGTCCTGTTAGGAGGCTTTCTGCCCGCCGAGGCATAGTTTCCTGAATTATGAATTCTATATTTTGAGGTATTCATTTATAAGCCGAACTCTCATTAGAATACTCGCAGATATTAAAAGGACTTTGTCCTTGCAATTGTTTATTTGATTTTCGATTGTGAATGCCTTAAAATAGCGAGAAATGAATTTTGTTCGGATTCTTTGCTTGGATGCATGATAAAACTAGTTTGCTGAATGGGAAGTGATCAGCGCTGGCATTTTAAATCATTGCTGGCTCATCGGCTGCTATAAGTTAGCTAATGGCTACCGATATTTGGCATATTAGTAGAGAGTCAAAATCAAACATTGCCCGAAAACTGGCAGGCCTGAAGCCTTGCCAAAATTATTTGACGGCTGTCAGGAATTGAATACTTATCTCTCCGCCGGTTGGGTTGTCCCTGGCAAAAGTCAGTCTCCCTCTATCCCGATATGCAAGTTATGGGCCCCCAACTGTTGGGAACTTTTCCATTTTGCAAGCGGCTGCTTGGCCATTGCCAAAGGGGAGGGGAGAGTTCGGCTGCGGAGGCTGGCCTATGCCACGACATGGCCACATGGGACGATGCTTTGAGGCCAACGTCGTCGCCTGTCTGACAGAATTTTTTGTTGTTTTTTTCTGTTTTTTCAGTTTTTTTTTTTTTTAGTTTTGCAGTTTAGCTTAGAGCTGAAATAGTAATTCACATTGAATGGCTTCGGTGCTGCTGCTGCGACTGCGACTGTGGCTGTTCTGGTTTCAGTGGAGGCTCTGTGGCTCTTTTATGATTTCGCCGTTTTACGATTATTTTAAAGCTGTCAATAGTCAACGTGTGAGATAATTTATATGCCATAAATTTTAGTGCAAGCACAACTCGAGCTCCAAGCTAGACCTCAGCACCGAGTTGAACCAAACTAAAAATACAAAAAAAGAAAAAACAAAAACAGAACAAAGCCAAAAGCAAGGAAAAAAACAATAACAAAAAGCGCAGACAGTTTTAAGCGGAAAGTCCATGGAATGAACACACTAGCCGCCGCTGGATGCGGGGTGCGGGTGCGCCGGAGGCTGCCAACATCATCAACAGGTTCTATTGCGCTTTTTTTTGAGTTATTGTTGTTGTCTGTGACCATTTCGGTTGGCCGACAATTCATTTGTGTGGCTTATCGCCTTTTTGGCTTGATTTACTGCCCCGGCAATAACAACATCAACAACAAAAACAACATTAAATGCACTCAACAGGTTGTTTTACACTTGACACGGGGCATTTGAAACCCGTAAACTGAACAACCTTAATGAAAGCCCACAAGACACACACACAAAATTGGAAATACAAATAACAAAAAAAATAATTGAAAATCGCGTGTGTTATTTGAAAATTAGAATTTAACTTACAGGTGGAAAATGTTTTCCTTGTAAACAAATTGCTTTTTATTTCAAAAATATTTTACATATATTTATATATTTATTTTGATTTTTTTTTTTTGATTTATTGAAATTGTGTTCTTGATTGTTTTACGCAACTCATTTGCTTTGTCAGCTGAGGCTGAAGCTCAAGTTGGAGCTGTAGCTGTAGCTGTAGCTGAAACGGTAGCTAAAGCCTCAGAAATTGATTTATAACCAAAAGATTGGCCAAAGCAGAGAGACAGAAAACAGCAACAACAAAAGCCCATAAACAATATAAACAACCAATAAAAACGAGCAACAATTTGTAGCCAGTTTCCAATTGAGTCACTTGACGCGCTCTCACGCAGCCGCAGCCCCAGTCGCCGCTTCACGGGGGGAGTGGTAATGACCTTTAACCCAAGCGTCGCAAGTCCACCTCGGGACAGGGTCTTGATCCCCGTGTCTCCGTCTCCGTCTCCGTCTTCGTCTGCGTCTGCGTCTCCTTCTCAAAGTTGTCTTCGACTGTTGTTCGCACTGCCCGTTCGGCTGGAACCAACGCGCCCAAGAAAAACGATCGCGCCGTAGATGACCGCAGCTAAATGCGATTAGTTCCGAGTGCTCTGACAGCAGCCGCAGCCGCAGCCACAGCCGCAGCAGCAATAACAGTATCGGCAGCAGCAGCAGCAACAACAGCAACATCAGCAGCCACCCGACAAACATGTCGCTGTCTGTTACTTTATCCACAGAACCTATTTTGAACTGTTTTCACTTAATTTGAGTGATGCAAATCAATAAGGATTTGTCTGAACTGAATTCAGGTGGTATGCCTTCTTCTTTCCCAAGATATTTAATCAAATTTATCTACATATATAAACCACATATACACAAAAATTGGCATTTTATGTGCCAAGTGAATGCAATTAAACATTTGAAATCTGATAAGCTGAATGGAATTTTGTCCCTTTGGCTATTCGAGAATCACTCTTATAATGTTGCATGCGAATCATTGCCAGATATTGCCACTGGATATACTCGATTAAACTGAGCGAAAGCCAGCATAATTTCCATTTTTATTCACGTTAAATTGTTTTCATATATTTTCCTTATTTATAATATATATACTCGATGATCCTGAGTAATTATTACAACGGAGTCCCCATTTCTATTATTAATAACTCAACTTAAGTCGTCCTAATTCTTTCTTTTTTTTTGTCTGATTGGGTTTTTTTCTGGGTTTTCCCCAATTCATGCAAAAATGTTGGACTATTTTGTATTTAAATAACCCCAGAAATCGAATAAGTATTTGATCCTTTTAAATCTAACTTTTTACTTTGTGTTTTTTGTGTACACTGATTTTAGTCGACATTAAATAAATAAATAAATAAATAAATAAGTAAGGAAATAAGCAAAAGCCTGTTTAGCTTCTTTGTTTATTCGCGTAGTTAAATTGTGTTATTATAGTTTTAGTTATTCCAGTTTTGTCGGGTGCACTTTGTTCAGTCAGTCTGCTGTTGTGTATATTTCTCTTTCTCTTTCCGTGTGGCAAGTGAAACGTTGAGGACGGTGCGGGCGTCCCTGCGAACCGGGCCCATATCATCAATAACCGAAAAACGCTCAACATAATGATGCGTGTAATTTTGCTGCTGTCGCTGCTTGCTGGTTGCCGATCTCAACAGCAACAGCAACAACGGCAACGGCAACGGCAACTGCAACACCTTCTCCCAGCACAGTGTGTCTCCATCTTCCTTTGCGTTTCTCCCTCTCCCTCTCTCTCTCTCTCTCTCTCTCTCTCTCTCTCTCTGTGTGCTGGCAGTCGATTTGGAGTAAAAAGATCTCTCAGCGATCACCGCTCGACGCCTTTTGTCCGCCGCTTCGATCTCAATGAGCGGCAATTTGTTATGCGTTTTTATTGTGCATCTATTAATTTGATTATGGCTGCATTATAAACTCGCAGCAAATGGTATTTATAGGCATTGCTGGCTGCCTGACTGCCCGACAACATGTTGCCTGTTGTTGACACGCAGGCAACATGTTGCAGGCGCCTTACTATCATCATCATCAGCACCAGCACCAGCAGCAGCAGCAGCAGTTGCAACAACAACAAGAACAACAACTTAAATAACTTAAGACACGTTTTCTTCTTTTAAATGCTCATATGCAAATTAATTAATCAAAATCTCGCGCATACACGTGTCGTGGTTGTTGTTGCTGCTTTTGTTGGCCAAACCATTTGCGGCAAAACTTCAAAACGCAGCGCGAACAACACTCAAAAAATAAATTGTATATGTGTGTGTGTGTGTGTCGATGTGTGGACGCTTGTGTTTGTGTGTGTGTGTGTATAAAGAAGAAGCTGCGGGCGGCAACGCTGTCGCTGTCGCTGTCGTTGTTACCTAAGAGGAGTGTAAATGTGAAATTTGTTTGGCAACGAACCGCAGCGAATTCCACCGCAGCGAATGGCCTTAGAACCGAACTAAAGCGAATCAAACCCAACCGAACCGAACCGAACCAAACTGAACTGAACCGCAACACTACACCGAACCACGTTCCGAACCATTCTGATGCCATACATATGTATATAGACATATATACATATGTATATATCTCTCACATGTTCATGTCAATTATTTTCATTTTACCAAACTCTTCAAATATAAATTGTTCAGTTATTGACAAGTCTTAAGATGTCCTTTGTTTCATTAGTTATACAAAACTTATAGTAAGACTGAAAATAAATAATTTAATTCCGTTCCATAAATTAAACACAAATATTATGGGGAAAATCATACACTTTAAAACTGGGATATTATTTCCGAAACCATTTAAGTACATAAATATATAATATATAAATATCTCGCACATATGAAATGTTAAATCAAATTATGCAGTTAATGAAAAACCCTACTCATATAGAACGTATAGTAATACAACAAAATATGAATAAACTAATTCCGTTCTTTAAGTTAAATGCAAATATTATGAAAAGGATCGCAAAGAATTCTGCTTGTGTTTAACTGCTGGCAGCTTTACATAAATGTACAAACTGAATAATCGTTGTTATTTATATTTTGCTTATCGCTATACTGATAGATAGAGCACTGAAATAAGATACTTCTCGCATGCCACATGACCAGTTAACTGGTGCTGCACATTTGGCGTCAGAGGGCGATTTACAGGCTGCTCCTGCGCCTGATGCTGATGCTGATGCTGGTGGCGATAAGAGTAACGTTCGCCGTTGACTTTGCCACCCCAAAAACAGAGAAAGCATCCCCCAACCCGGGGGATGTTTAGAGTACGTGCAGTCGCATTCAAGGTTAATGCTTTTGTCACAAAAATCGCTCGACTGAACTCCAGATTTGCCGATAAGCAGTTTCGGTATTTTCTGAGTAATTTCCTATTTTCGTATTTTCGTATTTTCCCTTTTTGTTTTTTTTTTTTAATGGTTGACTTTGGGCGAAAGTCAACAAAGCAAATTCCAAAATCGGAGCTGAGCATAAATTGCGCTTATCGCAGACTATGCGGCAGCTTATGAAGCTAATGGCAAATGCGGTTGCAAGTCGAAAAGAAGCGGAGCTGAAGAAGCGGCGGCAAGGGAGGGCAACAAACATAACTTTGGCCACATTTTTGCGGTCAGCTGCAACTGAACGCTTTGCGAGCTCTATAAACATTGGGCTGTCCAAATCTCACAACAAATTTTCACATGTGGTTTATTATTAATTGCATTCCAAAAGGGGCGGGAGGTGGGGAGGGGAGGAGCGAAAGTGCGGGTGAAAACACAGTTGAAAGCCATCAATTTGCAAAATTAATGTGAAAACCAATTAAAAGACATTTGATAGGCAAATCATAAAACACAGAGAAACAGACACAGAGACTGAGTTCATAATTAGAATATGCACAATATTTGTTGTTGTAAGCCCAGTTAGCAAATTAAAGCGTTTTCCAATCGAATCTGGCAAATGTGGCAAAGTGCTTTGAGTTCTTCATTGCCATGGCCAAAATGCAATATGCTATTGCAAATTGCAAATTGCAAATTTACCAAATTTACCAAATTTCTCTGTTGCACAGTTTTGACGGGGGCTGCACAAGCTATTTGGCTCAGAGTTTTGGCCTAACGCTTTATTTGGCGCAAAACTTTAAACCTTTAATCGCATTAAACGCTGCCAAAGTCAGTCAGCTAAACGAGGAGCGCGCAAGGGCAGCGAAAGGGGAAGTGAAAGGAGATCCAAGCCAAAGTTTGAGTTGTTGTTGTGTGCGTGAGTGTGTGTGTGTGTGTGTTCGATGTGTTTGTGTGTGAGTGTGTGCAGTGCCTGCCACATTAAATATTGAAAAATGCAAATTTACAAATACATAAATTTTAAATGAATCGCCAACACCAAAAGCATTTAAAATCAATCAGTGTGGCTGCTGCTTGCTACTGCCACAGCAACAATAGCAGCAGCAACAATACATAAACCAGATAGGGCTACAGCCATATTTCGTATATACATACATACATATATACACATCAACTGCTGTGTGTGTGTGTGCAGGTGTGCAAAGGGTATTGGCTGCCTTGTCACAGCCCCATTGATATTAACAAAATAAACATGTAATGTCATGTAAGGGTCTGCTCGGCTGTGCTCCCCGACGCTGTTGGCGGCTGTGGCTTATTGTTGGGCTTATCCACTTTTTTGGCAACAGACATTACCCAATTCATGCGATTGTTGCAACGCTGGCTGCCACATATATACAGATGTAGACAAACATTTCTTATCGATGTATTTTGATTTTAATAAATAAAATATGAACAAAATCATATTGAAATCTTTATTGTATTTTATTTTTTTTTAGCATATTATTATATATATATATTGTAAGAAATATTCTGCATTTCTAAAATATATTTTTGTCAACTATTTGCTCGGCTAAATAAAACAATTTTGCTAGATC
The DNA here is from genome assembly GCA_035041535.1 of Drosophila cognata. Lineage (NCBI taxonomy): Eukaryota > Metazoa > Arthropoda > Insecta > Diptera > Drosophilidae > Drosophila > Drosophila cognata. Next base: position 7,851,747 of record JAWNLC010000235.1, read on the forward strand.
AGAGTTGGCATAATACGGAATCAATGTGGAGAACATATTTGGGAAACATGTGTGTGATATATTATTTTAGATTGTTAGGTTGTGCGGTTCAGAGGAGGGAGAAATACAAGGGTGGCACAGGCCCATTGAGGACAGAATAAGGCTGGGCTGTATTGGGTGGGGTTGGAGTTGGGGGTACATCACTCATACGCTAAGGCTTATCATTGGCTATCTGTCTGCTGACAAACGCAAACAGCAACAACAGCTGAACGTTGACGAGGAATGCGAAACGAGCTCAGGCGAAACACATCGGGACGAGGCGAGGCGAGAAGAGAAGAGAGATAGAGAGAGAGAATCGTGAAACGAGTGGGCGCAACGAACAAAACCACCCAAAAGCGAATTGGAGGTCGGACTCTCGCAGTCTCTCACACACCCATGCATGCGGAGAGTGCTTTGCCGTTGATGTGGAGCTGAATCTCCAGCCTATAAAAATCTGTGAGTCCTGACGACAATGTTGATGGCGATGGCGCTGGCGATGGCGATGGCAGCCAGACTGATGGCTGATGGCTATGAAGATGAGAACGAGCCCAACGACCAAAGCGGCCAAAATGAAAATGCGAACGCGAATGCGAATGCGAATGAGTTTAAGATTGGCTTTGGATTGTGTATGGTAATGTGAGTGCAAATGGAAATGGAAATGCTAATGACCATGTTGACTGCCTGATCAAGTAAAAATAATCATCATCATCATCATCATCATCATGAACAACAAGAACAACATGTACAACAATTCGCAGCTTTTGACACATAAAAAAAAGCATAAGAAAATACAACCTGCTGTGCCGCAACTCTCCACAGACCACATCGAGAAAATGATGTCCAACAGCGTCAAATGAGCAAAAAAAAAAAAAAATAAATAAATAAAAGAGGAAGAAATATATGTGTATATAAGAAAAAGGTCTTCAATGCCAAGCAAAGACTTTTGCACTCAGACACTGTGTATCTCTGTCGCTACTTGCTCATCTCTTGCTTTGTGGCTGTGTTGCTCAACGTAACATGAATTTTAATACAAAGCAGCAATAACAGCAACACGAAAACAAACTTGTTCGTGTGTTGGTGGCGTGGAGCGCGGGTGGGGTGGGGAATGGTGGATGGGTGGGGGGGGGGGGGTGTGGTTGGGGTGGTGTGTGCAACGAGGGTCGGTTGGCCATGCCCTGATGTAAGGCAACTGATAGGCAAAAAGCGATAGCTGCAGATACTTTACTTTTATTTTATTTTCCTTTTTTCTTTTTGTGTGTGTATGTGTGTGTGTGTGTGTGTGTGTGTGTTTTTTTTTGACTGTTCTTTGGCACAGTATTCAACGAGGCAGCAATATTGGGGTGGTGATGGAGGAGGGGGCTTTGCTTTCTGACTGGTAGCCGCCTCTGGTTTTGGTTTTGGAAATATAATGGCAAAGTAAACAGTTTCGCGATGGGGACGATGACGATGGCGACGATGGCAATGGCTTCTGGCTGCCGCCGCCTTCTCAGCGCTCTGTATCCAACCAGTCGAGCGCACAGCAGCTCCTTTGCTGAAGTGCCCCCTTCCCCAACCCCTGCACTCCCCCCGCCAGTCACACACACACACACACGCACACACACACACACACACACACACACACTGACAAAGACACACAGACAGAGAACAACAAAGCGAAGCCAATTTCGTGTAGCACTGTGCGCTTGTGTATCTAGCAGATACTTTATATGCATGAGTTACAGAAAAAGAGGCGTATTTTGTATCTTATGTGCGCATAAAAGAAAAGCAGCAGCAGCAGCAACAAAAACAACAACAACGACAACAATTCATTGTGTGTAGCAAAATATAAAATGTACATGGCTAATATGGTTGCAGCGCACTCAAAGCTAAAAAGTAAAATAAAAAAGCAGCAAAACGCAGCAAGTGGCTAGAAAAGACATACAAATAAGATCAACCGAACAAAGGGGGAACAAAGCAAAAACAAATAACAATAATGATAAAAATAGGAATACAAAGCATGCAAAATATTTGTGTTGCCTTGTCAACTTGCCAACTACTTAGTTGCACAATGTAACCCGTAAGAATCGCAATATACAACTTTACCAATGAACTCTTACCATGTTTATTACCCGTGGAACGCCACCAGACCAAAAAAGTGCATCGATTATTAGTTTTTAAAGTAAGTCTTTTTATTTATCTATTCATTATGCAATATGTGTGGTATATATTTCTTGAGATCTTCTTAGCGTTTATAAGCATTGCATAACATCGACAACCGTTAATATCATGCTAAGTATTTATCGATAAACAAGTTTTTATGCTCTGATATGGAGAGAATAGACACTCAAAACTTGCAACACATACCAGTCGGTGCCCGCGTCAGACAAAGTCTCGAAATTGGGGTGCTACGTCCACCAGGATGCTAGGTAATCGATAAAATCGATAATCGCAAATTGATAACGCCACATATCTCCCAGGCTACAGTCACCAAATTTGGTTGGCCGTTTGTTGGCGACGCCCTGTTCCGTCGCCACCAAGCCCCCGCCCCTACCAATTTGAAATGCCTATATCTTTCACAGTTTTTGAGTCCGAATCGTTTTTTGTTAGGTGTATTTCTGGAAGCCGCCAGTAGTCATATGTTGATATATTTTGTCTTAAGAGATAGCTCAGTAAGCAAAAAATAACTAAGCCTTAAACCGATATCTGACTGCAGATAAAAAAAATGTAGATTCCAAGATTCATGAAGAGAGTAGTTCGCCCAAAAAAGTTGGCATTATCAGTGTTAATAATTCGAAATACAAGTTTGAAGAAAAATAGGCAGAAAATTCCCCGTGTTTCTGATCGGAACTGTACAATTAAGTTGACTGCTTAACTCACACTCAGAATCAATCTTACCGCGATCAGAAAGAGAAGCAAGATTTAATAAAGAAAAGTCGACTACGTTAAGCTAATATCAGTATTCCAATAAAAACTCCTAAATAGTAGACATTTTTTTTCTGTGCTGATGAACCTTGTAATTGGGTGACCTTATATGAGACCCATTTTCAAGAATAGGACGCACAAGTAAAATATGTATATAGTGTTTTAGTAATATAGAGATCGTCAAATTCTTTTGACCAGCGCTTGATGAAATCCAGGGCACCAAAAGCTCGATTAGCAGAGGAAGCAATATGTTTGTCAAACTTAAGATTGGGGTTTGAAAGGATAACCAAATCATCAACATATTCAATGCATTTCAATGGTTATTTAAACAGGGAATTCGTCTATAAAAGGAAATAAGTTCGCATTTATCACAATTACGATTTAATATATTAACACTACACCAGGCTTTAAAACTATCTAAGTCAGCTTGGAGCCTCTGTTCAGTGAAAGAGTCCGAGTTTTACATCAACGGCATACATCAGTACCCGAGAATGACTTACAACAGACGGAAGGTCATTTATAAACAACAATGTGAATAACAAGGTGACGGTACTGCGGAAGTAACTCGAGCAGACTTAGAGTCAGAACCTCTAAAATAAACTCCCTGTGGTCTATTAGGTCATTAGGTATTTTGAGATACAACTTTGTAAATAAGGAGTGATTTACAGCATCAACAGCCTTACTAAAGTCAGTGTAAGCAACCTCCGTTTGCATCCTATTTTGAAAACAAGGATCTACAAAGAAGTTATCAATATCTCAAAAATCCTAGGAATAGCGGACAACTTAGAAATACCTCTATTATTCAGAGCATTCGATTCGTTTTATCTTTTAACGAGAGAAATGAGAAACGATTGTCTCCAAATATTAGGAAAAGAGCCTAACTCCAGGCACAGTTCAAATAGTTTAAACAAAGGCTTTAAAAGACCATCAGCACACCTACCTTAGCACAAAGCCGGGTTCCCCATTAGGTTCCGATAAAATGATAAAATAAAAAGTAATGACGCAAAGGTTCAAAAATGCAATTAGAGCCAGTAGCCAGGTAAGGATATGGCCAAACCAACTTATGCCTACTCTTAGTGTTTCAGGTTGTTGGCCAAATCAACTTGTTAACATTCTTTAATTTTGCCACAAAAAAACGCAACTAATTGTGTAATTAAAATGTTAACAAGCTTAATGCGTGCAGCAAAAGCAAAACGAAAAAAAAAAAAATATAAATAAAAATGTAGAGAGGGAAAAAGGCCACAAAAATAGGTGTTAAGTTCGAATAAATATTTCAAGCGTATTAATGACCACAACAACAAAAACAAACAACAACAACAGCAACAACAACAACGATGACTAACTTTTGCCCCAACCGCACGAAACGCAACATTTAATATTCTTTATGGATTTTTCTACATTTATGTACACATTTACATATTGCCCTGGAACGCTAGACTGTCTGCTCTTGAGTGCGCCCCAAACTGTGTGCATGTGTGTGTCTGTGTGTATTTGTGTGTGTGTGTGTGTGTGTGTGTGTGTGTATGTGTGTTGTGTGTTTGGTGTTTGTGAGTTACTAATTTACCAGACCAGACCCGTCCACACCCAAAGCGCTGGCGAATGCAATCAAAATGTCAAATCAGGCGCAACGAATCGTATTAAAATTAGCAGCACAAGTAGCCAAGCAGAGCTGCAGAGCTGTCGGCCCAGCATCAAAGTTAGCTAAAACAGGGCAAGGGCGATCATCCACAAGATGTTGATGCTGATAGAGATAAGACAGCGGCTGTTTCGTTGACAACATATTTTTGAATCCAACTGAAACCAGCTTTCGCTTGGAAAATATCGAAATCATTCCAAAATATTATGATAAAATAATTAAGTTTTTTTAATTCAGAAACATTTCAATCGCGTACTTTCTTCGACCTAAGTGTCTCTTTAGCAAAGCGCGAAACCAGCTAATAAATATGTTAAATAGATTGGGCACTCAAATTGAAGCCTCTTTTCCCTTTCTTTTCTTTAGTTTTGTTGGCTCATGTACTGAAGAGTCAACTACTTATCTAAGGCAGATTCGAATCTGTACACATATATACAAGCATTTATAGATTGCTGCTCGCTTCGCTTATCGTGCTGCTCACTTCTCCCACGTGCTTGCGCCTGCTGATGATAGTTCGCTCAACATTCTGGTTAACAAAGCCAAATGAAATTTGAACAGATTGTTAATTGAGTTCTATCGAAAAAAAGGAATTTGGAATCAGCGTTTGATATTGAAGAACTTGTATTTAAATTTGTAACTTTTGTAGTTAGACTGTCAGACAGTGGGCACTGGTTAAACGGAATCGTCTGTTGCTGCTGCCTTAGAATATATTTACTCTTTATTTATATCATACTCTTCGTAACCATTTGCAATGGGTTTAGAGTATTAAAAAAAAAGACAGAAATGTCATTTTCCAGCTGCCTGACAAAGGGCATTACGCATTCGCCGCATATATTCAGATGCCACTGCCACTGCCTCAGCCTCAACCTCAGCCTCAACCTCAGCCTCCCTGCTTGCCACGTCCTCTTTTCGATTTTCTGATTTGCTTTCATTTCTTCGTTTTTTTGCCTCTCCTTTTTTATTTTGCTATGTGCTGCCTGCATTTCTATTTGGATTTTTGCATAAGATTTGTTGTCGAAAAAAGAAAGAAGCACAAAAAAAAAAACGAAAAAAAACTGATTGCGATTGAGCGACGGCTGCTGCTGTTGCTGCTGGTTTGGATTTTCTTTCTTGTGGCTTTTACATTTTAGTCACGTCTTACAAGGGTGGTGGTGGTGGGGGGGGGGGGTGTTGGGGGAGTCTGGTGGGTTGGTTGGGAGGGAATTTATACTATAGGCGTAACCAACATGGCGCAGGCAGCAGGCAGCATGCAGCTGGCTGGCAGCACAAGAGCATTATGCCCAGAGAGTTGCAACAAAAGATGAAGCAGATTTTTTGCGCTGATGTGGAATGAATTTTTCACAGTCCGCAGAGAAGCTGAGCAAAAAGTTGGTGCTGCCGCTTGTTGTTGCTTGTTTCTGCTACAGCTGTTGTTGTTGTTGTTGCTGCTGCTGCTGCTGCTGTTGCTGTTGCTGTTGCTGCTGCTGCTGCTGCTGCTATTGTATATTTATATTGTTTCGGTCAGGCAGCTGCTGCTAAAGTCCATCCATGGCTGGCTCTCGCTGTGTTTTTGGGCTGGCCTTTTGGGTGTTGCCCGGCCCATCCCAGCGAGCCATGAAGAAGCTGCTGTTGCTGTTGCTGTTGCATTATAAATGCAGTTAGGTCAATGTGGGTCTGGGAGTCTGAGAGTTGAATCTGCTGCTGGGACACACAATTATTGGCCTTTGTTGAGCTGAGCTCAACGCGGAAAATGTTGGGCGAAATGCTTTGTACGTGCCTCATTCTCGTTGCCAGCGGTCAATGGCTGCCGCACAGTGGCCAAAATAGATTCTTCAACCTGCGATTGTGATGGACACACACACACACACACGCACACACACACAAATATTTATATATAAATATATATAGCTTTGCCCCGTTGCCGTTGTCGTTCCCGCAATATCGGCAATTTTTCCACATCGTTACATAAATTTCAACGCAAAATAAATGGCCAACGGTAGCCAAAAGTTCACTCAACAATATTTAAATTGCAACACTTAACAACAACGGCAACTTGAGTGACGGCGGCGTCTGCAAACAACAGTTTGTGTCGTTTTAAAAACGCGCCAGAAGCAACGAATGCAGCGACAAAGGCGACTGACGACAGACGACAGACGACAAACGACAACCAACAACAACAAATAACCAGCAGCCAGCAACAAGCAATAGCTGCCAGCGGGCAACAGCAACAACTACAACAACAACACCAACACCAACAGAAGCAGCAGTACAACGAACAAACAATGCTCTGACGAACGGTCGCATCGACTACTTAAGCGCTAATTGATTTCAATTTCGAATAGCTTTGAGTTGTCCGTGTCCGTGTCCGTGTCCATGTAAGGAATGTGTACATAATCCTTTTTAATCCACGGAGTCCTCTGACATATATCTGCGACATTCAAAAAAGTGCGCAAAAGAAGCAACTGTAATGCAATGGAGAATCGCATAGAGAAGTTGTCCAACTGCTAAAAAGAAAAGAGCAAAAAAAGGAAATCCAAAAAATAATACCAAGAATTGTTTTTATCGAACAACTGAAACTATTTAAGCTGCTTGAGAGACAATGCTGGAACAGCAGCTGTTTCATTTCGATTTCGCAAACTTTGCTAGTCAGCGAATACGCCCAAATCGGCGCAACAACAACAACAACAATAACAGCTACAACAACAACAACAATAACAACTACAACAACAACAACAATGTATCGCTGCAAAGAGAATAATAATAAGAAGAAGCAGCAGCAGCAGCAGCAAATGGTGATGAAGATGATGATGTAGTGAGGCAACCGTTTAACCTGAGCAGAAAGCCTTTTGCACTGCAGCAACTGCTGTTCCTGCTGCTGTTGCTGTTGCTGTTGCTGCTGGCCCGCCTGTCCGTCTGTCTGTCTATAAACGTCTATAACCTTCATTAAAAATTGTCTGCAGCGGCACAAAATGATTGATAACATCCGTCAATTTTGACATATGCGAGCTGTGGTACCCACCAGCCCCAGCTCCAGCTCCAGCTTCAGCTCCAGCTCCAGTCCCAGCACCAGCCCCTTCTCCTCGTGCTCCTTGTGCTCCTCGTGCGCCTTGTGGTCCTCGTGTTTTCAACTCAACCCCTCTTTGCAGCATTATGTTTGAATTGCTGTCGCTGGGCTTGGGTCTGTCGCTCTTTGCTTGTTGCAAAATGAGTCAATTCGTCAATCAATCAGTGTGTCAGTCGCTCATTTATAATGGAGAGCGGAGGCTGTCAGTTTGTCAGCTTGTTCATTTCATCATTTGTCCAAATATTCACTCACACACAATCACCCATTCATTCATTCATGCATTCATTTTCGGCTACTGTCACTCAGGGCGTATGAGCAACGCGAAACTTGTCTTTAATAGCATTATTAATGCGCTCGCTTGAAGTCGCTGCTGCTGCTGCTGTTGCTGCTGTTGCTGTTGCTGTTGCTGCTCCAGCTTATCCCGGATGTTGGGGCATGGACATGGACAACGCCCCAACCCCTGCTCTGCCCCTCTCCCCTAGAACGCTTTTGGCAACCCTTTGCACTCCACTTGACTGGACTCAACTCATTCTGGCTGCCTGAGCATATAAAGTGCAAAACTTTTTGAATGAAAATAAATTTCACACACACACATGCAGACAGACAGACAGACAGATAGACAGACAGACAGACAGACAGACAGACAAGCAAACGACTTTATACCTGACTGTGAGGCTGGAGCTGGAGCTGATCCAAGCCCCGCCCCATACATTTATTTACTGTGGTCCCATCTTAAATATGCCCCGTGGGCACAACACTTTTTGCCTCGCATTTTTTGGAAAACGTTTAGAGCCAAGCTTTGCCTTTGCCCATTGACTGATTGACTAAAGCAGCAGCAGCAGCAGCAGCAGCAGCAGCAGCAGCAACAGAAGAAGAGGTTCAGTTTGGAGGGGGCAGCGGTAGATAAAGAAGCGCATAAAGCAGAATCAGATCAAGAAGAAGAAAAAGAGGCAGCAGCAGAAGAAGATGCAGATGGAGATGGAGATGGAGATGGAGCTGGAGACTGTGAACTATGGTCTCTCCACTTGGCAAGTGGAAGCAGCCCTCGGGCCGTGCTTGGCGTCTATCATTATACGGTTGCAGTTATCGGGGTGTGCGCCACGCCCCAGCACAGCTCTGTGGCAGCCCCATCTAGCCGCAGGGTGGAATCGAGCCACAGCATTTTAGTTTTCAGCATCAACCTTAGCTTTCGCTTCAACTTCATTCACAATTCAAAGTTATTCACTTGTGCGCAAATATGCCACTCAGTCGGACACTTAATTTGCAAAAAGGTGCAAATGAGTGGGCAGCCCTTCGGGTGTTGCCGCCACTGTATGCGTTTACCAAATTTATCTAAGTCTGCAGGTGTAATATTATATCCCTTCCCTTCCCTTCCCTTCCCCTCTGCCTGCCCCTCACCAAACCATTACCCATTTTGTGCATTTGTAAATTTGTGCATTTGAAAATGGTGTATTGCGTGCACAGTGCACGTCAAATGTTTGCGTCCAGCCAAGAATTGCTCTTTTACTCGAAGGCACACACACACACACACGCACACACATACGCGTTCACATGTGCAAGCTTAATGAGCACCCCCCGCCCCTCCCCCTCGCGACAGCTACAGGAGGCACCAGCGAGGTGCTAATTTGCGCCTCAAAGGATTTTGGCGCACAACATTTGAGAGCACATAATGGCAAAGGTCAACAAAAGCATTTAAGTTCCGTTTCTGTATTTGTATAAAACCTACCGAGTGTTACTACGGAAGCCATATGCTATATAGGAAGCTGAGACTAGTTTCCCTAGAAGTAGACAGACAGGCAGACGGACATGCCTATAGTTGACTGGCCTTTTTATCTAGATACTTGAAGTGGGCAATAAAATTATATTTATTATTAATATTGTTATTATTATTATTATTATTACTATTATTATTATTTTTATGTATATTTATTATAATAAATTGGGGAACCATCACTGCGACCAATAAGGTCTATTGTGTCCGCTTCTGAGCCTATAGCTCCTCCATCAACCCCAACTCCTGCACGAATACAAGAATATTTGTTGGGTTGCGGGCTTCTACATATGTCCTGAGATTTCATAACATGCATCCCTGGGATGCTGCATTTATATGTATATCAACTTCTGTTACCCCTTAAAGAGCGGGGCTTGCATTTTCTTTAATTCAGGCCAAATTTTTCTAAAATTTTGAAAAAAGTCGAATTCCCGATTGTTGTTGTCTATGTGTGTACACTGGAAAATTCTTAGATTAGCATTTAAGATTTTGCATTTGCAAACGATTTGTAAGAGCAGATAATTAAATTTGAAAAAACTTTGGATTTTACTGTATTCGAATACAATTCAATCCCCAATCCCAATCCTTGGAAATGTAATATAAAAATGACATGAATTTTAGAAATTTGGTTTCGAATTTCTACTTTTTAGAAATGCGTTTTTTAATAATTGAATAAATTTCCATTTTTAAATTTTAATCAAATTTAATTGTACTATTTTTTTAAAGTTTATTTTTGAAAATACGAAAAAATTACAGTTTTCAGTTAGATTTTCTAAAATTCAGATGGATTTTTTTCTGTTGGCACGAATCATAGAATAAAAGTTATCCACAAAATTTCATAAGTAAATTCTCTCTTCATCTATAGGTCGCAGCGAGCCGCCGGTCGGCGTTGGCGATCCTTGTGCCGGCTGCAATAAGCCAATTTTGGACAAATTTCTGCTGAATGTCCTGGAGAGAGCCTGGCACGCGTCCTGCGTGAGATGCTGCGAGTGCCTACAACCTCTGACGGACAAATGCTTCAGCCGCGAGTCCAAGCTTTATTGTCGCAACGATTTCTTCAGGTGAGTACTACAGCATCGAGAATTGTAGGAACTTGAGCTAAAAGGACTGCAATTTGTAGTGGAATGGGCCCGCCAAATCAAAGCTGGAGCCAATCACTCAGATATGCAAATGCGGAGCAATTAACTCGATGAATAAAAGTCAATTGTTGAATGTTAACTCAGTTCTTAGTTGGAGCTATGATTCTTTGGCTTACTTGTGTCAGCCGTTGTCCATTGTCCAGTGTCCCCTGTGTCTGTGTGTCCTACGTCCCTTGTACGCTTCCATCTGATTTAACTTTGCATAAAAGATTTTTTTAATTGAAAAAATACATAAAAAATAGAAGAAAAATGGATAGTATAAAAAAAGGCAACGAGCAGCGAAATCAATTAACATGCAAAACACCTGCACAAATGAAATGAAATCAAATTCAACTGCCAACTGCTAAATTACAAAGCGCATCCGGCAATTGCCAACTCTCGGCTTTGCGACAGCCAATCAATAACAACAATAGTTAAGACTGGCCACCAGTTGGCCAAGCCAAGTCAAGTGTCGCCTTCCTCTCCTCCTCCGCTCCTTCAACCAGCGGCAGGATTCTATGAAAGCCTTCAACAATCACGAACTGCAGTTATTTTCCTTTTAGACGAAGGCATCCTCAGAATATTGGTTTTGTGCAATGTCCGTCTGTTCGCGCTGTTTGTCCCTATGTCTGTCCGCATTTTTTTTCGATGAATTTAGAGCCTTTAAGCTTTGCTCTGTGCTACGTACACTAGAAGGCTAGAAAATCGATAAACATCGATAATCGCAAATCGATAAAGCCACGATTTTGAAGATACAGTCAGCAAAATTGTTTCGTAGGTTGGCGTTGCCCTTCAAATATCGGCATAAGATACGCCAACTTCAAACGCCCACAGGCGTTGAGTATATCTTTCAAAGTTTTCGATTCAGATTTGGATTGTATATTACCGGCAACCGCCTTTAAGTAGCGATTAGAACATTTTTATTGCCACGCCCATAATCGCCAAGAGCGATATTTTTGAAAGTGTATATAAAACCGCATATCTCCCACACCCGTAAAGATAGAGTCACCAAAATTTGGAAGGTAGCTTGCTGGTAACCTTAGTAAGAAATTATTAGGATACTCCAAAACTATTTTTTTTTCAGTCACGTCTATTAACGGCCCCATTTTAAAGCCAAGCTTGGAGAGTAGATTACTAGGAAAATCGGTAATTCGCAATCGGTTACGAACGTCTTTAACTTTCTCACTTATTTTATTTCACATTAAGAATCTCTTAGAATCGCGACACATTTAGAGAAAATGTTACACAATAATCTCTAACATAATTTTCTATATCTGAAAACTCTTCCATATCTTCCCCCTCCGTTAATTGCGAAGACGTTACGGCACCAAATGCAGCGGCTGTGGCCAAGGCATCGCCCCATCGGATCTGGTGCGGAAGCCCAGGGACAAGGTGTTCCATTTGAACTGTTTCACATGCTGCATTTGTCGCAAACAGCTGAGCACCGGCGAACAGCTCTACGTGCTGGATGACAATAAGTTTATCTGCAAGGACGACTATCTGCTGGGCAAGGCGCCATCCTGCGGCCACAATTCGCTGAGCGGTAAGTGGAAACTCTGCCCAAAATCATAAATCTCTTTTGATAGCTCTGTCTCTCTCACTCTCTCACTCGCTGGGGACTCATCTACGGTAATTGCAACGTTTTGAGCACTACAACACTGAGCGAGCCCCTCTATTGTTTTTTCTATGGGTGCTCCTCGCTCCATCTATGAGCTATACAAAAATCCTCACACATGCAATTCTTTGACAACGGGATGTGGTCGAGGGAGTCGGCAACTGGGTGGCTTTTTGGGAGTCGGCTTTGGGTCTATTTAGGCGCATTTTGAAGCCCAATTGTTGCTGTTGCCGTTGCTTTGTTTTGCTTGTTTTTGTTGTTGATGCTTTGCGCAAATATTTCAATTTTTGGCCACACTGCGCGTTATATTTTCGTTTGCACTAATTGTTTATAGTTGAATATAGAAATATTTGCGATTCAAATTATCGCGAGGATAACTTTTACGTTGTTATTATAATTCTTGATATTAGCGCTCAACCAGTATTGTTGTTTGTTGATGCTGTTAATGCGCTCTGTTGATTTTATATTATCTGTGCACTTTTATCATTTATGATGCCATTGCTTGGAGTATCCTGGAAAATCAAGCAAGTCGTGCATGCGTCAGACCAAGTTTTAAGGCTATCGATATCGGGGAAGCCCATCCATCGCAGTTTACAGTTTACAGATTTCGAGAGGAAGAGTCTCCAAATTTGATAAGTACATTCTTGATGGCCTTTCAAATGTCGATTCAGGTCGAATCATCCATTTCCGCTAGAAGCAGTGTATTAGAGCATTACACAGTCGGATACTTAACCGACTGCAAGAATTTCACTTTTTTCAGCGTTTACAACTCCGCAGCTAAACGCTTGGCAAATATTTACACAAACGCAAAGCGCATGCATAAGATAACACATCTACTCACACTCACACTCACACTCACAAGCACAAGTACACTCACATTCACACACTTGCACCCAACACAACAACCCATACAAATACACACTTTCCACAGCGCACTCGGGTTCAAAGCATATCTGAAGCCAACCATTTTCTGCTTTGTTTTTACGATTTTGCTTGGGATTATAATACAGTTCATATATTTGCCAGTAAATAAATAATATATATTTGCCAATTTCTACACAAATGTATAAATTCCACTTTTTTTTACTTTCCTTTTTAGTATTGTTGATTGACAGCACTTTCAATAAGCGTGCGTAATGAAGTATATTTTAAGTTAAAAATTGATGTTCTGGTTCATAGATGCCTTTCAACACAAACAAATAAGAATCATTTTTAGACACATTCTGTTTATTATTTTTAAATGAAATTCATTTATTTGTCTTGCTAAAAATTGTGTGCAATCTTATGCACAACATTTTACGCATGCAATATTGTCTTTACTAAAATCTCTTTTTATGCGGCTGCTTAATCCGTTCTTGTTCAAACTATTTAAACTGCATCTTAAGTGCTTAACGCATTGCAAGCAGCCCCAAAATTGAGCCCCATCCCCGGATCAACCTCAGCAGCTGTATTGAGCTGCATTCGACCAGTTGAAATACTTTTCCTTAAAGTTGGCTCTGTTCATGTTATTGTTATTGTTACTGCAAAAGAGCCACATAATTATTTAGGGGGGCTAATTAAAGCTTTAAGTGCTCAGTTCGCACACACACACACGCAAACCCGCTCTCTTTTACACACACAAACACACACACAATGACGTATACGGTGACTGCTGTCACACGCAGCAACGCCTCGCATTAGCTTCGCTGTCGCAGAATATTTTCATTTTCAACAGCTTTATTTTTTTGTGTTGCTGCAATAACTTTAAATTTTACATCAATTGCTGTTGTTGTTGTTGTTGTTGTTGCTGTTGTCATTGTTGTTGTTGGCGGCACAGGCTTTTGGGAAATATTTTTGTGGTATACTTAGCGACGTTAAATATTTCAACGCTGCCATTTTTGTTGGCGCTGGCTGCCCGTCGCGAGAGCAAACCAGCAGCGAATAAGAGAGAGATGCTTTAAAGGCCAGAGAAGCAGACATGCTATAGGCAGAGAGCGTAAGAGCTTTCTCCAGGCAGCTGCGCACTTCCTGATGTCTCATATACACACACACACACACACACACACAGACACATACAGTTATACGCGTCTGCGCAGCGACGTCGCCGTCAACGTTGGCAGCACAAAAACATTTGGCTTTTGCTGAGCCACAAAATGGCAAGGCTTTTACTTATTTTTCTTAATTTTTTTTAGAACTGTTGCCCCTAAACGTAGGCAAGCTGCTTTTTGCTACGCACAGCACACACACACACACACACATACACACACACACACAGATACACATACACACACACACATACATACTTGCAGCACATTTAAACAACATTAAGCAGCTGTGCAAGAATATTTTGACTTGATTTTGTTTTGAAATTTTTGTTCGCTGTTAGCCAAAAGAGTGTGAGTGCAAGTGTGTGTGTGTGTGTGTGTGTGTGAGCAGCGGCTCGGCGTCGACGTAGCCGTCACCGTTCCCGTTGACGTCAACGCCTACGCCGGCTCTGGCTGCGGCGCTGATGTCGCTGCCGACGTCGTGGAGCCGAGCGCAGGTCATTAATGTTTTGATTTTAATTGCGTTAATTACGTGCAACGGATTTTTCACTTAGCAAGCCGCCTTAAATGTAACGTGCGCGAAACGCAAAACGCCGTCGGAAAATGTGCAATCAAACAGGCAAATAATGTTAAGCACTGCAAAACTGCGTATACGCCGCATTGTACCATCGGCAAGTGATGTTAACGCTGCCAGCAACGAGATCCAGTAAACAAAAAACAAACACCCAAGAAAAGCATATGTTGCAATGGAAAACATTCACAGTTCAGCGCGAGAATTTATGACTTTTCATATAAATGAAAGTGTTTGCTGGTTGATAATCAATAAGCAGGCAGCAACAGTATCAGTATAATAGATATTGCAACAATTTTGTGGCATGTAGATTCGAAGACTTAGGCGAAGAGAACAAGAGCGAAAGAGAGATAGAGAGATAGAAAAAGAGAGAGAGAGAGAGATAGGAGAGTGCTAAAGGAAGAGAATGGAGACCGCAAGTGATAAGCCACAATGACAATAAAACGCAAACAGTACTCAAAATTGAGAGCATAAATTGAGTTGCAGTTTTCAGTGGATCGTTACTGATATGTATGTGTATATATAACTGGGAAATGAATAAGCTGAGCTACAGAGGCAGGCATAGAGAGAATGAGAGAGAGAGAGAGAGAGATTCTCTCTAAGTGAGTGAAACTTTATATAAGCAATTGAGATAGAAATAGTGATAGAGATAGAAATAGTGATAGAGATAGAGATAGAGATAGAGATAGTGATAGAGATAGAGATAGATAGAATGTTATGGGTAAATATTGAGTCTTCAGATTAATATTTAATGAGCAGAACTATAGAGAAATGTGTAGATTTGTATGAGTTGCCATTCGACTTGCTTGCAGCTAAGAGCTGCTCTCTTGCCGCACTCACTAGTGGCAGCAATAAGCTAAGGATAAACTGCTGCTGGCATTTAAATGTGAAGAGTAAGAAGTAAGAGAGTTTACAATCTAGGTTTTTCTGGAAGAATCAAAACATTTTCAATGGCACAGAATGTTAATGATAGTTTCAAATACATGAGAGAGAAAAAGAGTAAATTTATTAATATTGCAATGAGCAACTTTCAAAAAGAAACACATTTTCAGCAGCATAATTGCATAATTTGTAGCATTTATTTATGAACAATACAAACTCCATCGTAAATGTTGCAACTCCAAACTTCAAGCTGTTCACGTATTTAGATGTGTACAAATACTACTAATATTTTTTTAAAGTTCTTCAATTTTTTATTGATATATTTATATAATAATATATATGCAAATGGTGTACGTGTGTTTTTTATTGCGAATTGTGATGAGCCTCCAAGACAATCAAATCGGCGGCATTATGCAAATGCAACAAATGAATATTAATACAAAAACCGACTGCGGAATACTCTGATACCATTTAATACCAGTTAAAAATAAGAGCAGAAGTTGGGCGTGGATTTAAAAGATGATCAAAATTATAGACTGTATTTCAGCGATTTACACTTATAGCCGTGTTAAGTCTCAAAACTTGGTCTGGGACAGATGCAGACGAATATATATTTGCAAAATTATATATTTCTGGGTTGGATATTGCACAAGTCGCATATTCCTCTATCTTTGATAAGAGGCTATAGCAAATACAAACAAATAAGAAAAACAAAAACAACAACAACGCTGCCTACGCCTACCTGGTCGAAAGGGTCAATCACGCGTGTGAGCAACTACAATTGCGAGGTGCAGCGTTGCAATCTAACCAATTGGCTTCTTGGCAAGCATTTGCTGCCACATCTTCCTCTGTCTGTCGATAAGGAATCGCAGTAATTGTTGTTGTTGTTGTTGTTGATGTTGTTGTTATTGCTGCGTGCGTTTAAGGCCATGTCCTGCCCACATTAAAGAGCCCCCAACGGCAATGCCAAAGTTCAAGCTAGCCCTTTCAGCCAGCTTACAGTTTACAGCTTCCAGCTTACCAACTGGCCCAAAGGCTGATGGTGCCACTGACCATTACTACTGTTGTTGTTGTTGTTGTTGTTGCTTGCCTCATGGCCGGCCACACGAAAAATACCGCAGATTTACGGTTGTCGTTTGGCGGTGCACATAATATATATAGTATGTGGCTTAAATGTGGTTCTGTGGCTCTCTCTCTCTCTCTCTCTCTCTCTCTCTCTCTTTCTCTCTCTTTGTCTCTTGGAGTCTCTCTACTTCTCGCTCTCTCGTTCTGTGTAGAGCCTGTAGGGTGCTTGGGTTGTTATTGATGTTGTTGTTGTTGCTGTTGACCGTTGGGGGACTATTTTTTTATTTGCAGTTTCAGTTTTTCAGTTTTTGCAACTGTGGCAACAACTGTTTGATGTTGTTTCTGCTGCTGCTCGTTTCGGTCAGTTTGTTGTATTTTATGTGGCGGTTTTTGTTTTTTTCTTCTTCTTTGGTTTTTGTTGCTTTACAAAAAAAGTTTATGGCCACCTTGCGTGTGTCTTCCACGCCTTTTCCTTCCCTTCCCTGGCAGCGTCCCTCTCTCTTGCAGTCATGTGTTGGTTACGACAAAGCAAAAAAAAAACAAAAAAAACAGAAAAAATAAAAAGTAAAAAAGAAGAAAATATAAGAAAAACCGTTAAAGTTTATTTGACATTTACTTGGGCTATTTTTTATTTTTATGACTCTTTGGGTTACTTTATATACGAGACTCAACAGTATCGCATGCTCAAAAAACGAAAGCCGAGTACCCAACTGAAACCGAACTGAACCCAACTCAGCAGCCGGTGGGGCAGATTTAACTGCGCTGTATTATGATTTCGGTATTTTTTGCCTTTTCAACAATAAATCTGCGGCATTATTATTATTTTTTTTCCTTTTTTTTTTATTGCTTGCGCCTGATGCTGTTAGAGCGATAAGAGCAGAATTTACCACAGCCAGCGCACCACAGCACAGCAACCACACACAACACCATCGAATGTGTCGCGTATCCCCTTTGAGCCAGCCCTTTCTGCCATATCTAATGCCGGGCACATTCGTAAATCATTTGGTTAAATGCGCGTTGCCAACTAGTTTACATAAAACGGCGCTTTGATTTGCGAGCAATAGTAGCACAAGTAGCAAAAGGACCGAAGGTGTCGCCATCTTTTTTTGCCCAGTCATAAATCTAACGTGTCCTCGTCGGCTATTCGTCTAAATGAGTAAATTATGGACTGAATGTGTGCTCGACTCGACTACTGCAACCAAATTGCATGAGATTATGTTAGAGCATTACCTCAATCCAGTGTTGTGCGCAAACTGACTTGATAATTTTCCATACGCACTCATGTGCAAAGTATTTGTAAATATTTTAGTTTTTAAGTCACTAACATTTTGTATAGTTAACGCATTAATTTGAGTCTTAGCATATTCTACTTGAAATTGCCTTTTTTCTCGAAGAATACTTTTTGTTTTAATCGCAAAATATAATAATGAATAATAAAAAAAAATAGGAATAAATTAGATTTTTTTTTTTTTGTTTGAGTAGTAAGTTTAGATGACTTTAACTCTTTATTTCAAAATATATTGCCATTAAAAATTTGAAACGTCGTTTTCTTCATAGTTTAAATACCTGATCAAATGATACATTACATACCAAAAAACCTTATTTTCGAAGCGAGAACATTGGCATATTTAAATACGATTTGGCTTGCTCTATCTAGAGTTGCTTCTTGTTAAACATATATCAGTGTCTGCTGCATTGTCGCGGCATCTATCAATCAATATTTAAATGAGCCGCCCCAGCCCTTCGCCCTTCGCCGCAATTCGACACCTGTCCTCATATTACTGATACACGAACTTTAAATGACTCGTGCGACACGACAGTTCAACTCAATTCGGATGGGTTCGGTTCGATTTAGTTTAGTACTGTGTTATTGTTTATGGGACTTTGGTAACGACTTGCGCTTAATGACAACTCGTAAGCATTTAAAGGGTCGCCACACATCGACAACGGCATTGCCAGCAACTCCAGCAACGCCAGCAACGCCATTCACATCATTTTAGTGTCTAAACATTGCGAGTGGGCCATCAAAAGTGTTTGCTGATGATGTGTCAGGGCAACTGACGAGGCCATTGTCGAGCCCGTTTGCCGTTGCCAAGCCGTTAAAACTAGAGCGACTTCTCGACCCGCAAATGCGAAAGGCGACTTAAGCAATGCGACGAGTCTTCAAAGATGAACTGAGTGAACTTTACAGCCCAGGAAAAGACGCTGTCTTATCAAGAGCATCGCAATATCTCATTATCTGTTTGTTTTCTTGTTCCTGTTGCTCTGTTGCTTTTGTCTCATAAATCTTCAATAAAAAAAATTGAGTAGTCATTAACTTGAAAGAGGGTGTATTTACTAAATTTGTTGCATTGTGTTTGGATAATCATTAAAATGCAGCAACTTCAGCTACGTCAACACAAATTTTGACTTAAAGTTTACTTTTTGGATCACATTTTTCTCATTTAAAGGCACGCTAAGAGACACGGCTGCAAGATTTACGAGCATGCGAGGCGTGCAAACCGCCCTGGCCATCATTATTATTTCTATTATTTTTTTTTTTTTTATCAGCCAACCCCAAAGCGCCCCATACTCCCCCCACTCCCCCCAGGCGCCTTGCGGCAACGTGTAATCGTGTCATATTTCAAGCATGGGCAACCATTTTGAAAAGCACAACAGTCTCCTGTTGGCAAGGGACGCCAGAGGGCGCCACTTGTGCGTGGACTGTCGCTGCAAACATGGCGCTGCCATCCATCCCCCCAACAGCAACAACAACAACAACAATACGAACAACCCTGAGGCTCTAGCGCAGAGATAAACGCAACGCTGACGCTGACGTTGGCTGCGACAGCGACTGCGACAACAACAACAACAACAAGAATACAATATAGAAAAAAAAGAAGAAAAAAAAGGCTGGCCGGCGGCTAAAACCAGAGCGAGACAGCGTCAACTAACGCGGGAAATGAGCCAAAAAAAAGCGTTAGTATAAAAGAGAGATAAAGTGAGAAAGAGAGGGAGCGAGAGAGAGAGGGAGTGCGCGAGTGTGCGAGCGAACGAGCATAAAGCGTGTTAGACACTGCGCTGGGGTTGCTGCATATGAAGCGAGGAAAGAGAGGAGTGATGGAATGAATGGAGAGACGAACGGGGGAACGCGGAGAGGGGGCAACTGGCTGCCACTAAGCCCCACAGGGTGGCTTGGCGGATTTGGCGTTGCTGGCTGACTAAGAAAACAGCAAGGCTGCAACAACAGCAACAATAGGAGGAGCAGCAGGAGCAGCAGCCAGCAAAAAAAAATAGAGCTCAACTAAACGAAACAAAAGAATTGTGCGGCCATGGATGGTGCTGCGTGGGGCTGGTGGGGGTTGGGGGAGGGGATGTTGCTGGAGGATATATGTGTGAGTGTTGATTGGGGGTTGCTCTGAGGTCGCAGCACAAATCCAACTGTCGAAACCAAAAGCACGCAAACCGGCAGAGCTGCAGGTGGCGTTTGTAAGGCTTCTGCCAAAGATGTGATGTTGTGTCCGTGGAGAGGGGCGAGGGGACAGGGCCCAGGGCACAAGGGGGAGGATGGCTGAATGTTAGATGTTGAATGTTGGGACTTGTGGGTTGGCTTGAAAGAGCTAAAATCGAGAGCAGAGCACTGGTCGCCTATGGTATGGTGGGTGGGGAGTGGAGAAGGGGCTGGCAGAAGACGTGTGCTTCGTGCTGGCTATGCCAAAATGCTGAATTGAGGTTATGTATACAAAACGGAAACGGAAATGTGAAGAGCTTTGCGCACAAAATATCTGTGGGGAGCTTGGGTTGGACAGCGCCAGCCAGGATGGTGGCCGTGTGTTGCCTGTAGGATTGTTGCATGAAGCTGACTTAAGGCCGCACAAAGCTGGATAAAAGCTTAGAATTGCGAAAAATACGAAATCGATTTTGATAATTCTTATATATATATATATTTCCTTTTATTCTTTTTTCTCTTTCTTTCGTTTGTTTTCCCTGGCTTGCTGCTGCTGCTGCTGCTGCTAGTTGCCATAAATAAAATACAACAATTGCTGGTTCGACGGCGGAGGCCTTTGGGTAGAGGTGGGCTAATGGGGGAGCTCTCAAAATTCCTGTGCTGACTTTAAGCTATAAAGCTTCAAGCTAAACAAAGTCGTGCGCCAATCCTATCTATTTCGTTCTTGTGCGTTTTGTCTTGTGCAACCTCAGCCATCCAAGAATCTAAAAATGAGGCACTCTAATGTGGTATAGGAATCGTATACATGAATACACATATATATCTTAGAGGTACCAGTTATCTATCAATACAGATTAAATGTTTCAGCAGCGCACATATGGCACTAGCATCATTTTCAATGTGTCTTTTGATTTTTTTGTGGGTTTTGAAGGCCCTGTAAAGCTTCGATGTCGCTGAAGCAGGTCGTAGATTGCGGAGTGTCCTCGCGCCTAAGTCTGTGGAGGTATCTCCTGCAACTGCCGTGACCTGTAAGAAAATTGGAAAGGTGATAATCTACCTCATCTGTATTTCTCCCGTTTAAGTTCTCTAAGTGGGTGATTAGCCGATGTGTCCATCTTCCCAATGATAGGCACCAGTTTGGCTGCTCAGTTTTGCTGACATACTCAATATAGGGCCGTAATCTGAGCCTATTGTCCAGCTATTTAATTGACTCCTTTGATTTGACTACGTACTCAATTACTTTGCGACTTGTAATGAGAACAGCTTCGAAGCAAGTTCAAAGTTAGCATTGAGCCATGATTTTTATTGCCACGTTCGCCTCCTCCTCTAACTACTTAAGCTCCTTAGCCTATGAGACTTCAGCTCTAATGCAGCTGTTATGTTCCTGACTCCAGGCATCTGAAGCACTTATTAATGTTTGTGCGCCCACGGAGTCTTGAGCTGACCCAAGCCACTTTGAGGACGCCAACAGGTAAGGCTTTCCTTCCGCTGTCTGCTGGCAGCCTAATCATTGCCGTTTGGGTTACTCAGGCTGATGTCCTCCAGTATTAACTGCTGCAAACTAAACTTCTTACTCAACGCGTCGCGAATATCTTTCTAGGGAGAGATCGAACCTCTGCTTGCTCGCCTAGAGTTTCACTACGCCGAGCTATCCATGCCCGGTTTGTTTAGCTGCAGCAGTCGCTCATCCTACTGAGTCCTCCTGCTGAAGGTCACGAGTTGCTAAGACTACTCAGGACAAGAATCCGCTCGGTCTTTGCCATGTGAATGACCAAGATCTTTTCGCCCACTAGGGCTACTTTTTCGAGTAGTGTCACACCCGTGTCACCACACTGGTGAGTGTGTTTGTGTGTGTGTGCACGTGTGCGTGTGTGTGTGTGACAGACAACTAACATTCCTAGAGGTTTTAGTTGGGAGCTTTCACAGAATGCGGCTGCTTTTTGCGGTTGCCTGAATCGCTGAGTGAAGGACCAGCTGTGTCTGTGTCTGTCAGCTGCTATTGTTGTTTTTATTATAATTGTTGTGGCACATCGCTCACACACACACACACACACACACACACATTCAGTCATTCGCCTCTTCGCATTGTTTTAGCTATTTCTAATCAATTTAAATGTGTTGCATTTCTTTATTTTTGCTATACCCTACACTGATGGGTATTCTGAACTTATGCAAAAGTATGTAACCTGTAACTAGGAATGAATTGTAAATTCGCCATAGAAGATGAGAAAAATACTAAATAGCTTAGTTTTGGGTAGCTGCCAGTTGAGCTCTCTCATCCAGAGCAATTCCTGAGCACGTTTGCATTGCTCTTGGATTTCGCGGAAAAACAAGCATTAAAAAATATAATCAAATGCTCTCCCAAGACTGAAACATAAATTCCAATCATTTTGGACATATTCTCAACATATTTTCAGGCATTCCGTAATTTTGTACTTGCTCTTGCATTTTTATATGTAAATGGCTCCGTGGCTCTGCCGCTCTGTGGCTTTTCCACAAGCAGCTGAACACAGTTGGCTCCGTTTTGGGTTTCTAGTTCGGCTGGGCTGTTGAGGCCCGCACTTGATGCGCATTTTATGGTTGTGTTATTTGTAGTTTGCCTTTATTTTTACAGCCATTTGAAAGCTATTTTTAATGGCCTTTTACCACAGTCCGTCGGGGGGGGGAGACACAGAGCGACAAGGGGGAAACCTCTATTTTATTCTTTGTTTTGTACTTGTGTGTGTGTACGTGTGTGTGTGTGTGTGTGTGTGTGCTTTTTTGTAGGTTAATTTTTGACTGTTGACTCCGACTCTGACGTACTCGTAATGCGCGTGAAACAAAGTTTTTCGCTTGAAAAAACGTTAAATAGCGGCTATAAATGGAACAGCAATAACAACAACTTGGGATTATAGGCAGGCACTCGGGAGGGAGAGATGCTTAGTTTGCTTTTTATTTTTCTCTGGTTTTTTTTGTGTTTTTTTTTGGCATGAGTCACTTAACTAAATGAAAATCTATCAACTGCAGCTTGAAATTGCAGCCGTTCCCCAAAATGTGACTCAGTTTTTTGTGACTCGGTTACTCGATCTGTCGATCCTATCTAGGAGCCAGCGAGTCACAGAAGCAGCTAGCCGCCAGTCAGCCATTTGAGTGGGTCGTTTTGCCTTGGAACTGGGTCAAGCCAAATGACTCTCTTTTATGGCTGTCGGTCGAGTTTGCGCCTGAATGCAACGCAACTTTCGACTTGGGTTTCAGGCTGGAAACTGGAGATCGAAGTGTTAATAATAATGATTATGACTGCATACGATGATTTGATGACTTGCGCTTGAGTGTGGGACACAGTATTTAGCTGGGCTAGGCAAATATTGAGACTTGCTTGGTGTTGGGCATTTTACATACCTACACAACTAATGTTAATATTAGTCATCACATAAACAAAAAGTAAAAATAAATTAAATGCAACCTAAAATTAAATACTGAGAATTCAAATTTAAAAAAACTGAGAAAACTTTGTAAGATTCATGGGAAATGAACGCAATTAGACCAAAAATATAAAATAAATAAAATAAATTAGTAAAGTTATTTCCAAACAAGACATTTAAAATTGATATAGAGCACTCTGAAAATGATAAAGACTATTTACTAATATTAGTAGTAAAGCAGTAAAGACCAACAAATATAACATAAGAATAAGTTATGGAGCTCATACAGCCAGTTAGAACGACGAAGTGTGAAAAGTAAGAGAATCTTCTGCACAGCTACCAATATGCCATGGTGAATGGGATATTGTGGAGGACACGCATAAGATCTGTATTCCAGAATTGATGTGTAGTTTGTGGCATATGTAGTTACAAATAATACGAGTGCCACTGCCACAGTTTGGCAAAAGTGAAACAATTTTCATATGCAAGCCTAGTTGGTCATGTTCTTGCCTTTAATTATTAACAAAAATAAGTTTTTATTTATTTATTTATATATTTAGTTAATAATCATTTCGCAAATCTTAAGTTTTCCACGCTGGGACAAGAGTTTTTACCTGCTCCAAATTATTGAATGCCATACGCTCTGGCTGCCACTGCGCTGGGGCCTTCGACTAGTTATCAAGTGGGTATCTGCTTCCTCAGCAGCTCGCACTCCCCATTGCATAATCCCCGCACTTCGCCGTTCCGCCATCCGCAGTTGCCATCAAATTTGCGCATAAATTTGCCCAGATTTTTACAGTCGCATAAAGCTTGAGACGTTGCAGTTCTTAAACAGGCAACTGGGGAGCTATGAGCCAACCGACTGGGCTGGGGCTTGGCAGAGGCTGAGGCGCTGTGAGGAGTAGCTATAAAAATCAGCAAGCTGCGAGAATTTCACGGATGTCTCTCTCGGTGCTCCGGGAGCGGCCCACGCGCCGCCGGCGCTATGCAAATGTCACAAATGATAAACGCAATGAGCATAAATAAATAAACAGCAACCAATTTGAATACTGGGCAAGAGTGTTCGGTATAAAAATACTCGAAATATTTGCACTCAAGAGTTATGGGCTTGCGTATCGGGAGACTTATTTATTAGTGTCGCAAATCGTTTAAGAAACATTTTCGAACTAAATCTCTTCTCTTTCCTTCCTTTTTTTTTAGCGTATTTCTTTACGTTTTTACTCATATGTTTTGCTTGTTTGCGTGTATTAATCGATTTGTTGCTGTTTTATTGTTGTTCGCTCATATGGCACATATAAATTTGACTGTGTTTTTTATTTGCTAAGTTTGTTTCAATTGATCTCGTTCAATTGTTCTATTTTTTTCGTGACGGTGCCTGGAGCGAGGAGGTGTTGCAATCAATCACATAAACATGTCAAAAATCTATGTAGGCAAAAACGCTGACAGACAATTTATGTATAAACAAGAACAACAAAAACAATGCATGTAAAACGTAAAGCATGTCTAAAAACGAAGAAGAAGAATAACGAATATCAGTAAATGCATATGTGAGTGCAGTTGCGAGTGTGTGAGTGCAGTAACAAATTTGGAATACTCTTTGAAATTGATATGTTTGACAGACACCATCAGAACACCAACAACAACAAATGAGCACCACACAATAAGGAAACAAAGCGAAAGCAAGAACAAAAAGAAGAAAAGAAAAACGCAATGGGAAAATGTTGACTGAAGGCCGTTCTGAAAATTGGAAAATGCAGGGCACACCATGCCACACACCATACTCCACATGACAGCAAAGCAAATGATACTAGACTAGACACTCGTGCGAACTAGTTGCAACAACAATTATCCCTGGTTTCCAGAGCATCAAACCTTACCAAAATACTTTCAAATTGCAAAACGAGTATAAATAAAAAGAAAGTGAACAGATTTCTTGACAAATATGTAAGTGAGCACGTTGCAGCGGGGGCGTAACCGACTGCAAAATACTCTGATACCAATAAGTAATAAAATCTCGTAACAGGTGCGGGTGAGTTAAATACCAATCGTTCATGGTAGTTCTGAGTAATCTCTCCATTAAGTTTGCCTTTAAAATTGCGGAAGGTTTGGGCTTTTGATCAGTGGCTGATCAGTTTATCAATATTAGAGAAGGTTCAAAGTAAACTACCTTCCAAGTTTTTTAATTGTAGCTCTTAAATTGCGGGAGTTATAGGTTTTAATGGTTTTTTATTTCTGGATTGTTACTAGCAAGATACCTTTACGGTGCTGTGACTCTAGCTTTTATCGATTTCGATCGATTTGCGATTATCGTTTGATCGATTTCCTAGCCTTCTAGTTAACGTAGCACCTTAATTTTGACCCTTTCCTGCAGTGGCGACAGATCAGAATATTCATGTTTAAGTCTCTGTCCAGAAGGTAGTCGATGCGTTCATACAGACGGACTGTCGGACAGACGGACTGATGGACAGTATCAGAGTATAAAAACTTAAAACTTAATCGTAGTTGCTTGAAAATATTCCACTTGGTCTTGCCACTCGCAACAACCTTTGCAGCTGAATGTCGCCCACAGCCAAGAGCGACACAGCTCGATGCTCACATGACAAATTGTTGACAACACAAGTTCCAGTGTGGACCACACACACACATGTACACACACGCACACACACACGCACTCACACAGAGAGAGAGAGAAGGAAAGAAGGTTAACAAAAACATCTCTCGCCTCCATCTGCATGAATTGCAAATGAATTGATGCGCTTTGTTGACTTTTGTCAATTGGGATTATGGCCATGGCCAGGCCCATGCTTGAGCCCGCACCCGGCTACCCTTGCGCCTTGTGTGCCCGCCTGGCGATTAACAATTGGCTTAAACCGCGCCAAACAAAGTGTCGAAAAGCGAGCCTAAGTCAGGCCGGATCGGTATCGGTATCGATATCGGGACAGGGATTGGGAACGGGAACAGGCCACAAACAATTGTTGTTGCTGCTGCTGCTGTTGCTGCTGCTGCTGTTGCTGATGCTGCTGTTGTTGTTTATGTTGTCTACCTGCCCACGCGATCATAGATCAGAGATCAGCGCGTCGGGATTATGAAGCGGCGCAGCGAACTGGCTCCGCTGCTCGCCAGGGATTTGTAAAACAGATCTTTTTACGGATCAAATAAACGAAGCAACGATTCTGTGGTGGTAACATGACTGACAGACTGACAGACAGAATGGTTTTTGGTGTTTGGTTTTTGGCTTTTCGCTTTTGCTCTTGGCTCTTAAGTCGCAACAACCAACAACAACTTTCCAAACACACACGCAAATCGCAAACGCTGATTAAGCTCAGATTGGCAAACAGAAACTTTTGAAAAGCAGTTGAGAAATCACAAATGATGTTTGTATAACACAAGATTTTGATATACTATGTGAGGATATATTCTATTTATTCATTCTTTATATCACTCTCTCTCTCTCTCTCTCTCTCTCTCTCTCTCTCTCTATCTCTCTCTCTCTCTCTATCTATCTTTTTAATATCCATTATTGTACATCTTTGTGCTGCGACTAAGCAATTTATTTATATTCGTGCAATTCTTTGAATGTGAAAGCCTGAATGTCTCTTTGGGGACGCCATTTTGTTTGAATTTTGTATCCTGTATCCTTGTTTTTGTTGTGTGTGTTCTGTGTATCGTTGAGACACCTTTAGCGACCCTTTAGCGGGCGCGTTGAAATGAAAGAATAACAGAAAACACACAACAATAAAAACAATAGATGTGGGGCAGAGACAAGACTTGGTAGAGAGAAGCAGAGGCAGCAGCAGCAGCAGCAGTTGGGAAAATGCGCAACTTGGTATCAATTTCCGCAACAACAACAAAAGCAGCAGCAGCAACAAAAAAAAGAAAACAAAAATAAGAGCAGAGCGCATTTTAAATATTGTACAAAACACACACGCACAGATGTCAGACCTCGTCGTGGGCTATGTAAATCCTTTTTGGCACAGCTCAACGCGTTTGCCAGGGCGCATTGGCTGAAAATCCTGTTGCTTTAGGCAACGCTGACGTAAACAGGGACAACAAAAACAGCAGCAGCAGCAGCAGCAGCAACAGCAACAGCAAGAAGAATGAAAAAGGTCCTGCCCGTTAAACCAACATGGCAAAAGGGATCACTTTACAAATGCCCACAAATGCGGCCGGTTTTGAAGCGGCTTGCAAGCAATTTTGTTACCTCTGCCATTCCAAACGGTATTTGCCTCTAGCGACAAGCCACGGCAACAACAAATAGCACAGCACCAGCAGCAGCAGCAGCAGCAGCAGCAGCAGCATAGTTGCCCGAAAGGTAACAGAACACGCTGATGCGAAAGGAGAAACAGAAAAGAATAAACATAAATAAAGTAGCAAAAAGCAAAACCCAAAGCAAAGTTTGAACTCGAACCCCTTAACTTGACTCCCATTCCTTTATCATTTGAGATGGCTTTGTTCCTGCTGCCTTTGCCCGTAATGCCAATCAAAACAATGTCTTGAGCGGACTGCTTGGGGTAGCTAAACATAAACAGAGACGGAGCACGACACACACACATATATAATTGTGACCAATTGTAATTGGTCATAAATATGAGACGAGCATTTATCTCCACCCATATAGAGGCTGGCTCTCTGCATATTATCCTTATTCTTGTCCCGTCCACAGCAACTTCTCTTTCCGATCGCTTTTCCAATACCAATTTTTATCGCTAATACTATTTTGCTTAAGCGGACTTGAAGATTTGCCAGTTTTCAATGTTTGTAATTTTTGTAATTTATATTATTAACATCGAAATTAATTTAAATTTAATTAATTTTAATTTTAATCTATTAACAACGACTGCAAATTTGATATGTGATTCAAGGCAATCAAACTGCAAAAGAAAAACGATGTTGCTTTAGGATTGATGTAATATTTGATGAGCCTTGATTGGAAATTGGACAACCGTCACCGATTTTCAATACTTTCGAAAAATTAAGGACTCAATTTTAAACGTCCTATCTCGTGAACCATCATGAACCTTCTCGCATGTCCAAATTATTATTTTTTGTCTGATTGCGTTTTTTCTGGGGTTTTTTCCCAATACATATATATATTGATGTATGTTGACAGAAAAGTATGGCAATAATCTACAATAATCTACAAAGCAATTCCTGTTTTCCAAGTATTCGACCAGGGCTTTTCGTAATGTCGTGTGGGCTCTATTCCAAAAGCAACTAATTCTCAAAATGTGCGAAGGCAGAGTCCTTTGGCAGTGCTCATCGCTGGCATTTAGTGTCAGTTGAGCGACAATTGGCGAGCGTGTCACGTCAAGGTCAGAGGCTATACATTAGGGGTCTCCCTCGTAATGAGTGTCCCTCCCCCTACTCCACTCCTCTGCTACGTCATTGAGTTGGCTGTGAGTGACAGTTGGGTATACGATTTAATGCTGTTCCCATTTCCCAAGTGCACAGTAGTCGTTGTCTTCGTTTCGTTTTGTATTGTTGTGTTATGTGTAAGTTTGCACTTAATTTCGATTTGTGTTGCGTGCAACATTTAAAATTTATAGACAAATACTCGAAGCAAGGCAACCTGCACCACACCACACCACACCGTATACCGCCCCGCCCACCCACTCTGCTGTGTTGCCTTGTCTTTAGTCAGCCACTTGGCATGCTCAGTGAAGTGTAAAGTGTAGCATGCACGCACACCACCCCAAACCTGAGCCCAACTCCCCCCCCCACCCCCCTCCCACCTCCTCGAGTTGTTGTGCAACCCTCTGGGCAAATGAAGTTGCTCCCCACTCCCCGCTGCCAACTCGCTGGCATTTTTATGTTTCCCTTTTTGCTGGTTTCTCTGCGCGTTTTTCATGCTTTGATGCGGCGTCACAAATTGTTGTGGTATTTGTTGTTCTCGTTGTGGTTGTTGTTGCTACACCCTCGCAAATAGTTGTACAAGAACAACGGCAACAGCAGCAACAACAAACACAACACCAATAACAATAACAATTGGTTTGTTTAATTCATTTGGCGTTGCCTTGGCTTTAACTTTGCCTGTTAGCTGTTAGCTGTTAGTGGTTGGCTGTTGCCTGTTGGCTGTTGGCTGTTGTCCGCCGTATCTGTTGGCAGCATTTCCTTGGCCGTCAAGCAAAGTCTGCTTGAAGTGTCAAAAACAGTTTTCAGTTTCAGTCGGTTCAGTCTTCAGTTTTCACTCCTGCCACTGAAATTAGTGCTGTGGTTCGAGGTGGAGCAGAACAAAACAATTGCCAAACCTGACGATGCACTTTGCACACAATACTCCAGCAGCAGCAGCAGCAGCAGCAACAACAACAACAACAACAACAACAACAACAACAACAACAACCCTGTGCGACAGGCGTTGAAGCATAACTTGCATGACAAATAGGCAGTCAGCTCCCCTTTGACTCCCTCTCACCCCACACATTGGCAATGGCAGTGAAACTTCCAATGAAACTGCGAAGTCTGTTGGCCAAGTTGGATGGCGCTGCTGCCAACGCTTGAGCATTTGTTTTGTACTTGCAGCAGCAGTTGTTTCTTAACATCCATTGAATTCTAATGCATCCTCACACACACACACACGCATACACACACACACTCACATTGATTTGTTAGAAAAACAAATTTCCAATGCGCTTGCCTAAATATTAATTTTACAATTATTGGTTGGCTTGCGAAGTTGATGAGCAGAGTAACAGACAGCAACGAGACAACGTTGTGGAAGTGGAAGACACGAACGAACCCAAAGCACACACACCTCACACACACACAGCTCATATGGGGAGTCAGGCATGCGGATTAGAGCTGCCGCACTAAGCCGAGCGACAACTGACTAGGAGCAGAACGGAGGGAGCTGGGAGCTGCTAAAAAAAAGAAGGCTAAACAAGAAACAACGTCAACGGCCGTCAATGAGGATGGCAAAGGCAAGGCAAATCGCTTGGCAAGAGTTGTGGCAGTGGCAGCAGTGAAACCGAATTGAGCTGAGGCGAAGTCGAGATCGAGTTGAGGCCCAGGTGCATCAGACCTATAAGTTGCAATGTGTTCAACTCGCTGCATATATAAACATATATGTATATATATATATATATATATGTGTGTGTGTGTGTGTGTGTCTGTATGTGTGTGTGTGTGTGACAATTCAAATCAGCAACGCACTGACAGGAATTAACCTAATTTTACAGCCAACAAGCTTGAGCCGCAGCCGCATTGTGCTGCCTCTCTCTCTATCTCTCTCTGTTTTTTCCCTCTCTCTCTTTATGCCTTGCATGAATGAAGATGACGACGACGACGTCGACTCACGGATACTTTCAGTATGCGCTCATGTAGAAAATCCAGCGATCTGTTTCACGTCCATGCCGCATTTTTCATGCCGCATACGTTGCGTGCACTTAATAGTTGCCCATAAGCACGCTCCCAGTTTTAGTCCCAGTCTCAGTCCCAGTCCCAGTCCCAGTCTCAGTTCCAGCCCAAGTCATCTCAGTCAGTCGCAGTGGCACAAGCAGTGCCAGCAATCCCCTGCCCAATTCCATTCGCAGTCCCAGTTGAGCCAACGCAATTCATCGACTCAGTGCTGCTGGTGCTGGGGAGCATCGTCCTTCCCTTTCCCATTCCCAATCCCATTCCCATTCCCTTCATTCGCTTACATTGAGGGTTGCCAGAAGCAGCAGAGTCGATTTTTCTGCATCGTGAACCACATGATGCAAAACTAATTCGAAATTAATGTGTGTGCGCTTTGTCTATGCCCTTTTACAGGGCGGGGATTGACTGCGAAAATAGCAGGGCTGAGGGTGCTTCGCATCCCGCACAACCCTCACCCACAAGCCAGCAGGCACTTGTGCACTTGTCACAAAAAAAAAGGAGGACAACTGCCAAAACATACTCCCAACCAATAACTGAACTACAGCCACATATACGGCAGTCCACGCTGGAGTCGGAGCATCAGGAATAATTGAAAATCTGCTACAATAATTTCGAATTTCGAATTATCAACTTATCATCAAAACTAGAAAATTTGTTACTATACCAAATATGCGTCGAATTAAAGGCCGATAACTCGTTCAAATTAAAATTAAAGAGTTGTCTTTCTAAAATCAACTTTCTTTTATCCTATCACAAGTCGAGAAATGATTATTTTTTCATTTTTATAATTTCGATTGTTAACAATAACAATATAATTTGTGTCTGCAATATTTTTGATGATTGTTAATGTAGCAGCCAAGTTATCATAACAAGACCTGGGCGAATAAAAGTGAATTTCAAACGTTTTTGGAAGTTGCCGCAGTTCAGGTATGCTGAATGGTCTTTGAGGAAATAAGTGTGCTTGAAGGGTGTGTGTGTGTGTGCTGACAACAGCGCGCCTGTTGCAAGATGCGTTGCCAAACATCGCACTTGACTATGCAAACAAGCAAGTGGGCGTTCAATTGGGGGCATGGCTGACCAACATTCGCCATTGTTTATTTATTTGCCCGTCTCCGTCCCCCAACCAAAACAAACCCCATCCTGCTTCCTGCCTAGCTGCTGCCTGTCTGTTTGTCTGTTTGTCTGTTTGCTTGGCTGTCAGTCAAACGGATGGGCTCAAGGCTCAAGGATGCTGTCGCCGTAGCTGCTGCTGCTGTTGCTGTTGCACTTGTGCGTCTTCCTCGAGGACGCCGCTGGCTACTGTTTGCGTTGGCTAAACAGAGGCGTTCGCGATGGGGCAGGCGGTGGGGTTATGGTTACAAAGCGACACACAAAATGAAAATTACGAAAAAATATATAAATATATGTCTTTCCTCGGCTAAAAATGAGTGTTTGAACTTTTATGGCTGCCGGGCAGGCGATGTCAGGCAACAGGCGGGGTGGCGGGTTGGCGGGTTGGCGGGTTGGTTGAATGCCCACACAGAGGGTTGTTGTGCAGCTCTCAATGGCATAATTGCTATTGCTACAACAACAATTACAAACAACAGCAACAGCAGAAGCAGGAGCAGGAGCAGCAGCAGCAGAAGCAGCAGCAAAGGTTTTTGTGGCAATCAAATGAAGTGTTCCTGAATGGTTTTCAAAGTTAATTTGAGTGATGCTTGAAGCAAGTTGTTGTTGCTGTTGCTGTTGCTGTTGTTATTGCTGTAGCTGTTGCTGGTACTGACAACCCTCCTGATGCCATACACCCTCCCCTCGGCACAACACCACACTACACTCACCCAGCTCACAGCTCGCAACTGGCGTCTTCAATCGCCCATCAGTCGCGTGTTTATTAACATGTGTTAACAACAACTTAAAGCGCCCATATGGAACCATGGACATAGACCAGCAACAGCAGCAGCAGCAGCAGGGTCTATGCCGTATTGGGTGGTTCCGCTTGTGGTCTAAGGGTTTCTCTTGGCTCTCGATTCTTTTGTCAACTGGGCGACATGTAAGCGATGCTGGTAAACACTTCAAGTTTCCGTTTCGTTTCACTTTTGTTGTTGTTTGAACGGTTTTGGTGGTTGGCTGCTCCGGTGGTTCAGCACTGCTGCTCCTGTAGTGCTGCTGCGGGTCAATTGAAAGATTATAAAGAAATTTCTTGATCTACACAAAATTACAAAAGCGCACTTTAAGTCACTTGAAGGGTGCACACCTGACGCAGCTTCAGTCATCCATTAAATTGGAGGATCTCCGCTTAAAGACGAAATGCTGAAGGACTTTGGGGCATGTCGGGAGGGAATAACTAGCAAGATAAATACAGAAAGTGTTCTGATCGTATAATGCTCTAAGAAGTAGTGAAGTTAGCGCTATGTATATATTAATATAAACTAAATTGAATTCATTAAAAAATAAAATGTTTGTTGTTGTTGCTGTTTTTCCTAACTCCTATCGATCTTGTCCATGACTAACCAGACTTCAGCGCTCGTATAGTTCACAGAGTTTTTGGCATTTCGGACTAGGAGCTCTTGAGCAAGTTTTGCAATTATTTCTGCTGTCTGAAGCGCTCAGTAGGTGTATGAACTGAGTGCAATTAACCTTGCCTCCCCTCGGCCAACGTGGTCGCATTCAGATTCGTGTTTTTGAGTTGCAAATGCCTGAGCATGTTTGGATCTAAGCAAGTTCGCTTCCTGCTCGTCACTTGCCAGTTGGCCAGCGATACGCAGCTGCATTATGGTCATCATCTGGCTGGGATTTGCATGCTGATGTAAGTGACAGCGACTCGTAACGCGTTAAGCTCCGAGAGCTACCTCTACCTCTTCCCGTTCCCGCTCCACGACATTGTAACTGTCTGACAGACTCGACGGGAACTGTGACTTGGACTGGGAATGGGAATGGGACTGGGACTGATGCTGCAACTGAGGCTAATGACTCTGAGTCAGGAGCCAAATTCAAGGCATATTGTGCGACATGCAGCACAAATCAGAGCCAGAGCCCAGAATCCAGAATCCAGAACCCGGTGCCAGAGCCACCCCCAAGGGAGGGCTGCTAGTGTGCCGCATCTGCTGCGGATTAGATTATGCATAATAAAGTGTAATTTATTTTTCGGCAACTCTTGAATACTGCCAACTGGCTGAGAGTAAAGCAAAGACTTGCAATTGGGCTGCGCTGCCCTTAAGGGAATACGAGCAACGAGCAAGGTGGAGTCTGCAAACTGTCCCCAGGGGCACAGGCATAGATTTTCCAAAAAGGGGGCAAGTGGCAAGTGGGCAGGGGCGGTGGCGGTGGCGGTGGCACAAACAAGACAATCGAATCGAGCTATTTGAGTTACACATTTCAACGCGATTCCAATGCCAAAGTGGACGCGTCGTCTTCTTATCTGAAGCACTGCAGGATGACGTTGATGTGAACGGGAATGTGACCGACGCGTGTCAGCATTTTATATGGCATACAGCTCAGCGAGCGATAAGACCCACAAAACAGACGACGATGCAGACGTACCCGAACCTGATCTCGAATCCGGACCAGTCGAAAGGGCTCTAATCAACTTATTTGGGCATCAGCAGAGCGGCAAACACCAAAACGCCAGCAGAGCTGCATTTGACACGTGTCTCCCAAAAGGGGTTGGGTGCGTCAATGATGTGGGGGAACGGGGAAGGGGGAGGCGGGAAGGGGAGTTGGGCTACTTAGTACACGAAATGGCGACACGTGACTGAAACGAGCCAACGTTCGTCCGTGGCGTCGTTTTTGGCTTATCCCATCACAAATATTATTTATTGCAATTGTATTTTAAGTGTCTCTCGGTTTACTGCCTCATGTTCCTCGTATTGTTCAGCAATTTGTTAGAGATTTCGTTTGAATTCGTTGCAGACAGCTGCAGCTCCTTCCATTTGCATTTGAACAAATATATGTACATATGTATACATATATATATATATATATATATATATATATGTATAAGCATACTTATACATAAACCTTTAATCTTTCGATCTCTCGCACACAGATTCATTAATGGGTTCGGCGAGCGAAGACGAAGACGACGATGATCCGCCACATTTGCGTGGACCGGCGCTGGGATTGGGCGTGCTTGGACCGAATGGGCCAGACTCAGCGGGTGGACCGCTGGGCACCTCGGATATATCAGTACAAAGCATGAGCACCGATAGTAAAAATACGCATGACGATTCCGATCAGGTAAGATCGCTGCAAAAAGTGCGATTGTGTGGATTGTGTGGAGTGGACTCGAGTGGAGATTGGTTGCATCATTAACAGGTTTCCGCTCGTTTCGATCCAATACATCTACATACATTTTACACACATACGTGTACACACAATGCAATGAATGGAATTGAATGACAACAAGTGGGAAAGCGGGCCACACTTTGTAGATCCGACGTCAGCCTCTTTTGATTAATGATTGGCAAACGATTATGAGCTGATCACTATATATATGTATTTATCTTTCTTGTTATAGGGCTCTTTGGACGGTGATCCCGATGGACGCGGCGATTCACAGGCGGAGAACAAAAGTCCCGACGATGCCAATGGCTCAAAGCGACGCGGTCCCCGCACCACCATCAAGGCCAAACAGCTTGAGGTACTGAAAACCGCATTCAATCAGACACCGAAGCCGACACGCCATATTAGGGAGCAACTGGCCAAGGAAACGGGATTGCCCATGCGCGTGATACAGGTGAGTTTTCCACCTCGCTTCCATTACAATCCTCCCGTACTGATCTACATAGAATGAACTGTCAAATATATCCAACATCCAGTCTGGCATTCATTTTAGCTAACAGCAACTGTCAAATTCGCAGTGTTAAAATGCTTCAATTAAATTCAATTATATCATTTTATTATTATATAAGCAGCCCCAGTTAATTACTCACTTACTTTCCAAGTTAGCTAATGGGAAAAAATCAAGTTTTTTATTACCCCACTATAAAAATACTTAAATTTTCCAAACTAAATTCAAACATATTGACTTTGTCCACACACAACAAAAAGGGGAATAACCAGCACTAGTTAATTCTACTTTTCAAAAAAAAAATACAATAAATTTATAATTATTGGTAAGAAACAATTTTATTTCCATTCCATTTGTTGTGTTTACGATCCACACGGTTAATATATAATTATTATTTCGCGCAAAAAACAGTTTTACGCCACATTTCAAAGCGGCAAAGTTTTTCGCTTTAGTGCTTCCCATTTTGCGGCTGGCGACTTTGTTTTTAGGCCCGACCCAAGAGTTTTACAACTTTTTTTGTTTTTTTTGGTTTTGTGTATTGAGCTTCGGTTTGGGTTGGGGTTGGGGTTGGAGTTGGGGTTAGTGTTTTGATCTGGGTTTCGAATTGAAAGTGACCAACTGACTTTGGTTTGGTTTGACTTGGTTGCGTTTGCCCTGGTTCCTGTCTGCGTTTCATCAGCATAAAAAACACATAAATTAAGCGCGCTGCGAGTGGCAAATGGCTGTTATTTTTCTTGTTGTTGTTGTTGCTTTTTTTTAAAAACATTTTTAAGACCATATCTTGGTTGCCGCCTTGCAACGCTTCATTGCGCTGCTCTCGCCTTATTTCTTGTAGTTTCTTGTAGTTTTACCGTTTCGTGTAGTTTTACCGGGCCACAACAACACGGGAAAAATGTCGGTAAAAACAAGACACCAAATAAAATAAAAATAAATTAATGCCAGCCCCGCAAAAAAAAAAAGCGGGGGCGCTTATAAAAAACGGAAGTTCATTGGAAGAGATGAGACAGTAAAAAAATCCATAGCAAAAGCAGGAACAAACAGACCCACGCAGAATTGCAAGTCCACATTGTAAATACATAAATAACTTTACTCGGATATAAGCAATTACGTATATTTGTATACCCTGAACTGAACCAGGGCCTCAAACCGAAACGAATTGAAGTTCCCTTTGCAATTCTGTTACGAAAAGTATAAAAATCATGTAAAGATTCCACTATTTTCGCAAACTTTTACGTACTGGTACCTTGATTTGGACGGTACCGGTACTAGTACGTGATGGTACAATGGAACAGTTGCAAAAAATAAGTGAGATCATTCCAGTAACTGTGGAATACTCTGATACCATTTGAGCAAAAAAAGAGACAAGCAATGAACATATATCATAGAGGTTGCTCGGTTTTTTAAATGAAATTGAGATGGACATGGATCTGTAAAGTTCTCCTTCCTTCGGTGTGCTAAAAATGTCCGGTTTTTGTTAATACAAACATATTAAAAACTAATTTTAAAAAAATATGGGAGTATGGGTAGAAGGGTGCATCTACGTTTCCATAAGGCATATATTAATATACTTGATCTGGGTCAACATATGGGTAAATCTCGCCATGTCCGTTTGTATGAATTAACGGATATCAGAGACTATAAGAGCTAGACACTAGAGATAATTTTCGAATCAAAGTTTTCATACCAGCTTAAACATAGACACACTCACATCTTTTCGTTCCCAGATTTTTCGGGTCATATATTATCTGTTCTTCGGTATTCTGGTATTCGGGTTTTTTTTAAATGCGGTCCCATTCCGTTTTGCGGCTTGACTCACTGTTCTGAACCCATTATAATATGATATAAAGGATATAATAAAGCTATGCAGAAGAAGAAAGTATATCAGACTACCCCAAATGTATATTTAAATACTTGACCCGGATCAACACCCGAGCCATGTAAGACCGTCTGCTTGAACTCGCCAATCTTACATACTAAATAGCTCAACATACACTTAAAGATGTAAATTTCTAATTGAGAATGAGTACCTTGACATCGGTCGAGAACCTCGTAAATTACCTTCAAATTACAATTATATATAAATACCTTTGCAATGAGTGTTTGATATGAATATCTAAGGTACGATTTTTGAAAAGACTTGGGTTCAAGATACCTGATAGTATGGCTCTCTCGTCTGGATCATTCTTACTTGTTGCATAATTCTTTTGAGCCTGCTCCTTTGAATAGCGCCAAGAACTGCACTGCTCCTAGCGTTCATGTCAAATGCAAATAATAATTAACTTGCATGCGACTATAGCCTCAAAATGAAAATGATGGGAAACTCGCATGAGAATGCTAAAAAAAAATAGGCAAGAATGATGTAGTCGAGTGAGCTCGACTCGACTACGAGATATGCTGAACCCAGCTGTGAAATATATCCGAGTCTTATTGCCAAATGGCGCTTTAAAAGTTTAGCATACTCAAATGTAAGTACAGGTGGAAGTGCTCTAATTTCTAAGGACAGTGGCAGTTAGTGAAATCAAACCAAACATAAATCATCGGCTTGCCATGAATACACATGTCTTTATAACAATAACTTGTATGTATCTTAACCGATCTTGACGAAATTGCTGCAGTTGATCTATAATAAGCCAAGGTTTGTTGTAAATTAATTGGAAGCGATATTAGCCGAGACAATTATCGGTAAAAGCTTAATCTGCGCGGGACTTACGAAAACTTGTCTTCCAATTTTGAAGTCTTTAGCTCCGCGTGTTTAGAGAGACGGTGATGCTGATCAAGAATATACATATATATGCCTTCTGCCTGTTACATCCTTTTGCTCATAACCCTTATACCCGCTTTCAATAATTTTTAATGGGTTTTGGGTATGAATAAGAACGTCTACTAATGCTGATTAGATTGAGAACTTCAGCTCACCGGCAAGAAGAATTCACTCAGTTATGCAGAGGCGGCACCCGAACTGGGTAAAGGACTGTGTTAATTGCAAGCGAACATGTTGAAATTTTCAGGCAGAGATTAACAAAATGAGCAACAGAAAAATATAATCGCAATGCCTTAATAAAGTTAATAAGATGTTGGCCCAGAGTAGCAGTTAGTGGGAATTGAATTAATTTAAAGATAATTGAGTCACAGATTTGGTGTTCATGAACGAACGCTATTTTAAGACAAGGGCAATAATAAATCAGCTCATCAACACAGCAAGAATCACTTGAAACACAATAAATGATAAAAAAAATAAATAAGATCACAAATAGACAATAGAAATAATAAAAATGAAATGATAAGTTACTGGGGTTAGCATCTGATCTCCTGCTGTAAGAAGTAGCTAAATGAGGCAAGTATTTAAGCAATAAAATCAGTGCAAAATTACACTCGACTCGCATTTTATTTATTAACAATAATTGTACAGTTTTTGCTTAGAATTTATTATTTATTTTTATTTATTATTTATTATATATTAATCGGCAAATTCAGATTGGTTGTAATTGTGTGGAATCAACAATTTGATGGCTTGTGGCTATTCAAATGTGAAGTGAGTGATTTTATTTGAATTATTCGAGCTTCATAATCCTACCTAATGACCTTTGATGCGCTCACATCCAACACATGACACATCAAAGATTTAATTATGGCTTAAACACGACCATTTACAATACCAACAAAAAGAGACTGAATGAAAGAGGAGTAAGCAACTGAAGCATAATAAAAGTGACACAAAATCATGTGTGAGTGCGGACAGCAGATTGATATTGATACACTCAGAAGGATGCTGTCAAGATCAAAGTCAGAGTGGCAGTGTTGCATCTGTTGTGCAACTGTTGGCCGTCAAGGATATCCGCAGCATATGCTGGCAACTCAATAAGTGCAACAACATCATTAGCGCTGTGGCAAACATTGATATGCCACCTTGTTCTCGATTTTCAACAGGTTTGACTTACAAATTTTCAATGCCGCGCCTCCCAACACACACACACACACACACACACACACACACACACACACACACACGCACACCTAAAACTCTACACAGATGTTTAACGAGCTGGAGTCTCGGCATTGTTGAAGCCAGTTCTCAATTCCCAATGTGTTTTTCCCACAATAAATGAAAACGACGAAAAACGAAAAACATTTTGAGGGGCTTACGCATGCGCAGCCGAGGTGCGGGGTATGGATGGGTATGCCGCCTTTGATGTGTCATTGGTTACAGTTAAAGGATATTTAGGCGGCGTGTCGCGTTTTTCAGTTGAGTCTTTAAGCGCGACAAGTGTGACACAATCAACACCTTTTTATGGGCACATCGTTTTTGTTGTTTCTGTTGTTGTTGTTCTTGTTTTTGTTGTTTTTGTTGTTGCTATTGCTGTTGATGTTGCCCTCTTCAAATCTAAACGAAAATGACAAATGCCAGCAAGTTGAAGAGGAGGCAACGCTGCTGGCATTAACGCTGACGAAGACGTTGCCTTAATCGAGCAGCTTTCACACACACACACAAACACACACACACACTCAGCTGTGCACTGTCAACTTTTGCATCTTCATTAATGTTGCATTTTTTTTTTGTGTCTTAATATTGAGAGAGAAAAAAATACGAAAAATACAAAAACTACGAAAAATGAACAAAAAATTAACAAAAATTGTATGTCTGTTTTCATTTTTTGTCTCGCGTTTTGCGAGTGACAAGTTGCTGACAGCTGAAACACTTGTTCTTGCCATCGCCGTTGTGGCAGTCAACAATATCCAATAACAAGTTGTCAGTCATTTGCAACTACCAGGAAAATGCGGCAGCCAGCAGTGCGCCCAAAAGTGAAGCCATCTGCTTATATCGCCTCTTACCTCTTACTTTCGGCTTAGCTGCAGATACACTACAAAAAAATCGTTGTCTATATCGAAAAGTGAAATAATTTTTTAAAATTGCCAAAAAAAAAAAACAAAAAAAAAAGGCTAAACAAATTTTTAAAATTGTTAATTAAACAAAATTGTTTTTACTTTTAGCGTATTTATTTGTGTCGGAAATGCGGAAAAAAACACTCCCTAAGAAAAATTGATTGTTTTTTTCTGTTGCAGTTTGATTTATTTTTGTTAGTCGCTCTTATCCATTTCTGAGTGTACAAATAACAGCTATTGATGGACTGCTGGCTGCTGCGCCCCTTAAGTAATTTGATATGAGGCAGTGGCATCAAAGAGTTGCCACAAAGTTGAGAGTTTGTTGTCAGCTTTTGAGTTCTATGCGCACATCTAACAAAAATGCCAACGCCAAGCGAATCGAACCTAAACTAAAACGTTCAAAAGGCAAACCGATTTGGGGGCCAGCATGTTGTGCGTTTTGTAATAAATTGTACAACCACAGCAACAATCAGTGGCATCAGCAACGAGAGCAGCCTCAGCAGCAGCCGCCGCAGCGGCAACAACGGACACAGATACAGACACAGACAGAAGCAGCGTGACACAAAAACTTCTTAAGAACTTTGCCGACAGCACGCAGCTGGGCGCCGCCCCCGCCTGACTTGAGGAGTTGCATATGATGGGAGTGGAGAGGGTGGCTGAAAATTGAGCACAGCTCAAGGCGCTGCTGCTGCGACTGGTGGCATGTTGACAGGTGACCGGCACAGCATTTTGGATTGAATAGACAATTCAGATTCAGATTCAGATTCGGATTCGGATGCAAATAGATGAGCATTAGGTAATAAGACAGAACTGAAAACAGCAGCAGCCGGAAAAGCAGCGGCCACAAAAGCCACAACACACATAAATCATCGACATGCTTTCAACATTAAGTCGAAAAAAGCAATAACAATATAACCATGCCCATAACAATAGCCATAACAATGGCAATAACAATTATAACAGCAGCCAAAAGTTTTGATTTCGCTTTATTGGCCGACAATTTGTAAAGCAACTTTAAGTCGACTTTAAGCCAAAACACAATACTATATACACATATACAAAACATGGCCATAATGGGTGATCCACATCGAACAGTTTCAGTTTATTTCAAACTGCCAATCCGTTAGCCAATTGCAGAAACACATTTC
This sequence comes from Drosophila cognata, assembly GCA_035041535.1. Classification (NCBI taxonomy): domain Eukaryota; kingdom Metazoa; phylum Arthropoda; class Insecta; order Diptera; family Drosophilidae; genus Drosophila; species Drosophila cognata. The sequence goes on from JAWNLC010000235.1 coordinate 7,893,366, forward strand.
ACAGACAGGTTTATGTTGGTGTCAAAAACCTCTCTCTCTCTCTCTCTCTGTACATTAAAAATCCTGCGCATCCCTAAAATATGTAACATAAAGCCAAGTGTTCACAATAACCGCCTTTTAATGAACTTGAGTTTATCAAAAGCCAACTTCGAGCTGTCAATTGGCTCCAATAAATGTTGGCCAAGAGATTGGGAACAGCTGTAAAATGATTATATAACAATAATAATAAAAATGCTTGAGTTAGGCAATTTACAGCTGATGTACAACTAAATGAAGAAAGCTGCTTTTGATTTGAATTCTGAGCAAAAATTAAATATTAATATAAAAATAAAAAAAGCAAAATAAATCTACATTCAAATCAACTTGGAATTGGAATTGGTGTAGACGAATTTGTCATGACGATATTGTTATCGCCCAACCAGTCAAGCTCGACTCCAGCTGTCAGCTGAGCCATTCAATGTGTTCACAACCTGGAGCGAACGGATCACCCATTAGCCATTAGCCATTAGGCATTAGGCATTAGGCATTAGGCTCTTAAACCTAAACTCTTTCCGTCGCAGTGAAGCATAAGCTTTATGGGCGAAGCTCGTGTGACTTTCAGCGGTTTGCGGCTGGGCTTGGATTTGTTTTGCTTTTGTTTTGCTTTTGTTTGGTTTTTGTTTTTTAATGCGTTTGCTCCATTTACGCCAACGTTTAAAGCGGCAGCGGTATCTTACAAACTAAGCTTTGAAAAATTATAAACAAATAAAGCGGGCAGCGGAAAGGCGGCGGTTAATCGGGTAAGCGGGCAGCGGGCAGCGGGCAGCGGGCAGCAGGAGGTTAAATCACACGGACGGCCGCCGTTTCGGTCGAGGTGGAGCCCAGTTAATGTGGCGTGCGTTCGGCTGGCGCCACTCGGCCACGATCGGCAGATAGAAATACGAATGCGCGCGTAGATACAGATACAGATACAGATACAGATGCGGATGTGGATGTGAAAAGACGACGACGACGACGACGACGACGACGCCGACGGACACAGTCGCTGCGACACATTTGTCAAGTGTCTGCCGGGCAAAGCCGGGCAAGCTGAAGCCTCTCAGTCAGATTCATGCAGAGGCGTTTATTTGTCAACATACAAATTTGGAGCGCATTTCAAGTTTATTTACATTTCGTTTTATCGCAGCGACGATTTATAATAATTTTTTTCATTTGACTAAGTTTTGTGTCGTGTTTTTTGTCGGTTTCTTTTTCTTTTTCTCTTTTATTTTATTTTTTTTGTTATTATATATATTTTTGTTTGTACGATTTGAATTTTGGGCCACGGAAGTTGACAAAGCATTTTTTTTTTAACCAGAGATGTAGAACTTGTGTGTGTGTTTTTTTGGCTCTAGGGAAATGGTAGAGGAGGGGTGCAGAGGGGACGGGAGAAGCGTGCACTAATTAGTCAAAGATTCCGTGAAAGAGGCGCTTGTTAATTGAGCGGAAACTGTTTGATTGCATTTGACGTTTTATTGCCAAAAATCGAGAAATAACAAAATTTTTGAAGCCCGCGCTGATCGAGGCTAATTAGTTAGTTATCTGAAAGCGGTAACCGCAGCAGTTAAGCATTTGACTATTTGAAAGCCACAATTAGAATCGTTGCGTTCAAAACAAACAAACAAACAATCAAACAAACAGACAAACAGACAAACAAGCAACAATAACAAACCTATTGAAAAGAGGCACAAAAGCGGCTAATTTAACGCATTTACCCGCGGAACAAGATGTGAAGAGGTTGCCGCAGCTGAAACTGAAACTGACCTCGCAGCCAGCTACACCTGGACCTGCTGCAGCAGGGGCCGAAGGTGGACGTCGAAGCGGAGGCGGAGGCGGAGGTGGAGGTGGAGGCAATGGCTGAGGCGGCGCCTGCGCAAACCATGACATGGCAATAAGAGCGCAGTTGAAATTGTTTCGTGTCTGAAAGGAGTTGGGGGGGGTGGTAGAGTTTGGGGAAGCGAATCTTGAAATTATAATTTCAACAACTCATCAGCTTGCTATTAATTCTCATAGGGAAGACTTTTGTAAGGCGCCGCGGTGCGCCATCAAACCAGCTACCAGCAAACAAGAAAAAAGAAAAAAAATATATATATAGCTGAAATCCACATCGAAATCGAAACTGACATTGAGACCATTTCATCTATGAGTACAGAAAAAGAAACTGCCTTGTCATGCGGTTCAAGCAGCCAAATTAGCCCTTCAGAAGCGACTGCGACGGCAACAGCAACGGCAACGGCAACGGCGACTTTAGCTGACTGATGAGCGGCAGCAACACCTACTACTACACCATGAGAATAACAACAGCTACTATGGCCCCAGAGCCATGAGAGGCTAGAGGCGAGTTCAGGTCCAAAGACGGCAGCAGACAGCGGTAGCTGCAGGCCAAGTTAATTATCAGTTAACTCTTACTCGGAGCCAATTCACGCCTTGCAAAACACTGGCTAATGTAGCCAGCTACATGTCTATGGGTCTATCTACAAGTAAATAACTATGAGATGGCAGATGTCAGTGGAGTCAGTCGATAGTTTCTGGTAGCTCGCCCAGCAGTCGAGTCATCAGTGCTCAATATACGATGGGGTGTGACAAGCGTTTCGATAAATGCCCAGTCATGGCCTCTCAGCAAGTTGTGCAGCCAACTTTCGACTGAGCCCCCCTCCCACCACAATAAACCAAAAAAATATACGTTAACATATAAGTAAAAATCAGCTAATGAAACACAAGTACAAACTTATTCATATGATTAAAAATGGGGGGCTGAAATAATAGCGGAGGTAAAGCAACAATGCATCTGTAAAATAAGTGAAAATAAACTAAAAAAAAAATAAAGAAGAAAACAAGTAAGAAAGCTGTAGTCGAGTGCGCTCGACTACGACATACACTGAACCCAACTATTAAATATAATATAGTTAAATTGCCGAATATTATTATTATAAAGCAAACTTGATCTGGCAGAGATATTAGAGAAATTATATACCCAAATTGTAATTTCTAGCTCTTATAGTCACTAATTTATGCGTGTTCGAATCTGCCGTTCCTCTTGATCAATGATATATGTATAAACCTTATGGGTTCGGAGATGCCTCCCTCAGCCAGTTGCATGCTTTGATACAAGACCATTATACCCTTTTCTCAATGGGTTCAGAGTATAAACGGAGAAGATAGCAAGTGCTTCGACATAGTCGAGTAATTTAAGGATCAGGCAAAAGCTGCTAAGAGGCTTCGGTAGCATCGGCAACAAGGGGTTAACGCTGATAGGCATCTTAATCTTAATGTCGAACTCGAAATACCCAAATGCCATTGATGATCGCATATCGCATTATAAATGGAGCCCCATCCAAATCATGTCAATCAGCGCGCGAATACGTGACACACATTTGCGCTTGCAACGTGCCTCATGCCAAAAATCTGATGATTAGGGAAGGGATGGCGGGGGATGGGGGGGGGGGATAACTGCAAACTGAAACTGAAACTGTATCCGGATTCGGATGCGGATGGATTGGAGATGAATATGAAGCTGAATATGAAATCTCAATAAGGGTCACAGTAAGGCATCTTTGACTGGCGGTTCCACAAATTATATGTTAAACCTTTTAATGGGCCACAAAATGGTGCAAGCGCGGGGGCCCTGCGATGGTAAACGGGGTAAAATGGGGCGAAGCCGAGCCCCACCCGCGCCGAGAGGAGCTGCCGTTTAACATAATTTGCTATAATTTTCAACAACGCCGGGCTGAAGAGCTGCCAAGTGGCTTCCCCCTTTCTCTCTCTCTCTAACTCTCTTTCTCTCTCGCTCTCTGTCTCTCTTGGTCCATTGAGTTGCGAGTCAAAAACACAATAATCATTTTGTTATGCTTTGCTGGGTGAACCAGAGTTCTGCGCCTGATTGCTACCACGGTCATTATGTTACGTTGTTTGCCCTTTTATGTCCGGACCTAACCTATAATTTAACTAAATGTTCAAATGTTCAAATGTTCAATGTTTGGCGAACAGAGCCGCCCAGAAAAACGAATTTGTTGAAAGCTACACAAAATTGGCAACAAATTTCTCATCTCTTCTTGTTGCGGAAATAAAATATTATAAGCGCTCCACAAATTACACCATCAGGGAGTAATTTGGCAGGCAGAGCATATCGTATCATATCATATCACATCATATCAGAACATAACTTAACTCAGACTCAAACTGTATTGAGACGCAGGTTAAGCAGAACCCAAACACACACACTCACACACGCTGTGTGTTCTTTCAGACCAACTCAAGCCCATCAAGTTGAATGATGAATTCATTTATCGACAATACTCTCTGCTGAAGAAGACGTTTTAAACTCAGAGGTCACCTGGCTAAGTTAGGTGTATTTTGTAACGGAAGATGATATTCCAAAACAGATGGATTATCCTAGATGTTACCCCCTCTTAAATGCTCCACCCGAAAAAAGTTATTACATCTGTGCAAGCAAAAACTATATTCTCAGAAAGGGCACAACAGATCTAACAATAATGATGACTATAATCAGAGAAACAGCGATACAAGAAGCAAAAACAATGTAAATTATGTAAAAAATAAAATGCAATATTGATCGCTTGTATGTATATACACTCTGCGAAATTCGATTAAATGCACACGATTTTTTCCTTATAACATTTAAAATAATGGTTCACCCAAGATCTGGGCTGCATTCTATCATCACAACAAGACTCTGATTTGTAAAATATCAGGCAGTATGAGATCGGAGTGTGACATAAGTTTTTGGACGCAATTTTGGTGAACTTTATGGAGCGTCAACCAGAGCCAACAGCCTTATTCCAGCAGAATAATGCCAATACATGTGTCACGGGCCTGGCTTGAGTAGTTTCGGATAAGGGTTTTAAGCTTTTAGAGTGACCAGCAAGATCACCCGACCTAAATCCCATAGAGAACATGTGGGGGCACCTGTTCCGTCGAGTTTAAGTGGGTAATCGAGAGTTCGAGACAGTTGAGCAGCTACGAAGGCTGTCGGTAAAGCATGGTCCAAAATCCCACTATCTGAGTTCCAATCGAATTTAATTAGTTAAAAACAAATCTAGATGCTGAACACATTATAAATTCGATATTTTCATGTCATTTCTAAAAATTATATTAGCTATAATATGTCTTTAATCGAATTTCGCACATTTACCTCACTTTGAAAACAAACAAAAAATAAATAAAAAAATAAATAATATTTTAAATATTATGAGGAAACTATCAAGCGCCTTTAATCGAATTTCGCAGAGTGTATACAAATGAATATATGTATGTGTGCGATGAATTCAAGTAGATATTAACAAAAATAGTTGGGGTTCAATTGGAGCCCCACTTCTACTTTTGCCCACATGCAGCTCCCATTTTTTTTTTGTCCTTCATTCATTTGCCATTTGTTTGCTGGTTTTCTTTGTCGACATAACAAAACCGAGTAAAGTGAAAAAAAATATAAATTACAGAAACTTTAACTGAATTGAAAATAAAAACCAAAAAGAAATTGTGAATAACAACAACAACAGCAACAGAACAATAGAGAAAAACAAATAGGAAACTCCAAAACTGTTGCAAATGCAGTTTTTTTTTTTGGATGTTCTTGTTGATTTTGTTTTACATAAAGCTACCCGAAACTGCCTCTGCAATGCTGTATTTTCTGTTACTCGATTTTATAATCTGAAACTGGAGATGGAAGAGTGTACTGGTGTTGTGGTACCTGGGCAAATCGATGACATATCGATACAATTTTAATGATAATTTCGCTACACTACGAACATCCCTCACAGATCAGATCAAACAAGCAATGGTCAAAACCACTCCCGCCCCTTAGAGCCATAGTCAACAAAACCAGCACAGTTGCCTCCCCCAAAAATTGGCAAGAGAATAACCTCAACACTCGAATCAGAGTATTGCTCAGTCGGCTATTTTCGACTGCAGCGTTCTCCGTTTGGTGGTTGCTTTGTGCACACGATAATGAAAAATTGATTGACCGCAGGGCCAAAAGAGGAAAATATTGCAAATAAAAAATAAAAACAAAACAAAACAAATAAGCAGCGCTGACTATGAGATGAGCGGGGGACGCGTGCACTGCGGAGTTATGGCCAGTGCAGCGAAATTTATCGAAATGTTCGGCGGCTACACTCAGAAAAAAATCACACTCAATTTTAGAAAATCACCATACTTTTGGCTCCAAGGGTTCCATACCATATTATTCTGAAATTGAAAGTTTTGATTTTGCGAAAATCAGCTTTTGTATTTCTCAACTTCAGAGGATTATTTTCTAAAATTTAGAAAAATATGCTTAATTTCCAGCGTGTTGTTTTCTTACTATTTTATTAGTATTTTCAGAGTATTAGTATTAAAAATTTAAATTTTGTTGCTTCGTTCCCGTGTGGAGTGACTTCGCATTGAGCTAGGCGGACTCTGAATAATATATCAGCTAAACTCCAACATAGAAGTCAAGATATGTTCTGAATTTAAGAAAGAATTTTTTCTAACATTTCTACTCTTTGCAAATGAGTTTCTTCAAATAGAAAATATATCCAAATGTATAAAACGTATTGCTTAATTATAGAAAATACCTCTTAAAAATTAAATATTTTTGTGATTGTTTTTCTAGAAAAATGTTCTCTTATATTTAGAAATTATTTGTATAACTTTCTAATATTTAGGGCATTCTTTAGTTTTGACGATTTTCCAAATTGCAGGGCAATTTGATGTGTAAGCTTGGCTAATGCAACTAAACTGGATTGAAGTTCACTTACACATTTTCATGGCTAACTTGTGATGATGGTAGTGCATCCATCAACTTGTTGCTGCTCCTGCTGTCTGGACATTAGCTCATTACCTCGACATGGCCTTCTCGTCTAGTGGCTTTAGTTGTGCTTAGGTGATTTGGCAGCGTAAGCAGCTTATCTAATGCTCACTGAGATTCTAATTCCAAATCAACAGTCACTGTCAAAAGTCTCACGCTTGACCAAACGCTTCATGCAAACAGCTCGACACGGAATCGGACGCGGACTTAACGTCGAAAGCTTCGCTGAGCTTTTGGCCAGCTTAGTTAGGTGTGTGTGTGTCTGTGTGTGTGCGTGTGTGTGTGTGTGTGTAAATGCACAGCATGTTACTTCCTTTTGTGTGCATCCTGTGCCCCGACAGCAGCCTCGCAGTCAGTCTCTCACTTTGATCTCAGATCGAAGTTCTCACAGGCTGGCAGGCCTTTCTAGCGAATTTCTCGCAGTGCCACAAAATGTCAGTCAACCTCAAGTGAGGTGGGGGTGGGGGATGGGGAGGGGTGTCAGCAGGGGGGTCCCAAACTCATATGCATGTCTAGGTCGCGCTCGGTTGCGGTTGGATTGGGATCGCCAGTCGCTAGTTGGGCAGTTGGCAGTTGGCAGTCGGCAGTCGAGTTGAGTTCATAAAAATGCTCACAAATTCAAATAAACTGCAGACTGCTACGGCGCTCATCATTAAAATTCACGCTTAAATTGCCTCTAAGAACGGCAAAAGACGATATGAAGGGGAACGGGAACGGGAATGGGAACGGGGACGGGGAGCAGCTGCTGCTGGTGCGGTGGCGACCGCAGCCCCCAGACGGCCACAAAATCTAAGCCAAATTCATTGGAAACTATTTGCCAAAAAGAAAAGGACACAAAACAGAAAAAAGAAGGAAAACAAAAAGCCAAACACATAAATCACAAAAATTTCATTGAGAAAACTTTGCCAAAACAGAAAGCAAAAAAAAAACACTCACACACAAAAAACAGTTCAAGTCCGAGCTGAAAGCAGATTCTTTGACCGCCAGCCAAAAGATCATTAAAAAAAAAAGAACAAAAACGTTCAAGATATGAATATTAAAATCCGAAAAAAGGAAAGAAATATATTCAAAAAATGAACCAAAAACCAAAGGGTCTCATGCGAAAAGCAAAAGGGTGCCACTAAAATTTTTAAAATATGTTTTTATTTTATTACTTTGCATGCTGTGCATGGTGCTTCTGGAGCACCCGAAACGATCTAGAATCTCGTAAAAATGTTTCAGCCCGTCTCCACATATGCGATCCTCTCTCATTGTCTCAGCCGAGGCTAATTTTGTGCGGCGGCGGTAGCTTAACAACAACAACAATTAGACATGCGCCGGTATGCACAGAGAGAGAGAGAGAGAGAGAGAGAGAGACAGAGACAACCAGACACAGAGTAAATGAGAGACTGAGACTGAGGCACATAGATCACATACAACTCGCTTAGAGGCTGCAACACATTCAGTAAACACTCATTTCGACCGTTGCAGGTTTGGTTCCAGAACAAGCGGTCCAAGGAGCGACGCATGAAGCAAATCACCAGCATGGGCCGTCCGCCGTTCTTTGGCGGCGCACGCAAAATGCGCGGCTTCCCCATGAATCTGTCGCCGGGCGGACTGGACGATGGACCCGGCTTCCCCTACTTTGCTGCAGATGCTAAATTCGAGTTCGGCTACGGTGGTCCCTTTCATCCGCACGACGGCCCTTTCTTTCCCGGCCATCCCGGCGGACCGATGCCCTTCAATGCGCCAGGTAATTTACTATGTACGACAACAAATTGCTTTTTACCAAACACCAAACACCTTTAACACCTACCCTGTCTGGGCTGTCACACTGAGATTTCACTTCAAAAAATACAAAATACAAATATTTATTTAGTATTTAGAGCTAATCAGAAAAGTACGCGGAAATATAGTGCCTTATCTGGGCTACAAGTAAATACATTTTTCTAAGCAAACTTATGTATGTCATTCGCCAGATAAATATTAACCGTTTCCAATTTTGGTTTATTCTAAAGCGTAATCGCGAGCAATAAGCAAAAATTCTTTCCAAATGGCAGAAAAGTGTTCTTCAAAAATGTTGCATGCCAGCAAATAAGTCAGCTAAAATTGCCACCTTTTGTTAGCGAAAAATGTTTTTGAAATATCGTTTTGGATTAGAAAACAAAAAAAAACGTAATAATAATAATAAATTAAAATTCTTTTAATAATTAGAGTCTCATGCTTTCCAAGAAATATTTTGATTTTTTTAATTGAAATTTTATATAACTATATTGAATCCCCAAATTCTGATCTAATACGTATCAAGTTTTATGAAACTTTTGGTTTTGCAATCTAAAATGTATGATTATTCTGAAGCTTGATAAAAGAATAAGCATTGCAATTATTTTGAATACAGTGAAACTTGCGTATAGTCAACTTGCGTATTTTGTATTGAAACATTTTTGCCCCTCTTTCAAATGATTGGCGCGCAATTCTCAGCTTGGCATCCCAGCTATTAAGAAATGAATCTGTAATAATTTAACTCTATCTCTCCCACTTTCTCTCTCTCTCTCCCACTCTCTCCCTCTCTTTCTGTCTGTGTGGGCTTTTCACAGGTGGACCAATGGATCACAGCGGCCCCATACCGATGGTGAATGAGTTTGGTTTGACGCCCGAGTCAACATTTCTGAGTCAGGCGGGCGCACCGCCAATGCAGCTACAAACGTCTGTGGGGCCACCGCCGCCGCCGCCGCCGCCAAATGCCGCTGATCATTTGCTGCAACAGGCTGCAACGCAGCAGCAGCAGCAGCAGGCGGCGCAAAATGCGCAACAAGCAAGCCAAGCGCAGCAGCAGCAACAACAAAATGGCCCGCGCACCGCATCGCCCGAGTTCATGAGCTCTGCGAACTTCAGCGAACCACAGAATATGCAAAATGAAGGGCTTGTTTGGTAATATACAAAACAGTTGGCAACGCGCCTGCTGTTTCTCAAGACCTACACGCAGCGGCAGCAGCACCAACACCAACAGCAACAACAACAACAACAACAACAATATGAGGAGGAGTAGCAAGCAGCAGCAGCAGCAGCAACAGCAGCAGCCAAACCACCAAGAACAACAGTAACAACAGCAATAACAGGGGCAAGGCGTCGTCGTCGACGTCGCTGTCGCAGCCGACGTCGTCGTCGTCGTTGTCGTCGCTGCGGCCGCCTACTGCGCGCACACTGGTGTCATCTCGCTCTGACGCACAGCAAGTCGCACACACACTTTGCGTCGTGAGAGAGCGGGTGAGAGAGAGAGAGAGAGAGAGTGAGAGAGAGGGAGCGAGCTGCCGAGCTGTTGCTCGCGTTGCTCGTTGCTCGCTCGCTCACAATTCAAATAAGGAGAAATTTTGTGTTTGGCTGGCCCTGCCTCGCACCCCCGCCGCTAACCCCTCCCTCAAACCGAAATGCGCTGCCTTGGCCAAAAAAAAAAAAACAGCTGCTCGGCTTGGTTTTGTTATTTTTATTATTATTCTGTTTATTGTTTCAGTACTTTTTTATGACTGCGCCAAAATATTTGTAAATTATTTTTTTTTTTAAATTCATAGCAAAAAAAATATAAAAAAAATCTCTTTATGTACATTGAAATGGGCGCTGCACATAAAAAACTACATTTAAATAACTATAAATATATATATACTTTTTATTGTATTTAAATCTAACTAAAGGAAATAAAGAAGAAGAAAAAACAATGCTAAACAAAATCAAATACATTAAATAAACGTCTTGTCTGTAATAAACTATTTATGTGTATTTATGTGTAAAACAAAAATCAACAACAACAAAACACAAATACGTAGCGTAAAAATCGTGTTAGCAAGCAAAAATAAAAAACAAAAACTAAAATTAATATTATTTTGTAAATTAGCACATTTTTATAAATCAAAAAAACCAATTTGTTTGCTTAAACATTATTTTTTTTTTACTTTTTTTTATGACATACATATAAAAATAAACATATTTTATAATCGTTGTCTAACAACATAAACGTAACTAGACATGTACTTGTGTAGTTTCCCTACCAACTAAGTTTATATATGTATACATACATATATATATACATAAATACATATATATATATATATATATATATATGTTTATATATGTGAGCATATGTATATGTATATATACATACTCTATACATACTATATGCATATTATATATAAAGCTATATACGACAGCGGACATAGCAAACTTTTTTTTTTTTTTGTGGTCCTAGCTAGTAAGCAACATAATTTATTATAAACAAATCTATGAATGAAAAACAAAAATAAAAAAATAAAAAAAAAACAAAATATTTACAACTGCTATTTAAATGTAATATCAAAAATGTAAAACTAGCAAAAAAAAAAACAAAAACATTAAAATAAATATAAAAATTAACGTAAAATAAATTAAAAGCAAAAATCCAAGAATAAGATGAAGATGGAGCCACAACAGCTATATAACAAAAATAAATTTATATATCACTATAGAAAAAAGTATATATATATATATATGTATATATATATATATATATATATATATATATGATAAAAGCAGCTAACAATTTGAGTTTTCGATTGATATTATTATGGATTGGCCACAGGAACTGGAGCTGAAACTGCGGCCACCTAACTCTATTACACTTATTATTATAATTATTATTATTATTATTGTAAAAAGTATTTAGTGTTAGCTTAATGCGTAAGTTTATTAATTGATGGAAATGCATAACAAGAACAACATCAACAAAAACAATCGCGAGGAGAAGCATACAAAAATCCGTATATTTATCATGCAAAATCTTATCGATGATAAATGGGAGAGCAAAGCAAATCAATAACAAATAAACACAAATTGTTAACAAACAAACGGAAGGCAAAAACAAAAACGACAAACGATAAAAGGAAAACTTTGATGAGAAAAAATTATAAAAATAAAAAAAAATCTATAAAATTGCGTTCTTTATTTATTTATTTTTATATCACGGACATCCAGGTAGTATACATTTGGTATTGTATGTGACCTATGCTTATTTGGAATGTCAATCAGCCCTTAATTCCTTGAGATTCATATAGATTCATGTATTATATAAATGAATACATTTTAAATAAATAATATTAGATAGATATTTGTCAAGCTGCAAATGCACTGGTACATAAAAGTATTAGAAACATTTATACACAGTTTAAAAAATACCTTGAATTTAATACACATTTGGCCCCAAGTTTTGTTCTTAATTCTGGGGTATATTGATGAGTTTATAGAACTCTTATATTGGCATTCAAATTACTTATATTAATATTAACTATTAGTTTTTTAGAATTTCATATAAACAAACATTTCCGATAGTTTCGACAACAGCTAAACTCAAACATTGCAATGGAGAGAGCAAATTTCATCACTATTTTTTTTTTATTTTAGAAAGACTTTTTAGCACAATCAGGGCTTGCATATATATTTTTTAGAATTATTTTTTATTTTTAAGAAACATAATACTGAGAAATAGAAAGGAAGTCTTCCTAATATTTAGAAATATTTTTGTTCTTATGTTAACAAATTGTTTATAAAAACAGGAAAAGCGTTTTAGTTTTCAGGGCGACTTTCATTTGAGGTTAATTTGAAAAAATTAATGTCACTTTTTGCAATGTTCACGTCGCCAAGTCAATCTTGAAACTTATGATTCCCCTACCATGAAAAGATAGGACAATTGCTGAACAGTTTACACATTTAACGAAGGCCAAAGTCAAAGCCAAATCCAAATGGAAACTGAAACTGAAACTGAAGCAGCAGCTGTTGAGAAGTGTGCACATTACATCTCAACAACGATAGGCCTCCTAAAGCACACACATACACACACACACACATACACATAGAGATAGATATATATGCAAAAGTTAATATGCGTAGCTAATATCGGGGCAAGATTATTGATGTTGTGGACATGCACATGCGTGTCTGTGTAGTGCTCAGAACCCACAGCCCAGACTCAACCCTCAAAACTCAAGCGGATCCACACATGAAATGCTCGACTGTCATGTGCTTGAGAGGGGAGCAGAGGTCTGTTGAGCAGAGGGCAGGGAAGGTGAGGTGTGGCGTGGCGCGGTGAGGTGAGGCAGTAGTGCCTTTATTCGACACATGTGCGCGCATTCACACCTAAGACTAGCCTCAAGAAACGAGCATTCATCTTGCGGCAGCGGGATGGGCATCGATTGGGTGGTGTTTGTGGGCGGAGAGGAAAGGGTGGTGTTTGGGGGGAGGGGGTGCTACTATAAACAATATGCGAATGGATGTTAGGCAGACGTTGCATGTGTCCTCGATGCGGCAGCATGATAGCATTTAATACAAAACAACTCATGTTTTGTGTTGTTGTTGTTTCTGCTATTGCTGTTGCTGCTGCTGATGTTGCTGCTGTTGCTGCTGTTGCTGTTGCTGTTATTGCTGCTGACCATCATTTGTGGCCATGACGAATGAATACAACCGAATACATTTGCAGGCGTTGCAAAACGAGGCACGCTAGAGTAAACTGCGCTGCCGTTGCACTTCGAACAAAAGTTGCCCTTCAGCTTGGAGGATTTTCATCATCGTTTAATTGCCCAGTAAAACTAAACAAGTTCAAAATTTATGAAAAATTGACAACATATGTCTGTATATATTTCAAATAAGATTTTTTTTTTTAAAGTTTCCTTATGTAATTGATATAAATAAGCTTAAGTTTCTAAGCTGCTCCGCCATTGGCGCCAAATCTTATCAGATTTGTTGTATTCAGTGACACATATATTTCTCTAAGTGTAGAGAGAGAGAGAGAGAGAGAGAGAGATAGAGAAAGAGAGATATAGAGGCATTTTAGAGGTATGCAAGCGTTGCACTTCTCATTCACACGCACACACCTACAAACACACACACACACACAATTGAGTGTGTAAGCGTCGCGTTGAGTCCTCTTCAGAGTGCTGAACAACAGGAGCAACAAACCCAATCCCAACCCAATCTATGCAGCCATCAATCCAGAAAGGCACAAGGACCCGGACTACCCTGAACTGATATGTGACGTGCGTTTATCAGCGGACAGGACAAATAGGACAGGCCAGGACAGGCCAGGAGAGGACAGGACAGGACAGGACAGGACAGGACAGTACAGGACAGGATATAGCCAGAGTGCAGTAGAGTGGGTAGGGGAAGGGGAGTGGGCGTGGGACAATGCCTACACTTGACTGATGGACATTCGCATGGCCAATCGGAGGACTGAGTGGGGGAGAGGGTGGTACGGGCAGCGAGGGGAGACTTGGTAAATGGGAGCATGGAATTCCAACTACAACTTTTCTGGGCTTTGCAACATTTCCGTTTACTTTTGTCGCCACAAATAAATTTGTTAACAGTTAGAGTGTACTGCAGACACAGCCATAACTAAAGCCCCCCACTCGACCAGAACTCAGCTACAGCTCTTATCATCACTCATAGCACATGTCATGACGTAACGAGCAGCATCAGCAGCAATAGCAGCATCAGCAGCAGCAACCGCAGCAGCAGCAGCAGCAGTAGCTGCAACAGTCCTCGTCATGATAAATGCTTCCGAACTTGTTACTTAGTCACGTGCGCTGCAAGGTCCGATCATCATTTGGAGCAGCACTTGGGATGTTTGCATGGGTGTGTGTATGCGTGTGCGTGTGTGTGCGTGTGTATATATGTTAAACCACAAAATTGGCTCTAAGAGATGCTTTGAACGGTTAATGGAGATTGTTGTTCGTTGATTGCTGATTGCCTCCCTGACCACGACTGACCGACGCCTAATGATTCAATTTTTTCGAGAGCCAAGTTAATTATGTGGCAAACAACAGTCGTTCGCCATTCACAGTTATCAACATGACTCAACTCACTGGCCGAGACGAACTTACAACTCATTGCTTGCAACTTGCAGCTACTGGCAACTGGATTTTTGTTGTGCATGCCACGCAATAACAAAACATGCCCAGGCTAAACGGGAAACTATATTTGATTTCAAGTCGTCGAGAGGCAATTCACAACAATAACAACAATAACAACAATGTAAGCATAATTATTACAACAAACTTGCTCGGCTTGATCGACCCGACTGTTGATGCTTTTTGAGATTACACACACTTTATGGGTTCGAATATATTTCTTTATTGCTGCACAGCATTTGCACACGACCGGAATCCACATTTCATTACAAAGAAAAGGAGAACCAAAAAATCAATTTCAACTCAAAAAAATAACTTATTGAAAACCGATGCTTGCCAATGATAGAATGGTCTAAATAAGCCCAGCAATAGAAGCAAAGCTTCACATGAAATTTAGCTATGCACAAATGTTGGATTTGTTGGATTTTACACATGCAACTATGGACAGAGCTAAAACAAATGTGGAAACAAGGGAGAACGCTACAGTTGGGCATAGCCGACTGCGAAATTCTCTGATACCAATGAGTAATACCATCCGATAACAGAGCAGGCTGGCACTAGCCAAGAAATAACGATTTTTGATGGATGCTTCTTGTAATCTATGCTCCAAGTTTGTCCTTAAAATAGTGGTTAATGCAGACGTTTGTGGATCTTTAGATTGGGCGTGGCCGAAAAATAATGTTGCAGTAGTTTCCTTGTAATCTACTTTCCAAGTTTGGTAGTCCTAGCTCTAAAATAGCGGAAGATATAAGCAATTGAAAATTGTTGGAGAGAAAGTAAGCGAAAATAGGTTTTTAATGATCTACCTATCAAATTTTGTGACTAGTTTTCAAATTGTGTGAGATAAATGGTCTTATCAATTTACACGAACAGGTCTACCGGCTTTGGGAGGCGGAGTGCTCGTGGTAATACAATATTTCATTAATCTCTTAGAGAAGTTACTTACAAATTGTTATATATATATTTGCACTTCAGATTTTTATGCCGATCTTTGCCATTAGTTTCAGAGTAGTCGGAAGGCGATGAAGAAATGGTATCCTGTAGATCACTTTAGCGCTACGTTCGACGTCAGGATCGTTTGTTGCCGTTATAGCGAAACACTTTATGCCGTAAAACGAAGGACCGTTATAGTGAAATGACGTATAAAGAGCGACCGTATAGCGAAATAAAGAACCTTTAACAAATTTCGAATTAAATTATATGAAAATAGAAGACACAAATTAAATCAAAAACAAATGGATCGGGAAAGCCCGGAAAAAAGCCAACCAGACCAAAAATTGTTCATCGTTAGAGGATTAGTAATAAGGAAAGTAAAAACTTTATGAAGATAAGAGAAAGAGAGATAAAGGATAGACAAATGTCTTGTAAAAAAAGAGTCCAAGATCCTTAACTGTCAATATACTTTGCAAGGGAACATTGTCAATCGCAGAAGTGGCCAATTGGCCATAAATATCCATTTTGAACAATTGAAGATGCAACTGGTTGGCCAAGCACCAGAGTTGCACAGAGTTCAACTCATGATGAAGAGGTTCGAAAAGGGTTAAAACTTAAACAGCGTTGTCCATCTGTTATGCTCCTTGCTATGCAATTCTTCTAAAATAGAGATACAGGACTCATACCGAGAGACTTAGTCAATTGAAAAATGTAACTTATAAAAACAGATAAAAACCGAAAAAGTACAAGTTAACTCTATGAACCAAACCAAACTGAGATGAGATGAACTGAATTGAACTGAACCGAATCGAGTTGGGAGAATAATATTTTTTGAAATCCTCCGCATTCTGACAACGCTACTGCTCCTGTTCCTGCTCCTGCTCCTGTTCCTGCTCCAGCTACTGTTGCTGTTGCTATTATTGTTACTGTTACCGTTTGTGTTGTAGCTGCTGACACGCGAACCTACTCCAATTTCCCGGCCGATGTGTCTGGCGGGAGTCAGGCGAGGCTAAAAGATACTTTGTGCCGGCTGCCTCGACGGGAGGCAACATGAGCATAGTCCGTGGCAAGCTACTCTTTTGAGCTTAGGTTGCAACTGCAAATGTCAAGGCAGGAGCAGCAAAGCGATAAACACCAACTGCGCCAATTATTGTGAGGCTTATTAGCTCAGTTAAGTGCTCGAATTTCGACTTGGTTATTGGCTGAAAACCTAAAAAATACAAACAGTAAAAAATAAATTAAATTAAAAGCGAAATTTAATATTTAAAATTATATTAAAAAAATGTTAAGATCAGACCAATCAGACCAAAATGGCAAAGATGAGTTAAGATGCCCAACCACTATAGGAAAGCCGTTTCAAATTGAGTTTCTTATGATAGAAATAGAAAGTGGGAAGAAGTAATTCAATAATTTACCAACAAAAATAACATCTTAGCATAGCATAACGATTAGTTATAAAGGAAAGGTCAACTCGGTGTATGACAGTCACACCGAAGAAGAGCAAAGAGTATTCCGAATTGTTATTTTAAATCTGTTCGTCTTGTTTTATATTTATTTTCAATATACTCCAATATAACTAGAACCTGCGTTCTAAACGATTAATATGATTGCCTTAACATCAGCGTTTCTCTCAGTTGATTAATAAATAAATAATTACATTAATAATAATGATGATCGCTTGATATCTCACAGATTATCTTCTAAAGTTTTTAGATTTTTTCCTCTTAAAATATGAGAACTGTTGTATCCAAGACACAAGTTACATAGAGTAACTTCCGTATTGGTCTATGCCCATTAAAGTTTCCTAATTTATCTGTTTCATATTTGATAAATTTTCCTTCTTTTTCTCTTTAATTTTTCCATATATGTATGTACATTAATACGTATCCATCGTTTGCAGGGATTATTATAAAAGTGATTGTCAAAAAATATTCAATTATATTTTTGATCAGCAGTTGTCGGTCCGTCTGTCGTATTCGTATTTGTCAACATCGCTCGGTTTTTGATATTCATATTTTTCGAATTTAGATTTGAGGGTATATAATCGTCGGTGTGTCTTTGTTGCTATTTATTTGTTCGATTCCTTGCTGTCGCACCCTGTAGACGAATCGCATATGGGGTTCGCCGGGTCAGGCCCTCTGGTTGATATATGAGGCAGTGCTGGGTCCCGTCAGTTAGCCGTTTGTTTGGGTCTTCGTCTCCGTTGGCGTCCACACATGCAATGCTACTGTTCTGTATTTAGTATTCAATGCGCAGTATTCAGTTTGGTTCGTTTTCATTGCGAGCACGCAATGTCATTTCACGCTAAGCTCACGACATGGACTTGGACATGGACATGGACATGCCATGGACATGCCATGGACATGAACATGGACATGGACATGGACATGCACAGACAAAAAATGGCTTAGATTATTCAAGTTTTATATGCACCATTTTATTAAATTCCAAATCCACTAAATACAACTGTTTCTTTCAAAAAAAACATTCATTCTTCAAATAGTTCAGCTTAAATATGCTGCGAAATCAAATAATAAACATCCAATGAAATTCTGAAAGTGCATCAAAATGTTCACTCACATGTAGAAGTTTAGTTTGGTTCCCAGTCATTCACGTAAGATTCTTAATTTTTTGTTTAGTGTACGGCCAAGCAGCCACTGGACAGTGACAGGCACACAGACAGCGACAGCGACAGAGACAGAGACAAAGAGAGAGAGACAGAGAAAGAGACAGTGACTGAGTCAATGGCAGGTTATGTGGCACGTAACAACGGAAGCTGAACACGGCGCATGCGTAGCAGGGTTAAAGGGGCCGGGGCGTTGCAGGAAGAGTATGGTAAAGGATGGTGGGAGGAGCGAGGAGAGTGGAGAGCGGGGACCCGCATATGTCAGCGCTCGCAAATGTGTTAATATTTGATAAGCTTAATATGTGGTCGAGCCAAAAGGGCGGCCACCTGGGGATGTGAAGAAATGAGGCAATGGAACTGTGACGCTAACTGTGACTGACTGCAACGGCAACTGCAACTGAATATTTGGAGTGGGAGAGTCGCACATGTACAACTCCAGCTACAGCTGCCGCTCTACTATCAGCATGGCCACAAACCCAAATGATACAGAAGAATGAAAAAAACAAAAGAGATCGTCGCAGTCGGGCGTAACCCACTGCGAAATACTCTGCCACTAACAAGTAATATCATTTGATAACAGGTGCCGGGTGGGTGTGGCCAAGTTTGTCAGCTTTACCTCTAAAGTTGCGAGAGTATAAGATATTAGAAGATGTTCTTAGTAATCTACCTTCCAAACTTACTGGGCTTAGCCTCAAATTTGCAAGAGATATTCGATAGATATATACCAGGAATATACCTTTCAAATTTGTTCACAAAATTTGTTCAATTAAGAAAATGCGGGTTTATCGATTAACAATTTAAAAAAATTTCGCTTTTGGCGATTACGGGGGCAGAAGTGGGCGTGGCCATAATAAATGTTGTATCGTTACTTAATGGCGCTTATCAGGTGGCTACCTGCCAACGTTTGAGGCTTTCGCTCAAAGACTGCGAAAGAAATGGCCATTTCCGATTTTTGCTAGCATTAAAATTGTGGGAGAAATGTTGCCTTATCGATTAGAAATGATCGATTTTATCGATTTTCTAGAGGAGGGTACATAGCACCCCAATTTTGACACTTTGTCTGAATATGTTCCAAGTTTCAGGGCTGTAGATTTAGGGGTGTCGACAAAAGTTGCGACAGACAGCAATATGCCATGATACCTTCGGTATCAGAGTATAAGCAGTAACGTCGAAAATCGTAACAAAAAGTATTAAAGCTTGTCAGCTTGACACCTTCCAATGCCAGCACTCCCACAGGGAACAAGGCTTCTCTCCCTTCCTCCACTTCCCCCAATTGGACATGCGACGCTCCAACTTCAAGAACAGTTGGTGCAACAACTACAACGAGGGTTGCTAAGCGAGAAACTGTGGCAAACTGTATTATGTGGATGCAATATTTTAGTGCTTAAGGCCATGATTTTGACACCAGTTTCAATTTCTATTCATTGAAGTATTCCATATTAGTAAAATGAAGAGATTTCTCACGATTCAATTGTAATATGTGGAAAAACGTAAAACAAGAGCCGGAAATTAAAACTGTTAATAAGTTGTTCATTAATAATAAATTTCAGCAATTAATCAACAAAAATTATGAAATATCTAGAGGTAACAGAGTATTATAAATCTTAAGGCACCATTAAAGTTATCGTTTTTTAATATTTTGCTCAGTGTAATTCAAATGTAACTAACAATAAATTGTTAGTGTTAGTATTAGAAAACTTTGTCAAAGTA
Organism: Drosophila cognata; assembly: GCA_035041535.1. Lineage (NCBI taxonomy): Eukaryota > Metazoa > Arthropoda > Insecta > Diptera > Drosophilidae > Drosophila > Drosophila cognata. The sequence continues at coordinate 7,913,362 of JAWNLC010000235.1, forward strand.
ATTATTAAGAATACTTGTAGCGTAAGGAAGAATAAAAATCATATAGATTCCAAAGGAATAATCGGCTGATGTTACAAATTTCCATTGGAATGACATGTGTGCAGGTCAGATATGTCATCTTCGGCATGCCTAAGATGGGAGGGTTTTCTTGGTTATTTCAATTTATATATATTGTTGAAATTGAGAATCGCATAGAAACGGTCTTGAACTTTAATTTCTTCGACATTTTAATGGAGCGCAACGGCGCCAACAGGGACTTCATCAATTTACTCTAATCTTTCGACTCGACGAGAAGCGAAATCGCATGTTGGATTGGATGCACCCCTTGCCCCATCTGGTGCCACTTTTCGCTGACTTTTTCGTTGCACGTTGCCGTTTGCGGTCAGGTTCACAATTCCCAATCCTCTGAGTTCCCATTCAGATGGAGAGCTTAGCGCTACGGTTAATTAAACGATAATTTCGCATCATTTTAGTATAGGAGTTCGGCCTTGTGGCCCCGGATCCACTTGTTCAACTGAAATCGGCAACGGGCCACAGGACGATGCTGATTGCTCGACTGAACGTACAGCATAAAGCGCTTAAATGGAGCGTGCCGCTGCTGAATTTCAGCTTATTTAATGTAAATGGAGCGGCCATCGCCCAACCAAACTACCATAGGGCCCCAAATGCACCCAATAGCACCCAGAACACAGAACACAGACCACAGACCACAGAGCACAGACCCCTCTGCTCTTGTCTCCATACCTCAGGCTGGCGCAGACCATTTCACAGTCAAGGCAAACACATGCGCACATGTATTCGCACCCGTGTGCATATATTGACAGGCACTGTTGATGGTTGCGCCCGAATCCGGAACCATCTTCATCTCCGTCTTCGTCTCTCCCTCGCCCTCACACTCGCTCTCTCTCTCTCTCTCTCTCTCTCTCTCTCTCTCTCTCTCTCTCGCTCTGTCTCTCTTTGTATCTGTCTCTTTGTCTCTGATCTCCTTGTATCTGCAATCTAGTTCAATCTATCTAAACATCTAGGTGGGGACCCGCCTCGACTCCAGCAGTACCGGGCCACACAGAAATTTTTGCGTGGGCAGCCCCTCGCACACTCGTTGCTCTCGTCTTCTTCTTCTTGTGTCTCATGTGTGTGTGCGTGTGTGTGTGGTTGTTGTTGTTGTTATTGTTTGATATGTGTCGCCGACACGTGTTCAGTTTGGGCTTTATTACACGAGTTATGAACAGATGCAGCTACAATTGCCAACACACACACACACACACATACACTCACAACTACTAAGAAGAGGCGGTAAATATACTGGCTCCATAAATTCAAGGTGTGTTCAGATTGCTAATGCTTTTCTTATTATTATTATTATTTAGCAATTCAATGCATTTTCTTGCAGCACATTAAAACAAGCAAAAGTGTTTCGTTTTGCGTTAAGGATTTGAAAATTACACTGGCGATAGCTTGATACTGGCCCAGAACATACACACACGCACACATTATATTTATATCAGTGTGTCAAACCGGAAATAGAAGCGGACTCGGATTCGGATCCGCATCTCTCTCGATTGAAATTCGGAATCGGCATCACAATCAGAACCCAAACTCAAAAATTATCACAAATACCACAACCCGATAAGATAGTAACAGAACATCAATATAGTCGATACCATTATGTGTGTGGGTGTGTCTGTGCTCCAGCTGGTATATATATTCCAAATATATATTATATTCCAAGTTTAAAGTCACTAACTCTTACAGTCTCTCAGATCCATTAGTTCATAAGAACGGACGTGGCTAGATCATCTGTACGAGCATCTGTACGTCTGAGATGCTTCCAATTGTTTTGTATACAATCTATATATATATACATATATATAATCTCTTCGATTTCTCAGCTTTGCTCCTCCTTGCAGTGGACAGAGTAAAAACAAATAAATTAGTATTATTTGTCTCGACCGTTCAAATACACTGTCATTAATTGATTACTTTTAAATTTGGTGACTCTAGCTCTAAGACTGTAAGAGATATTTTGGCTATTTGCTTACTCAAGGCGCTCATATCGGGGGAGATTTAGGCTCTTAATTTATTTACAAAATTCTGCGATTTTGTAGCACTTTTTAGTTGCAAGTTACAAATCTGGGAAGCCAGATTACGAGATTAAGTTTGGATTGAATTGACAGAAATATTTGAAAAGTGAAACAAATATAAATTACGACAAGAACAAGATTTTTAATTGAATGATTGCCTTTTATTTGGTTTTTTAAATGTATGTTAAATATACAATATATATGCCGGTACAAACTGTTGTATCGATATGAACAAGTTATGAATTTCATAAATAGTGAAAAGTGTGTGTGTACTAAGTGAGAATCAACCAAAGAGGCATTCAAACACACTTCTTGGAATCAAACTCTTTTCTGATAATCTAACAAATTAGAAAAGTAATTGTGTATATATACATTTATCGATAACTTCCTTCGTTTCAGAGATACAAATGAAATTCGATTTCTGATAGATGTGTGCGACCTACATACATGTGCATAAAGGGTTAGGGTATCTTGTCGTCGAGTTCTCCCTCGCCAGTGGCATTCTTGCTGATTTTATTTAATATTTTTGGAAAAGAGACATAAATCTATGCGTAATTCTTATATATTCGTTAGTATGATTTTTATTACTGTTTTCCCCAACTTTATTCCGTTTCTTTTGCGGAGGGTGAAGCTGTTACTTGATTTAAATTCCTTTTGTGTCTAATGGGCTTTGTTTGGTCTTATATTTTTGTGTTGATCTAAGCGTATTTTGGCCGGTTTTCTGATTTTTGCTGAACTTGTACAAAACAAATGTATAAAAACAACAACAATAACAACAGCAATATAAAACCAACAATAATAACAACAACAAAGTATTCACATTGAAATGCAATAAAAGCAAAATCAACACAAAAATCGTAATAAAATCAAAGCAAACAATGCGAAAAAACCGACAGACAAACCAAACCAAAAGCAAACATTGCCGAGAGAACGGAGCAATAGAGTGAAACACACACAGAGAGAGAGAGAGAGAGAGAGAAAGAGAGGGCAGGATAGAGACAGAGAGGAGTAGCAGAAGTGCCATTCCACTCTGCAAGCATGTTTGCGTATTTGGGAGCATATCTCCTGCTGTATATCTTTATATGCAATATGCATAAATTTATTTATTTGCCTGCGTATGTGTGCATGGGCGTAGACAGGTCAGGTATAGCCAGGGACAAGGCCTGCAACTACAAAAAAATTAAAAAATGGAAAAAAAATCGATAAAATCGTCATTTGCTCTACTATATTTAAACCACTTTTAGCAGGTCTGGCTTAATCACGAAATGCCACAGAAAAATACCAAATTTTGATGAACCAAGAGCTGACGTCAGAATTTTGTGTTGAATTTGGCTCAGATAGATTATTACAATGCAATAAGGACCAAATACAGATTTTTCAAGGCGCTAATTCTAAATTTGAAGCAAGAAATATGACATTTTTCACTGACATTTGTTTGACTAAATTCAAATTTATTTCTTTATGAAAATAATTATGGATTTGCATAACATTTTATATGTTGAAAACGTTAAATTAATTTTAAATTATAAACTAAATTCCATAAATTTAATATGATTAATTTCTGGCAGAAATCAGATGATTTTCATACCTAGATGAACTTTTTTGAAGTTAATCGTCTTCATAATCTTCATTTAATGACACCATTGAGTCCAGTTCAAAACTGTCTACTCCGTGTTCCACATCGCCTTCGCTTTCATTCAATCTCATTTTCATTTTCAATTGCTTTAAATTCCAATGTCACAAATTAAATCATCTTGTGAATCTTTTGAAGTCGCTCCCAAACGTACAAATTATGTTAGATTGATTGACAATTGTACAAGATAAGTTGTCAATATAAGGAAACTACAGCACAAGAAAATCTGCATACTGATTGATAAATCGGGATTAATGATAACAACCCATCTGGGAGTAGAATGGTTTTTACCACGTTAAATCGACAAAAGTAAGTTACATAAATAATCTTAACTATTCAACGGTAATTAGTACTGGTCAAAAACTTTTAACAAATCAAAATGCGTCTGATAGATTAAGAACTCTACGATTTTTTGGAAGTAAAAATACCTATCTTTCCGATAAACTATGCTATCCATCAAAATGCTTAATAAAAATGGGTAAGAATTGATTGTCTTCTGTTTGCCAATTATTCACTTGCATCAAGTTTCTCAAGCTGATATATTTCGACCATTTCTCTGGCTTATCTAGAGAATAACTAATAAAGTTTTCAATTGTCTCTCTCTGTTACAGTAATAAGACTTTCTATTTATATCTGAACAAAATGAAATACATATATTTCCATATTGAACGGTCTTTCGTATGCAACCATATTTTATATGTTATTCTAAGATTCGTATTGATTTTTCATAGAATGAAAATGGTAATTTTGTTGCCCTCCTAATTTAGATCCTGCCTACGTCCATGTTTGTGTGTAGGTCTTTGTGTGTGTGCGTGTGTTTGTGTGTGTGTGTGTGTGTGTGTGTGTGTTTGTACAACCGACGCCATATTTAATAACAAATCAATGACTATTTCATTTTGTTGTGTATATGGTTGGGCAATTTAGATGTCAGCCCCAAAACCTAGTTGTTTGGCAGAGTCCGATTTTTAGCCCCACTCAACCTGCCCCGTCCTTCCCTCCTCCAGTTTATTGGCATAAAAGAAAAAAAAATTAGTAAAACTAGATTTCGTTTGGGGCTGCATTTGCTGCTCTCGAATTTTTCGATATCTGGACATAGTCATTTTTCAATTATTTGATTTCAGTTATTAATATGTTGTGATAGACAAATAGAATATTTTGCAGTGTATAAAAAACACTGCCAAAACCGAAAATTATTTACATATTTGTTTTTTGTTGTTGTTATAATTGAACAATTTAGCCAAGACATCAGTCAGGCTTTAAATAAAAATATTAGCTAATAAAAAACGTGTACCGATATTTGAATTTCAGATGTGTATGTCAATCGAAGTGATAATGTCGCAGTTGGGAGTAACCGACTGGGGAATCCAGATTGACCGTACCCAGACTATTAAATAATCATTAATGTACCTTTTAAGTTTTGTGATTTTGGGGGGGCTTTACCCATTTTTTGGAAGCGATGACAGCGTGGCCATGACCAACTGGATTAATTTCCCAAATTTCAAATTGGTTAATATAAAGGATTTAGAAATTGGGTATATCGCAATCGAGCTAACTCGACCACAGCTTCCTTACTTGTTAATTTAACAATCTTTGGACCGCCAGACGTTAGCTGTCAAATTGTAAAAGATATGTGTCTTATCAATTAGCTATTATCGATTTGATCGATTGCCAAGCCCTCTTGTGGACGTAGCATTCCAATTTTATACTTTGAGCACAGAGGGAATATATATCCAAGTTTCATGTCTCTAGCTTTTGTGGCTTACATACCTTCGATATCAGAGTATAAGCAAGCAAGAACGAAGAGCGAAATACTCTGACATCATAAGTAATACCAACTGATAACAGGTGCCGCAGAATAGGGTGCGTGTAGCCAAGAAATACCGATCTATGAAGGAGCTCCCTAGTAATCTACCCTCTAAGTTTGGCTTTATAATAGGTACAGGTTCTTGTGAAATTTGGAGACGGTAATGGGCATGGTCGACAAAAGCGTTGGAGGAGTTTTGTAGTAGAATACCTTGAAAGTTTGGTAACTTTAGCTTTTAATTTGCAAGAGATATAGGAGCGGAAGTAAGCGTGGCCAAAAAAATATTAAGGAGAAGAAAAAGAAGATTTCTAGTAATCTGCCTTACAAGTTTGGTGACTGTAGCTCTTAAATAGCGGGCGATTTAAGCTTTATCGTTATGGGCAGACTTTATCGGTTTTATCGAATTGGCGATTATGAGCGCAGGCGAATACCGTTAGTATGCCATCCAAATCTGATGGCTCTAGTCATTTCAATTGTATTGGGCATTGAAGGTGGGCGTGGCACACGCCAATCTTTGAAAGATATCCCCAACAACCAACAACCAAAATTTGGTGACTATAGCATTCAAATTGTGGCAGATATGTGGCCTTATCGATATGCAATTATCGATATTATCGATTTCCTAACCTGTCCAGACCAGTATAAGTACCGAGTTACAAAGCTCTAGCTTTAAGGGTATCGAAAAAAGTTTAAACAGGCGGACAGATGGACGGACAGTATGACGGATTTTACACAAAACCAATATACTCTGGATACATTGGGTATCATGGTATGGTTCGAGATTTGTTGGCGCTTTGTATTTGTTTTGTGTTTAGCAGACAAACAGCAAAATGAAAATCAACAACAGATTTGCAAAGCGTAAAAGCTTCGTTTATCCATCAGGCGCACCCCGGCGCAGTTTTTGTCCCTTTGCCGACGGTTTTTGTCTCTAAAAATATCATAAATTCTTATTACAATTTTTCATTTGTTTGTTTTTGCATTGCTTTATTATTTGTATTGCCATTTGCTCCCCGCATACAGAGACAACATGTATACGCACACACACACACACACACACACAGCTAAGAAAAAAGCAGAAAAAAATGTCCAATGTATGCAAAAAGGAAACGGAAAGCAAAAATATATGTGTGTGAGGCATTTAAAAGCTTTACAAACATTAAAATGTCTGTCTAACTGTAACTGTGTGTGCTTATCGGCATCAAAAACTGCGCACGTATGTGCATGCTACTATGTATGTGCGTGTGTGTGTGTGTATGTATTATCTTTGTGTGTGTGTGTCTCATGTTTGCGCAAATCGTTAGACCGAAGAGCTGTGTAAATATTTGTGTGAAAAATTTTTCCGAACGTGGATTAAAAACTTGTTCCATGTTGCTTGGTTACAGTTTTCTATCAGACAGACAGAGAGGGAGCCACTGAAAGAGAGCGAGACACAACATGCGACAGAGACAGAGAGAAAGAGACAGAGAGAGAGTGAGAGAGAGAGAGAGAGAGATAGCGCAAAGCAAATGCATTTAGTTCGACACTGGTTATTTTGTAGCTCTATCTGTTCTATCTATTACAGATTTATTTTGAAAAATTTATTAGCATATTTATTTACTTTTTGCAGCGCTCATCCTCATGTGCGTATGTGTGTGTAAGTATGGGTGTGTGTGAGCTTTGAGGTTTTGTGTCGCTCTGTTTGAATTTTGTGTTTTGCTTATTTTTAGCATTACGCATACGCCGTGTGTTGTCCGAAACGATTTTGCGAACGGCTGCCAACACGTGCGGAGGTAAGCAGTTGCTGCTTCATGTAATAACATATAAATATGCAATCGATTTAATACAAACAACTAAAGCAGCCCTTTAAGCTGATCACATTTTTAAATATTCACAAATTCACAAATTCTACATAATCGCTTTAAGGAAGCACACAGAGGCTGCCCTTGTACACCCTGACAACTTTAAAGATAGGCCGATTATCCCAATCATGAATGTAGTCTTCAACATTTTGAAGCTTACTTGGGAATCAAAAATAATATGAACACTCGCTTTTAAGTTAATATGAAGAGATCCAAGTGGGAATAGAAGTTTTTAAACAGTTTTGTTGGGCAAATGTTTGCCATTATTTTGAGGCTTATTACACGTTCCATTTCGCATTTCGCACAACATTGAATAACTTATAATTTAAGCAAGTTTATCAACTTTCGCAGCACTCGTTAGTCGGGTAGTACACTGCCCAATCAAAGTTAGCCTATTCCATTTCAGCCAGTTTCATCTACGCAGCGCAGAAGCATCAACATCATCAGCAGCAACAAAAAAAGTGTGAAATTTTAAGTACTTGAAGAGCCGCTGGCACATCCGCAGCCACCACAGAATGTGGCAGCACGAGGACAGGAGCCGAGATACTGCCACCTGGGTGGGCATAAATACACCTATAAACATATATATATATATGCTTATACACAGTCAAACATATATACACACACACTTACATACATACAAATGTATATATAAACAAGCAATACGTATTCATAACACGTATACGCCATGTTGTTGTTGACAGCCATTTTGTAGATGTGCGCGACGTCGCCTTCGCCCCAGTTAACTACCACTCAAGCTTGCAGCGTCATTCAAACTACCAGTCACCGACTCCAGCGCCAGCTCCAGCTCCAGCTCCAGCTCTAGCTCCATCTCTAGCTCCAGTTCCATATCTAGCTCTCCCCTCTCTGCTTGCAATTCAACGAGGCGTTCGTTTATTTGAACAACGGCACCTTTGCGTAGCAAAAGCTCATTTGAGCGCGCACCCCACCCCATCCCACCCCCAAAAATGGGTGTTGTAAATAAGGGTGAGGGGCACGTAAGTAAACACAGCTCAAGCGAATATATTGACGATGTTGAAGCGGAAGAGCATCATCATAGCGGTAATCATGTTACCTCAATTCGAAATGAATTCATAACTGAATTTTCACATTTTCCACCCCAGATACCTAACTACACATCCGAAAGACCCAGACTCAGGCCAGGCAGACCCTTAAGCGCTCGCAACGTCAACCGGCTAACCCTGTGTTGCCATTAGCCCCCTCCAACATAAACATATAGCAGCATCAGCAGTCAGAGCCTGCGCTAGAGCTGGAGCAGGTGCTGCGGCTGGGGCTGGAGCTGGAGCAGGAGAGCCAAACACTGACAGACAGCAGGATATATGTAGGACGTGGATGCTGATGAGTTCTTGTGCCTGTCCTGGCGTTTGTCAAACCAAACGAAATGCCGTTTTAAAGTGTTTTTCGCTTACTAGCAACAAAATATAAAAATACACAAAACAAACTACAACGACAACTTTGTCGCCTACTGAAGTCCAAATACTCTCCCAACTGTTGTCAATCACCAGATCACATTTTCATTTTGATTTGAATATTGATTAGAGGCTAATTCGGTAATCTGAGTAGTACGCATAACAACCTACATTAGTAGCACTTTCGAGCTCAGTTCCAAAACTTACAATGAATCTTTTGTTATTGACGTAAATAAAAATATTCCTTGAAAACTGATTGGAATAGTGGTATTGAAGGCTAGAGAGTTTTAAGATGTAAGCTCTCGGAAATGTTAAGATTTGACGATTTTTACAAAAGATTTTCATCTTTTCTTAACTTTAACAAGACCTTTTTGGCAGTCGAGAAGAATGAAAGCAGTCGCCAACAGAGTTTGTTAAGCACTTTTAATAAACAAACAGTTGTCAAAATTGTTTGTTGATTGGCACATTTTACAATTTACAATACAAATAATATATTTACTAATAGAATATAATACATTTGGAGACTGGACGTCTTCCAGGTATGCATTTGAAGCTGGTTGACAAGCAAGTTGTAAAAGCTGTTGTACCTTTTTGGTGAACATGTTTAAAATGGCAAAACTCGTTAACTGGGATTCCAGTGCACAGGATTGGCAACCAGGCAGCGGTGCGATGGCCGGCTCCTGGCCACGGCCTCGGCATGAGCACGCCGTCAACGTCATCGTCATCGTCACCGTCGGATTTGCAACTGGTTGCATGTGTTGGTTGAGTGGTGCCCACCTCTCTGAATCCCTTACTCCGTTCCTGCTTGGTTGACGTTGAACGTTTTTTATTATTACTTTTGTTCTTGGTGGGTGGGTTATCCTGTTTGCCACGGCTGCGTGTCCGCCAGCATGTCCTCGTCGCCAGCCAACGTATAACGTATTTTGTCGTACCGGAACTAGTTCTAGACATGCATTTTATCTTGTTGTCATCATCCTTGTCGCTTGTTGCTGTTGCTGTTGCCTCTTGCCTCCTGCCTGCCCCTGCCTGCCCCTGCCCATGCCCATGCCCATGTACAGGATGTTGCTCGTTAAATTTTCTTTATGAAGTTAACTGTAAATGCTGCGACGTTGCCTACAATTTGAAAACACCTCCTCACCAGCACCGCCCCAACCAAGACCATTCCCCAACCCTGCGACTGTCACTTCAATTTCACTGCGAAAACGGAAAGAGCGCGAGAAAATAAAATGTAAGAAAAGAAAAGCAGAAGAAAAAAAAAAACATAAAATGATAGGGAAAAAGAATTACCATGTAATGCAATCTAGCAGCTGGAGCAATAGCAAATCTTAAGGCCTTAAGGCCGCAACCCAAAAGATCAGAAACGATGCGGCGAATAAGAATGCTGCAGTCTGTCCTAACCGACAGCGTAATACTCTAATACACGCTGAAAGTAGATGGATTTATTGTGGGAGTAGGCATCAAGCGAGTCTCGATTCCTACAAAATGGCATCAATAATCTACCCTGCAAATTTGGTAACCCCAACTCTAAAATAGTGGGGAAGATATATAGATGAAAAATATGAAAGACATGGACATTTCCGATTATTAGAATTGTATTGTCAATTATATATATATATGTATATGTATATGTGACTCATTTTATCGATTTACACTTATCGATTTGATCGATTTCGCAGCTTGGCAGTAAACGAATATAGTGCACTAGCTTTGCTATCAGTGTATAACAAGATTAACAACAACAGCTACAACGCATTACACGTGCCATGAATTTCCATTTCCAAAACAAATGCAAATATTTAAATTGCATTCGCGACAGTCACCGCCATTCGCCCAAAATCTCAGTTTGCCGCTGGCACGACCCCGACCCGCCCGCCTTTCCCTAACACGAAGCAGCAAGAACATGCACCTAAAATCATTCGTTCTACAAACAGATAAATTATGTTCTACAAGAAAACTCACAAAATATCGAGAAAAAAAACACGCAAAAATAAAAAAAGAAAAGAAAAAACCAAAGGAGCCAAGGGCGGGAGACAAGGGGAGGCGACCGAGCCAGAAGAGAAAGTCAGACACGAATCACATTCGGCAATAGAGGCTATTTAAAGGCCCTGCATTGAATAACAAAAATAATATTTCTCTTAACTTGTTTATTTTCTACTTTTCTGCCTTGATGGCTAACATTGAAAATGAATTGAATGAGCGAAAAACAATAAATAAAAAATCATTTTCATTGCATTGTGCAAAAAAAGTAAAATTCAAAATAAGAAAACACAAAATTGAAGCAAAGTTTTTAAATAAACCAAAACTGGGTTTCGAGTAAGCTAGCAACATATTTATTTATTAATTATAGGCTTACATAACACTTGGCTTCAAATCTCGACTAAATATCCTTTCGATTTTACTTTTTCTTTTTGATTTTCCTTTTTTTTGTTTGCCTAGCGTTTATATAAAACCAACGAGCTCCGATCGAAGCGTATTAAGCTCCAAACGAAAGTAGTCAAATAAAATGCAGACATGAAAATATATGTAAGCGTACGAATAGAATGAAAATCATGAAAAATTTCTCAAGTAGTCGGTGTACAACAACAACAACAACAACAACAAGTGCAAGCACGGTGGCACAAGAATAATGTGCAGGACGGCATGTTGGTAAATGGGAGGGGCGTGTGGTGAGGGGAGGTGTGTGTGGGCCCCCCAACCCAAGGGGCCAATAAGCAAACAGACCAAAGAGTAAAACCGGCTGCCAGGACGAAATGGACTGCGCCATATTGGAGCCAAGGAGAAAGATGTGAAGTGGCAAGAAGGCGGGCACATTGGTTCATAACTTTTCGTATCTTCAGCATTTGATAGTCATGAAATATATACAAAAATTGACACACCAAATTGAATTGCCAGCTGAAGGAAAACAATGATTTCAAATGCTTTCCTTATTGGTCTGCCTGTGATTGTAGCTGCCAAATCCAAAAATCCATTTATTTGCCGAGAACTAAACTAATAAAATGCCAGACTTTATCATTACCAGAAGTTGGCAGGTGTATATTCAAAAAGTCGCCAAGTATATATATAATTTTGTACCACTGTGGCATTCTCAATTCAGACACCAAAAAGGGCCGAACGAAAAAAAGAAACGAAAAAGGAAGTGAACCAGGGAAAATTACAATTCTCGGCTTTTAGTCGTTGTTGTTGTATTTGTAATGGAACGTCGACTGCGACTGTGGCTGGGGCTGGGGCTGAGATGGGGGTGGGGTTTGGGGTTTGGGGTTGGAATTGAGTTTTGGTACGTAAAACTTTTGGTACGACACCGACGCCATTTTGCATGCAGGTGATTTGCAAAGCTACGCAGCTGCGTGAGTGTATTTGGTATGTATTTGTGTGTGTGTGTGTGTGTGTGATTGTGTGTAAATAATTTTTATCTGCCAACTTTTATAATTTTTTATTTTTATGCACAATTCGTTTGCCTTAACAATGCGAAAATCTCATATAGCGCGTCAAGTTGAACTGCAGGTGGCTATGGAGGGCAGCAGAGAGTAGAAACACACACACACACACACACATACACACACACGAAAACACACACACACACGCATAAAAATGGGCGCACACATGCGAGCAAAAACTGAAAGAAAAAGCCGAGCAAAAATAACTCAAGACGACGCAGCATACAAAAGAAATGAAACGAAACGAAACGAAACGAAAGGACTCTTTCAAGGCTGCGAGCTGGGAGCTGGGAGCCAAACGCAAACACAGCTCAGGCCCCAACTTTAACTCCAGCACATCAGCAACAAAACAAATAGCAACAAAACTGCTATTGTCATCGTTGTTGTTATTGTTGCTGAAGCCTCAACACAATTACTCGACGCTTTAGGGTGATATATATACATATGTATATATACATATATATATATATATATATATATATGTATGTATGTTTGGGTATGTATATATGTCCTTGCATTTACCTTATATTCCTTAAATTGCTGCAACATTATACAAGTACTTTAAGACAGTTAGTTTAATTAGTTTGTGTCTAAAACTTAAGTTTTCTACAAGAGTTTTTGAACAGAAAAAATATTTGATTTATTTATTGGAAATGTTATAATTAGGGCCTCATTTACGAGGCAAATATATGAATCGCATGTTCCTTGAAAATACTTCAAAATGAAGAGTGCAAAAATTGGTGTGAAATGAGAGGGTTGCCTGAGTACTTTCGAGAGAAGTGAGCCAAATGTTGGTCAGTGAATTGATGTGTGCAATGCTCAACGAGCAACTGCAATAAAGTAGTCATGTATTCAGTCTTTGGCATTTGCAAATTCTTAAATCAGCATTGGAGCAGGTGAATCAAAGTGGACCTGCAGCAAATGATTACGCTCGTGTTCAACAAATATCCATCAATATAGGATTCAATGCGAAATGGTGTGTTTTCTGCAGCTGCTGTTGCGCAACTGTCCACAAGTGTGAGGTTCTTATGAGGCCAACACAATTGCAATTACAGCTGGCAGCCAGGAAAGGCAAAATCTCATCCCTGATATCTCTGGCACTAAGCCTGCCTCGGTCTTGAAGCATTGGAACTTGAAACTGCCTTTATCCAGCAATGCGCCAATAGATTTGCTTTTCGTTTCTTTTTCTTATTGTAACTCCCAATGCTGTTAGTCTATCAGCCCCGGAGCTAGACAGAGTGGGAGTGGTGTTGGAAGCGGGAGTGGGATTGGGAGTGGGATTGGGAGTGGGAGTGGCCTATACGAGCCACATCAAATGATAGGCTGAAGACAAGCTGAAAGCAGTCAAAATATATTTAGCTGCGTTGCTAACCAGCAAGAGCCCCTATTCTAACTCCCGAATTCCCCACCGTTCCCACTTCCCCAACTGGTCTCACACCCTCACTACCACTCCCACCACTTGCTGGTACATTTGAATGCCCTTATTGAGGGCATTTTAATTGATTCGTGGCTTTTGTGTCCGTCTGCTCGTCAATCCGTCTGTCCATTTGTCCGTCTGTCTTCATTCTTTAACCCATTTTTTTGAATAACTTTTACTTACTCAGTTTTATAATTGAACTCTTTTGGTCTCCGTTTTGCCAAAATCAAACTCGGATTTAAAATTTAACTATCAGCTGATTGGCTTCAACGAGAGTATCTAGTGTTCGGCGTGCCCAAGATAAGCGTTTTTTTCTTGTTTGTTCTTCCGTTAAGTCTTTCTAGAAATTGTCATTGAGCTTTGGGCTCAGGTAGCTTCCACAGCAATGGCGAAGGCAACGGCAACAGCGCCCCATCAAATGTTTTCAAAGACTTTTACTTCATTGAGGTCGCAAGTAACACAACAGCAACAACAACAGCAACAACAACAGCAACAACAACAGCAACAACAACAGCAACAACAACAGCAACAACAACAGCAACAACAACAGCAACAGCAACACCACCAACAACGAGCCTGGCAGCCATTTTGACTGACTGTCAGCTCGTTGTGGCGTTATTTTGTTGTCCTCTGCGCTGTCTCTCGCTGCTTCTGTCTGTCCGTCCGTCCGTCTATCCATCTGTCTGTCTGTTTGTCTGTCTGTCTGCTTATGCCTGAATCACTTTTGTAACTTTTGCTAAGACGAAGCAAGTGAGAAAGAGGATGAAAACTCATTTTGAAATCATTTTTGGAAAATCTCCTGCGGCTGCGTTTTGTTCCAAACTGAAAAACGGAAGAAAAAAATGAAGGGGGGGGGGGGGGGCAGAGGGCAGGTGGGGCAGGGGAATGACAGCCGCTTTCCTTTTGGCTTGCTTAACTTTTACGCAAGTCGATTTTTGGATGTGTGGCAAGCAGGCAACTCATGCAACTTTCAACAGCGCCGAACTTGATATGCTCTACTCAACAGTATTTACCAACTCAGGTGGGTCAATTGACAGGTTCTTAGCTGAAACAAGTCAAGTAACGAAATCAAATTCTTTACTTTTACTTAATTGACCATGTTAATATGTAAAGATCCTTCTTTGTTTTAGCCTTGTAGAGGGCATATATGCACATACGTATCTATTCTTGATCAGCATCACTAGCCGAGTCGATGAAGTCTTATCTGTCCATCGTACGTCATTTCTTACACACATTTTTTTAATAGTAGTAATTCTTCAGTTTTAAAGCTAAAGCATAAAACAGTCACTTTGCTCCGCTCACTGAGACTTCAGATCCGATCAGATAGGATCTGTACATGATTTAGCTGCCATAGTAATAAAATATCGAAGATTGAATTTGGCATTTGGGTAGACACACTTGTCACTCTTTCTGCTACAATATAGCTACACAAATCTGGGATATTCAGATTACAGCAAGTCGTGAAACCAAAAACATATAAATACAATAATTTTGCGTACTCCTAACTCAAATTTAAATGTCAACAGATTAGCTACGGTCCACAAGGGTACCCAGCACATACTATTTTCTTGAACTTTAGATTAGATGTGAGTAAATTGATTGACTTGGCAGGCTTGCAGTAGTTACTACCTGGTTTTTAAGGAAGATGCTCATGATGACAATTGCAGTAAAGATGATGATGATGATGATGATGGATTTCATCGAATTGAATTGTTAAGGCAATCGCTGAGCGGGTCTAATCGAAAACGATACAGATGCAATTCGGAGGCCACATATGGCACATCGCTTGTAATGTGATATTCGGGCGATTGTCTCTGTAATTAGATGATCCCCAAATCAGCCGCTAATTTTTCCGCAATTTGCTTAGTAACACAATACTAAATACAAACAAAATAGTGCCCGTCGAGGGTTGTAAATGGGGGGAGGGTTGCGAATGACGGTGCAAGGGAAATTGTGGGTAGCGAAATCGACGGGTCGTGAAATACACACTCGAAAACCCAATGGCATATGCACACACAACCATGCCCCGGAGTGTTGCACATGTCCCTGTGCGGCAAAACAAACACGAGCAATGTCAAAGCCAACCAAGCGATGTCAGCGGCGCATCTCTCAGATCCCAGCGGGAATTCAGCCCGAAAATCACAGCATGTACAAAAAACCAAAAAACCAGAGGGGTTGCAGAATACGAATATATATATATATATATATATATATATATATATATATATACGATGTCGAAGTTGTCGCTGTCCTCGCACTCCTCACTGTCGCTCCTGTGTATTGTGTCTAGTGTTTGGCTCTGACTGTGGCTTCGTGGGGTTGACCTGTTCCGGCGACCCTTCCGAATTTCCGACCCCGGCTCACATGTCGCGCTCGCTGCTTTCCGTCTTTAATTTTCAGCGCATTTGGCTTTTATAAAGTGATTATCAGACGATTTGATTTGGCGCTAAATGCAATTGCCAAATGCCAAAGTCAACGACGGAAACAATGGCGATGAAGACATAAACAAAAAGTGCCAATGGGGTCTAGTCCCATACGCCCTTCGATTCGTGGATGGCCAAGCCTCACCACGCCCATTTATGAATGTGCATAATAGTGATTGACAGACTTCTAAATATATTCGAGAAAATTCGAAAACTCTCATTCCAAGTAGTTTTCAATACAAAAATGAAAATTATACCTGAAAGAAAACTGGGAAGTTGATGATAATCCGCCTTAGACTCAGCTAACATTTTCTGGGCTATAAGTATCAGATATTCACTCATGTTTCAGCCACGTAATCAATTTTCGAAAGTCTGAAAGTAAATTAATGCATAGATCTCAATAAATAATTATTTCATAAAGTTTGCAATCGATGGAATAAATAACTTTTATAACATATTCAAAGCTTGCCAGCTGTTATTGAAATTACAAATTTAAATTTCAAAATAGGTATTCCCAAATATCTATGCACATATAATTTTTAATTAGATGCTTTTGTAAGATAGAGCCAATTTCGATAGTGCAATTTGACTGTAGCTTGCTGCGAAAAGGTCTCCCAACTGTCTGCCCCGCGTTCCTCGCGGCGACACCATTAACACAGCTGATGGTCCACAGTACACAGCGCACAGCACAGAGCACACAGCGCAGAGTACACAGCACAGAGCACCGTATGTAAATAGGAATGCACCCGTTGAGACCTTTGGGTCAGTTGTTTAGTGGCTGCTTCTGTTGCCGAAGTATTGCAACAGATACAAGTGGGCTCAACAGGGTTGTTGTTGCTATGCGAGTTGACAGGCGGCAAACAGTGAACGATGCGAACACCGAAAGGGGGCAGGCTGGCTGAGTACACGCCACATGCTACAATCTGTATGGCCAGTAAATAGTACATGACTGATTGCGAATGTGAATGTGAATGTTGAATGTGAGTGCGAGTGCGAGTGCGAGTGTTACGGCCTAGACGTATACCATAACCATATGCTCAGGCAGACAGGCAATATCGTGTTGTGACTCGGAGGTTGGCTCAATCAAAAACTCATCATTGCCATTGTTGGCGCTGAAAGACAATTTGATTGATCTTTTCAGCACAAGACGACCAAAAAAGAGGCCGCCAAGACGTAAGCCCCGTCGCGCCATTGATCGAGTGCGCCGCATGGGGGCGAGGCAGTAAACCAGCAAACCAGCAACCAACAACCAGCAGCAGCCGGCAACCAGCAACTGCAGCCATCACCATCACCATCACCATCAACGGCAACAGCGACAGCAATTCTTGATGATCTGGCAACTAATTTTTGCCCCGCAACGATTTGCTTAACGTTTTTCATAACAGATACCAACTGGTCGCTCCAATGGCCAGAGTTAGACTTCGGCGGGAGGTAGAGGGAGGGGAGGGGTAGTAGTGCTGTAATGCTGCCGTAACAGTTGCAGTAGCGATGCCAGCAATGGCAACATCAACAACACCAACAACATCTTGTTGCCACACAGGTCATCTACACTCAAAACAATATCGCACTCGATTGCAAGAAATTCTTATAATTTTGCCGCCAAGATTTAAGTATTTCATTTATATTTCATTTTCTATTATTTTTTTCCCAGATTGAGTTAAGCAAAGTGTAAAACTGACGCGATACGTCCACAAATCGATAATCGATAATCGCAAATCGCAGATAATGCCAAAGTGAACAAATTATGATGGCAGTTAGCTGGCATCGCTCAAAGATCGGCATTTAGAGTTCAAAATCTACTTCTACAAGTATTTCAAATGGCTTATTAATTGATATATTGGTTAGGCATGACGTATGTTACATTGACTTTTACCCTTATATCTACATTTGGATTCGAGGCTCAAAATATTATTTTGTTTTCGAACGCTTTAAAGAAGATTTATTTTGGATTTCTAATTCACGACAAATTTATGATACTCTCTACAAGGGCAGAACAACTGGAAAGTAAAACAAAAAATAAATATTTGAATTTATTTTTTTACTAGTGATTTTTGAGTAGTGTACATGTAACCATATCTCTGGCTCTCAATCTCCAATGCCAGCGAGGCGCACGTAAATATGTAAAGAAGACAACAGTAGAAAACATAAAAAAATCAACAAAAATGCAAATCACTGAGGCTCAAAAGCCCAGAAAGAAAAACAAACCCACCCCTCCTCCCCACAGCGTTGAGTTGCTTGGGGGGTGTTGTGCTGGGTCGAGCGAGATTGGACTAGATTGGATCGGATTGGCTTGGGCTGGGTTTTGGGCGAGGTGTGTTTGGTTCAGGCAGCGTCGCATCGCTTTGCCGGGTGGTTGGCAGCAAAGTCAAGCCAGGAGAAAGTATTACAATAATTATGATAATCTATGCCATAAAAAATAGAACCCCCTGCCCCCCTTCCGGAAACTCAAATCGACACCAGTACCAAAAGCAAGCACATTTCTGGCTCGCCCACACACACAGGACAGGACACAGCAAGCAGGGTGGGGCAGATAGGAAGGGAATTACCATACTTTAAGCTACCGCATGGCAAAACGTTGCACAGTGAGCAAAACCTGCAACACAATCCACAAAAGTTGCCAGCTTAAATACATATTTGGATATTATGCTAAACAGTATTATACTCGTATACCAAGAAAAAAAGTAAGAATGATCTAGTCGGGAATGTCAGACCTGGCGATACTCTGTTCTGCAATTGTTAAGTAAATAATCGGGCATAACCGACTATAGAGTACTCTGATACCGATATTATAACAACTGACTACGTGTGGCAAGGATCCTTCTTGTTGGAAGGGGATGGGAAGGGTGAGTTGTGCAGTGCGCAAGTGTGCCCCGACGATTGAATAATCATCCATATATTATATCCAATTACCAAAATTTGGTAATGCAATCTGTAAATTGAAATCAATTAGGGAGAATATAGGCTTTCCCGATTTGTTGTGGCAGGTGGAGCGGGGTTCTTGGTCTACAAAAACTGCCAAGCTTGGTAAGTCCAGCTGTGAAATTGCGGATGATATAAGTTTTAGCGATATTTGCTTTTGAATTTGGTGACTCTAGCTTTCAAATTGTGGAAAATACATGCTTGTATCGATATACACTGTCAGGTTTAGCGGATTCTTTTTATATCGATGTTTAAAGTTAATTACCGGTAATATATCTTTTTTTAAGGTCGTCGAAAATGTATGTTGTATCTTTGAAGTACATCACCAGGAATATGGGTTCCAAGATTGGTGCTCTAACTTTTTGGGAGATATGTTGTTTTTACGATTTTCAGATATATCGATTTGGAAAATCGAAAATTCAGTCAGCCATAAAAAAAATTATATAAATTATGGTAAAATTAAGTGAAACGATTAAATATATATATAAGAAATGGATAAAAAGGTCAGGCAATATTGATTTATTTGTCGCTGGTTGGAGGCGTGGCTTGTAACCAACTCTTGGGCATCTAATCTATTTGTACTTATGTCAGTTTTAATCTTGACTGCTTCTATGCAGACGTTGGCACCACTTTTGTTCCATTAGTGGTTCGATTTAACGAATTGAAATAGATTATTTAAAAAAGACTTTCTAAAAGTGTGAGTTATTCAGTTGGCAGCTGATTAAACTGGAGCTCTACTCTGGTTGCAGCCCACTTCTGTGCCACAGAAATTATTTATCATTTGGCTGGCTGGTCAGATTTGTGTCCTGTATTTCAGTGAGCTGCAAACAGTCAACATAAAACCCAGTTGTCTGTTAATGTTCCTGTTCCTTGGAATGCCCCCGTTACTATTGTGGATGCTGCCACAGCCATTGACACTGCCACCGACTGTTCCTCCCCCCGTCCAGCTTCAGTTGCAGTTTTCGAACATTGTGTGTTTGATTTTTATCTGTGTACGTGGCGTCGCATGGCGTGGCCATTCCGTAACGTCGCATGCGAGACGCCACCAGTTACTTCTGCCCCCTACATTTTGAGCTACCAGTTGGCTGACTGGGCGCCCATTGCGCAGGCACACTCGAAGAAATGCGGCCCAAGCACTCATTTGGAATCGTTCCAAAATTAAAATTATTTATAATCCCTTTCTGTGTGGAGTTGATCAGCATTCGCAAATATAAATATAAAAATTCTGTGGCATGTTTTTCAGTCATCTCTGGAAGTACAAAATAGATGCAGACCATTGCGACCAAATTATGGGTATTTTCGAAATTCGATGTGATTATTTTGCTGAGTGCAGACATGGCCACGACCGTGGCTATGTCTTGGTACGCTCCACTGATCCGACTGACCGAATCGACATATCGACAACAACATTGTCCCAGGAGTGTGAAGGCGAGCCAGCAACGCCGGCAGTTTGCAGTACGATGACGCCTAAATATCCTTGTGGCCTGCCAGTGTTGTTGTCAACGTTGTTGCTGCTGTTGTTGTCGACAGCCCATCAAAATCAGGCAACTGGCAACTGGCAACTGTGCTGCCGCCGCTCCCTCAGCGCTCGTATTTCGTTTACAATTTGACCCTTAAAAGGGACACAGAGAACAACAAAAAGCATCAAACGCCCACACTCATCAGGCGAGGGCTGCCTCACAAATTTCGATTGCTTATCAATATCAACTTAAAAACCACATCGATTTTTTTTTCTCTTCTTCTTTCTTTAGATAGTTGAAACTTATTTAAGGCTCAATCTAAGATCTTAATCAAATTAGGTAATTAATTATATGAAAATGTAAATATAAAACTCAATTAAAGCTCGCAGATCATATTTCACTTTATAAGTATTTCTGTATACATTTACATATATATATATATATATATATATATATATTGCATTTAATAGTAATTATTCAAGTAAGGTATTCGACTAGTTTTCTTGATGTAAGAATTTAACGGACTGAAATCAAACGAGTTAAAATGAACCCATCTGGCAAATATATTAAGTCGATTCAGAAAATTTATATGTTTTTTCGACTTTTTGTTCCTGTGGCAACTATATGATAAAGTGGTCCGATCCGGTAATGAATGACGAAACAAAAAGGCGGCTGTAAACCAAGTTTGATCAAAATGGCATTAAGACTGAGAAAACTTTGCTGATACAAACTGTTATCCTATTAATTATTAATTAAATAGCGGAATCTATAAGTTAACATTAAATTAGCAAAAGATCACAAATAAAATGTGCTCACTTTCCTCAACTTTGATTAAAAGATGATTTGAAATCAACTTCAATAAACTTCAGTAGCTAACCTCGCTGACAGTGCCTGGGATAAGGCCATGCACATGGTTGTTGCCCCAGCGTCAGCAGGTAGGGGTGTGTGCGTGTGTGTGTGTGTGTGTGTGTGTGTGGGTGGGTGGTATCGGGAAGAAGGTTGAAGTGTGAGTTGGTCGACAGGTTGTTTTCTGTATGGGTTTCGGCAGCAAAACCATTTGCTATCCAATGGCTCCAGCAGCGGGCTCCAATTCTACATTTGCCGTGGGTAGTTTTGATAAAACGTTTCAATGGCTGAGCACATAACAGTTGACTGGCTGCCTGGCTGCCTGGCCGTGTCTCTCACTTATGATACGTGTGTGTGTATGTGTGTGTGACAAAGACCATAAACTCCAAAGGACCTCGACATACAACCAGGACAAACATTGCTCCTGCTGCTGATGCCCCGATTCGCCCGCTGCTGCCACCACTGCTGCTGCTGCCACCGCTGCTGCTGCTGCTGTTGACGATGTGACGCTGACTAGCATTTTGAGGGTGGCAGCGGTGATAAAAAGTTGTGCTTGTTGTAATAACAACAGCTCTCGATGCTCTGTCAACTACAAGAGCAAAAACAACAACAACAACAACAGCAACAAGTTTTTTGGTTATATGGAAAGGAGCAGAAGGAGCAGGAAGAGGAGGAGGCGTGGCATTGATAGAGCAAAACGGAGACGTAGCAGAAATGAAAGGGCAAATGGGCAGGCGACGGCGATGGTGATGCAGGGAGAAGGCAATGCCAATGGCCATGGCAATGGCGTGGGTGGTTGCTGGGTTGCTGGGTTGCTGGGTTGGTTGGTTGGTTGGTTGGTTGGTTGGTTGGTTAGATTGGGAGCTGTACGAGCCGGCTCAATGAGGCTATTTGGAACACAACGATTTCGCGTCGTTGTTGTTGCTGATGTTGATGACTATGATGATTACACGTTGACGATGAAGACGGTGTCTGCATCTATGTGCTGCAGATATTCATCGAAAGCAAAATGACAGCCTAGAGACACATTCAACAGCAACAGCAACAGCAACAGCAAAAGCAGCAACACCAACATCAACAACAACAGCAACAGCAAGATAAGAAATGAATGACAGGCTAAAGAAGCAGAAGCAGCCCAAAAGCACACAGCCAGGAGTCACGAAAGACGGAGACGGAGACGGAGACATAGCTGGAGACGTAGCTGGATACGTGGCAGAGGCGGTGGCAGTGGCAGTGGCAGTGGCTGTGGCAAGCAGTTCCATTATGGAGCTGGCATATCAGTCAGTGTCAGTGTGAATGCGAAATTGCTTTTCTTTTACGATGGCTCGTCGAGTGTTCCTCGCTCGCTGGCCGGCATTTGTGTTCTTATTCTTGGTGTTGCTGTTGTTGTTGTTGTTGCTGCTGTTGTTGTTGTTGTTGTTGTTGTTGCTGTTGTTGTTGTTGTTGCCATTTCGTGGCAGTGTGCAAAGGTACATAAAAGTAATGGCTAATGGATATGATGTATCCAGAGCATACCGTTCTGTAAGGTAAGCTAAACTCTCTTCTCCACCCAATTTCTCCCATATAAATCACACACACACACACACACACAGACACACACACATAACTCATGACCCCATTGGGATGCGTTATGTAATAATGAAAATCTCGCCAAATAGTTTCAACAAAATTTAGTAGACCCAAAATGAAACAGCAACCACAACCTTTAAATGTTCAAATGCCAGAAGTTTCATAAAAATTGCATGATTCAAGTAGAAACAAAAAGACTATTTAAGATACTATCAAACTCAAACTCAGTACGACTTAAAAACAATTTTTTGCTTTCTTTATTTGTTGCTCGACAAATACTTGCAACGGCGTTTCAGTCACGTACCACCAACAAAAAAAAAAAAGAATCCAAACCACGATAAGGCAGCCTGAAATTTGAAGTTACGGCAAAAACGAAATATAGTTACACCCAGCTTAACATGCATACTTATGGCTTATGTGGCGTATATATGTGTATGTGTGTGTGTGTGTGTTTGGGTGTTGCATGAGAGAATTGACCGTTTTGGTGGCTGAAACGCTTTAGCTTTGGCCATCAACCCAAACCCAGCAGCCAGTCTCACACATTCATGCCCCGTGGGGCAATAAGCCTATCTATCATTCTTTATATCTGCTATATACACACACTCACACTCACACACACACACTCACACACACACACACACACACACACACACACACACACACCTAAGCACACACTACACTCAGGCCTCATTGAGCTCACAAGAGGGTTGGCTGATAAGTCATTAGCCTAATAAGCAACTTGAACCCTTTTAATCAATATTATATTATTATTATTGGTTATTTTAATTCATTAAAATTATGTTTTTAATATAAACATTTAAACCATTAGAATCGACGCAAGCACCTTTAACAATATAATTATTTGGCATAATAAAGTTGGAGCCGAACTGTTCTAGAATGAGATGATTTCATTCCATAAATAACATTTTTTCAACTGGGGACATTGTCCTAATATCCTTGTATATCCTTGTATAGACCTTTGTATATTAGTGCTCACTGAGTTTTTGTGTACATGTACCGATCGAAAGGTACTAAGTTAACAATATGAATGCTAATACTAAGATTTTGATAGTTTAGCAACTAATGGGAAACAAATGCAAATATTTGATCAGGAAGCAGAAGCGATTTAAACTCGTACAGCGAAGGTATCAACGCGATATCCTTCAAAGATCGGCATATGCCACGCCCACACAGATTCCGAGGAAACCCACTTGGGCACCTAATATATCTATATCTATCCTATATAAACTAGTTGAGATTTTTTTGCCTGAACATTGTCTTTCCTGTTATTAAGATTTTCAGCAAAATTTGCTTCGAAAATCAAACTTTGATTTACTGAATACTAGATGCCATATAAAATAAAATTAAAAATTAATTTAAATCATTAAACAAACATTTTCTGGAAAATAAGATCAGCACTTCCACTTAAGAAAATGTCATTAAAATAAGTAGAGTTTTTTTTTGATCACCAAAAGTTGTCCGAACGTTTTCCATAGACAGGAAAACAGGTAGGAATGTTTACCCCTATCGGACGAAAACTTAACTCTCGCCCACACAGTTTTGAAAATCATTTTCCATTCAGGTTAATTTTCCAAAATCAGATTTAGCTCTTTTGTACATAGACAGCTATAAATGTATCTAATAGACAGACATAAACGTATGCTTCTAGTAAGGCCATGCATTCCAGTTGAGATCTTTGCTAAATATTGATATCATGAAGTTAAATAGTTTAAATTCATTTTGATCATTGTTATTTATAAAATATAAAATATAAAATATAAAATATAAAATATGTGGTGCAATATTTCGCTAATGCCGCAGCTACGAATATTAACAATTTATTTGAAGCAGTTGAGTAACGATCAGTTATCAACTTACAACAAGGGGCAACACCCAAAAACTCGATTGATACGCTGCTCATGGATGATGGACTCGGCTGGGGCCTCACTTTCGAACTGGGAGGCACGAGCAGAAAAAAATATTTTTGCTCTTATTTGTAATCCTCAACAAATGAGGCCAGGGCGCGGAAATATTGTTACCTTTGGATTAATAACTTTATGCTAAGGTCTGCAACCAGAATCAGTCTCAAACAAGTATAATACTTAGCCAAGCAACGGTGTGTGTGTGTGTGTGTGTGTGTGCCCAAAGCCAACCCTCGAGATAGCCCGGCCGTACAGCCAGTCAGCCAAGCGACGTTTCATGTCTGGCTCTGTCTGTGGTTATATCAGCGCCGTCATCATCGATATAAACTCTTGACTGGCTGTGCGTCTGACGAACGGACGAACGGACGTACTGACAGAGAGGTGGAGAGACAGCGTGGCAGAGGGACAGAGGGAATGGCAAAGTCGATGGCTGGTTAGATAGTCGTCCCATTGCTATTCCCAGGCATTGCCTCGACTTGGTCTGAGCTCATCCATCCATTCATTCATGCCAGTCAGCCAACAACCCGATACACAGCAGTAATCGCTGTCGGACGAAGGCCAGTGGGCGGGTTGGGCTGCAGCGGGTGTGTGTGTGTGTGTGTGTGTAGCAGTCATTTGTGTATGACTTACTGCACAACACACAGCATTATCGCAAAGCCAAAGCCAAAGCCAAAGGCAAATGCAAAGGCGAAGCATAAGCTTTGGTGACAATATAGGAACTCTCCATGCGTATACGTAATCTGGTATTAGATTACTGATCCATGTCAAATCTTTGGCTTAGGTCCCATCTGACAAACCCACTTCTCTGCATGCGCGTTGTTTTGATTGATACGAAACGAGACGAACTCAACTCCGTCTCCGTCTCCGACTCCGATTCCAAATTCAAACTCGAATTCAATGTGCCAGCTTGCGGCTCGCCTCCAGCTTGGTGTCGACAAAGCTCTGGACACATTTAGCAGCCTCTCTCGTCCGCACCGCCGTCCACCCCCTCCTGCTGCTCTTTCTTTTCTGCTTCATCCTGTTTCATACGCATCGCTGATTTTATGCGCATCGTTTCCACATCACAGAACACGAGTCCACGTCTCAAGCTGCTGGGGACAAGCGCTTACGGCTTACCGCTTACCGCCTTCCGTCATAGCCCCCGGACCCCTCCCACAACACAACTTGGAAAAAAATGAGCAAATATGTATTCTCGACACGCCGAAGATTACATACCCTTGCAGATCGCAGTCTGCAGCTGCTCACATCTAATGAATCTTCAAATGATAACCTAAAGTTACCCAAACAAGAACTTCCCAAATTACACTTATAGAACGTATAGAAATCCGATCCGTCAGACTGTAGCCAAAGTATAGTTCATCAAAATAACTCGATATACTCGATATATATATACTTTTCCCAATGTATAGAAAACATGTACAAGTACATAACTTTTGTGAGAAAAACAATGCACATAAAAAGAGAAAAAACGAATTGTTATTAATTTTAAACAGTTTTCTACAATTTGTATTAGCTTTCATAAAAGTCAAAAAAATAATAAATATTATTAAGCTACAGGCATATATATAAATGACACATCTAAGCTCCGCCAATGATTCAATGTTGGTCGTTAAATAAATATATTTTTAACATAAATAACAATTTGAAGAATTAAAAATTCAATTTTTATCAATTGCGTGTCAGCATTAACCGATAAGAAACTGAATTCATTATCCCCATTATCCCCCGTGAAATAAATAAATGGATTATATAATAAAATACGGATATATCGAATCGGAAAAGTTTTATTCAATGCATTATGTGCTCTGTAAGGGTATACAATGGTGAGTGCATTACTTATACAATTAGACAGTGGCAAAAGTTCAAACACAACAGAAGCACAAAATTAAATCGAAGATAACACAATCGAGAGAGACAGAGAGAGAGAAGGAGAGAGAGAGAGAGTGTGAGAGAGAGAGATGGGGGTTTGATTGTGAGAACTGTGGCTGAACAGGTGAATTATTAGGCAACGAGAAGCAAACTGCAAACTGGAAACGGAAAATGCCTTTTTGTGGAGTATTCGTCAATGAAGTGGGTGTAAATTCTGCCGTTTGACTACAATTTTCTATAATGGCTAGAATAAAGCAAAGGAAAACCAAAAAGCAATCTCGCACTCAGATGTCCTTACACTCAAGTAAACTGCACTTCGCAGCGGCAGTCAAAGATTGGCGGATAGATAATCAACGCGTTTGTTCACATCAAATGTTCTGGAAGATTAACATGAACGTAATACTTGATACTTAGCCACAACTTGGTATAGATTAAAATGATATCAGATACTGCATAACATTTAAATCGAGTTATAAGTTTTGAATTTAATTTTATTTAAATCCTAATTTCATTTATAATAACGATAACGATATAAATCGATCGGCTGATAACCCAATTGTGACTCCAATAAAAATTTCAATTTCTGTGCCGGGGGTGTTGTTGACCACGCCTTTGTGCAACCCACAACGCAAAAGTGGTCAACGCCTTACCAATCCGAATAACTTTCTTTCTAGAACCCAGTTTCGAATGTTTCAAGACTTTCGCGTGGATTGGAAAAATATTTCGCATAGCATTTGATAATTGCTTCTGACTTTGGCCGCAGCGTGCAGAAGAATAAAAAGCATACTAAGATCGCAAGCGCAATAGACTTAACAGCTGAATGGCTTGACAGCGAAAAGCTTATGCACGTGAGCATCATTTAATTAGTGCAAGCTTTCGAAGTGCATTCGCAGAGCGCAAGCTTGGGAGCAAAAAGCTTAATGAGCGCAAGCTTAAGCCAGCTGCACTAGCTGAGCTGGGGTTGCAGGCTACGCTTACCAATGCTTTACACTCGAGGCCGAAATAACGTTTACATGTTATTGAACATATGCATTTACACACGCTACCATTAAAATATGCATGCCTCAAATAAATTGAGCAAGATCGTCCGATTAGTAAACAGAGTGTGCATGACGAGACGGCTCTGTAACTGTCTGTTGCATATGTTTAAATTATATAAAATATTTAATATTTACTTATAATAAGCACAAATAAACTTCATTAAAGTTTATGCAAAAAGTAGGAAATTGCATAAAAGTAATAAAATGTTATTTATTTTTCTCGTTTTATGTGGCAAACATTTTCATTGATCAAACAAGAACATATTTGTCTCGTTGGATGAATATTTGTTTTGATTGTACGAGGAGATATATGTACATATATGCATGTTATTTGTATATACATAAGTGTGTGGGAGATACAATGTAAGAAGGACGCACAAAACCCCCATAAGAATAATAACTATGTCAGCACATTTAACCTTGGTTATTTCAATAGGCACGTTTGGAACTATCGCCCCAGCTGCCCTTGCCCCGTTTTGAGCTCCCCACTCAAGGGGAGGAAGCCATCATGAATAATGCACAATTTACCTTGAGGGACTTCCAACGCCTCCCCAAGATAATAAGTAAGAACACAAAAGCACCACCCGCCATGCCCCGGCAGCCCCCAATCCCCACGCATTTAAAGCAAATATGAAAATATACGTGGGAATATGCTGTACGGTTGTTGCAGGAGCGTTGTTCTTGTTGTTGTTGTTCCTATTTGTGTTGTTGTTGTTGCTGTTCTTCTTCTTCTTCTTGTTAATGTTGTTGTTGTTGTTGTTGTTGCTATATCGGTGAGTCCACAGCACGCCCTGATTTTGGGCTTATTATTAACCAGCTCGCTTGGCTTTGGGTTTTTGGCCTGTCGTCGTTTTGTTACTTTTGTGTGTCGCCGCCGCCGCCGTTTGACGGGGGCGTGGGCTGAGAGCAGGCGGGGCAGTTGTGGACGGGGGAAAGGAGGGCGTGGTCCAGTTAACGGCAACAACATCTGTGAAGATGTTGCCAAACGCCGAAACGCCAGCATAATTATAATAATCATTTCATAATCATATTTTATTTTAGTTGTATGGCCCTCCCGCTGCTCGCATCCACCTCCCCCCCTCCCCCCTCCACATCCCACTCTGCAACCCACCATACGCCGTCCTTGGTTGTCCCAGCAGGTTTCCTCGCTCGTTTGCTTGCCTCATTTTTTTTTTGTGTCCTTCCCCTGCTGGTTCTTTTTTTTTTTTGAAACAGTTGCCAAAAACGTAGAAGGAGTAGTTCGGTGTTCGAAGTTGAAGGCGGAGGCGGAGGAGGAGGCGCACTTTCGTTGGGCAGGGGTTGCAACACTGGAGTGCGACAGATGTGTTTCTCATTCGATTTTTAATATGCGGCCAATCTAACTGTAATTGGTTTGTTATTGTCTCCCGGCTGCGAGGCATGCGGAGCTGCGAAAACCTCAGGAGACTTTTTCTGCATCGCTTCCCAAGGGGTCGCTCCTCTCCCCGTTCCCCACTCCCCTCTGCATCTCTCTCTCTCTCTTTCTCTCTCTCGCTCTCTCTCTCTCTCTGTCTGGTGTTGCTGCTGCTGCTGTTGGTCGCCTGCTGTGGTAAATATCTATCGTTTATTGTTATTGCTCTTGTTCGTTCTATTGTTTTCATTGATCGTCGTCCTTCTCCCTGCACACTGCGCCTGTCGACCTGTCTACCCCCCGCCCCCTGCCCATTGCCCCACCCCTCCTTCGTGTTGCCGGTTAAATTTATGAAAAATATTGTTCACACTTTCCTTTCGCAACATTCGTGTGTGCTTCCAAACGCCTGGGGTTCGAGCCAATCTCAAGGGTGTGATGGGTTATTGTAGTGTTGTTGTTGTTGTTGTTGTTGCTGTTGTCGTTATGTTGTTGCAAGTTGGTATACCTAATGGGTTATATGCTTGCACATGTTGCACTCCACACTACTACACAACTTAACTGAACCAAGCAACTTCTCTGCTTTCCAAAAACAGACGCTTGACTAAATTTGAATAGGATTGAGAATTGTGGTCGAAATCGCAATGGAATCCCTCTTAAGCTGATGAGCCAAATCGAAGGACTCGACAAGCTGAAGCTGTTACTTCGCTTCTGCAAACAATGTGACCAATGCGAAGTATTTAGCAAAGTTCGATCTACACTTTAATTATTCCTTCAAATGTCTGAAGAAAACATTTTGAATATTATTCCAACTAAAAATTATATAGGGTCAAGTGATGCCTCAAAGACCTCCAGCACGAATGCCCTCAAAATGGTTATGGAGCCCAAACAGGACAGCATAACAAGGAGCTTAGGAATGCGGAATACGGAATAACTATAGGGACTTCTGGTTGAAGGCGCCAGGCTGTATAGAACATTAGCAAAACAGCGAATTGACAACACTTTTACGAGCAATAATAACCAAGAACTCCTTTTGCAAACGAATTTTCCAGGGAGTATATCCCTTTAGGAAGACGCTCTCGAAATAGAGAGACGATGTAGGCCTTCTACTGACGACTGAGATGTAAACGAGGAAAGACAGAGGCGACAAAGGAGCTGGACAGAGGCACCAGGCCAAATGTATTTTGGTCGGCTATAATCATAATTAGGCAGGCAATAGCCATGAGAAAGAATAGACTTAGGATACTCACAGCACTATTGACAGGACATTGAAGACTAAGAAGTCAACTATCTAAATTACATATTTTTAGTAGCGAACTATGCCTATGAGTCGCCTTAACTTAAAAGATGTGGTATCCTGAGGATGTATGTTCTGAGTTTAGAATAACCCTCAATCCGACAAAGATTCTGGGGAAGCAGTGTGCCCCTTATAAATCCGATAATATGTCGCATGAGTAATAATAATAATAATTACTTACTTTTAGATAAATAAATGATGAGTTAAAAAACACAGAGTAGTTACAGTGCTGTTGGGTGGCAACCCTGGTTAACAGATCTGACAGCAGCACAAGCAATAGTCGAAGAGAGAGTCGAGAGTTGCAAAGTTGTCGGTGCATCGGGGAAATAAATCGTCGTTTTATAGAGTCGAATCCGATTATCATCTTTCACTGTAATCAACTTATAACTATTACATGAATAATAAACAGGCCATAATCAGTCCTGCCTAGATGCGTCTATGCATATACACACACACCCGTAAGTGGGCACATTATGTGGTTTCCCAAACTGGAGCACGTTTAATAGTCAGTCATTGAGTTGGACGATTTGACAGTTGTTATTTCTAGCCATGCGACCACAACGACAAACCCATAAAGCATAGCGAATGCCCAAACTCGCATGCCAGGGAAAGGGTCACTTGGATTGCGGTTGGGGTTCGGGTTTGAGTTTGGGTTTAAGTTTGAGTTTGGGATTGAGTTAGGGTTGGGATTCGCGTTTGTTGTTGGTGTTGGGGCAAGCGGTTTTATTGTGGGTGTGCGCTTAAGCCTCGTCTCGGGACGCACATCTGATATCAGATTTGTCGCCATGTCACTGTTGCAATCGCTATCGCTATCGCAAAATGTCCCCTTCTCGCAGCAGTGCCTGTGTGTGCCCAGGGCCTCTTCATTCTAAACGATTGATGGCAGCAGGCAACAGCTCTTGTCAGAATCCAGATTCATACACACACACACATACACAGAGTCAGCTTGGCCATCACCCATCATTTCCGCTAGCCCCTCTCCTGGCCTGGTTCGGCGAGGAAATGATAAATTGCGCATTTGGGAGTTTTAAAGGTCAATTTAGGGGTTAGTCTGTGTGCCTGTCGTGGTTACAAACTGACTGACAGACGAGTGCCGGCAACGACAATGAAGCGACACACGGAAAACATTCGGGAAGGGGATTGGAGGAAGAAGGGTTTCACTGCGGCGCACAGCCCATAACCAGCGACACTTCAAAGTTAACTTGCACAATAAAAAATACTTGTACGATTTCTCACAATCAAACTAATACATGTATGTGAATGCAAAGGATTCGGGTTTTCTCTGATTTTTTGGCTGCAAAAGGGGTGGTTGCACTGCGCACCACTGCACCACTGAGGACCAACGGGAAAGGGTATTTGCTTATAGGATTTGCCAGCGCCTGTTGACTTCTAGTTGGCGTTTATATTAATGGCCTTTCCATACTCTAATGCCAAAGATAAAAGAGTCCACGGGCTTAGTGCCACATTCGAATCTATTCACGTTTGCAGATAGCAATCGATGCACCTTGAAGTGTGACAGGATGGCAAATACTACGATAATTTTGACAATTTTAGACCTACAAAATTTGAAAGGTAGATCATCAATTATAAGGTTAGCAGGGTGTTGCCCAGTCGGTTACCTACGACTGCAACGTTCGCACATGTTTTCTGGTTGTGTTTTTTTTTCGGTTTTTATTGATGCTTTGTTGTTTTTTTTGTATTGTTTTTTCGGGTAACGCGTCGTCTGCTGGCTGCCTTGTTAGAGGGGTGCGTGCCTCATCGCGGAGGGTGTGCGGATGGTGCGAGGTGCGATCAGGTGCCCAGCAAGCTGGAAGCAATGACAACCCGTTTCTGTTGGGGCGGCAAAAGGATAACAAGTGAGCAAATCCAACCAGCAACAAAAAGTTGCAAATTATAAAACAAAGAAATAAAATGAAAAGATTTGGAGGAGTTGCAAGTAGCGTTAGCTGTGGCAACTCCTACCAGCAAACATTTCGATTTCTCAAATATCCTGCATTTTAGGAATTTTTGTATATTATTGTATTTTAAGATGGAAAATTTGCCAATTTGGGCAAAGAAGAATTCTGTTTTGAAGATTTCAAGATTTTCAAATTCACTAAAAAAAAAACTAACGGTTGTAAAGGAAAACTTCATTACCACTTTCTGAATTTCAAAAAGGATTTTTTCTAAGACTAAGGTTTTGAATTTTTTTTTAGCGATTTTTTTCCCTGAGTGTGGCAACGATGGAACTTACTTGTCTAGTTCCCAGATAGATTCCAGAGGCAGATCAGTGCAAAAATTGTCGCATTAACAATAATTGAAATAAATTTTAATTAAATGAATTGCTTAAAGATGCGTGATATATTTGTAAATAATAAATAATTAACTAACTTAATTTGAACTCAACTATTTTTATTTATTATTAATGTGTTAAGTGTATTAAGTAAATAGTTTTCGATTGTGGAAAATCAGTTTACTCAGTTTAGTTATCTTTATTTTATTTTTCAGAAAGTATATTTCTAAGTCTTAAGTTTGAGTCCTTGCAACACCCTGGATTTATATAATTCAGTGGCAAATATGACTATTTCCCAAGCTGTTGGTTTTTTTTTGGTTTTGTTACCTATATTATTGTTAAGCGTTAGTAATTTAAGGTTTCTTATATATGGAAACTATAAAATTGTTTGTAAATTAAAATGATTTAATTAGAAAATCCCACGATTTTCGGGTATTTCAGGGCATAAATGACTTCCTCCAAAAGAAACAACAGCTCAGCTCCACTATAGCAATTGAGAGCGCAAATTTTACAACTATTTACTATTTTTTCATATTTACTATTTTTTTTTCTAAGTGTATTCCATGCAGTGCAATACAATCTTCGAGGCAACCATGATAGCAGCCTGAAAGTGAATCCTCTTCCCAGGTTGAAAGCGGCACATCTCCAAATCGCACGTATTTCGCTGAGCAAAATGCTTGTTCAATTGACCCAAGAATTCCCGATGCGCGTACACTCAGAAAAAAAAGATGTCATGGATTTATCTGAAATGTAGAAAAATATGTCTAATTTGCGGGTTGTTGTTTTTTATGTGTGCTCAATTTTCTGTTACTTATATTATTTTGAATCATATTTTGAGATTTTTTTTTCGAACTTATTTCTAAAATCAAAATGTAGTTTTTAGTTGAAGTCGATTTTTGAAAAATGTAATTTTGTTTTTTGAGTGTACACACATTCGGTGAATACCCAGCCCAAGTTGATGTTGAGTGTGAGAAAATGTTGTTGTTTGTTGGACATTGTGTGAGTTTTGGGCTGTCGCATTTTATTTCAAAATTCGTATGTCAAAAGCACACGATTAACGCGTGTCGGGGGCGGTGAAGCGGCGAATTAAGATATTTACGTTAACAAAACCATCGATTCAGAGGCTGTCGCTGTCGCTGTTGCTGACGCTGTTGCTGACGCTGACGCTGATGCTGATGCTGATGCTGATGCTGAGATATCAACCGCCTGCCACCCGCCGCAGTCGCTTCCCCGCCCCTATTTTAGGCAGCAGCAAATCAAGATTACGGAGCGTCAGCGAAACCCAATTCCCGGTCGGTGTGTTGGACTGGGCTGGGCTGGGCTGCCTTGCAACATGGTCTTTGACATCTCGCAGCGGCACGCGGGGCAGGCGGGACACACTATTGTGGAAAGTTGCGCTTATCTCAGCAGAGCAGGCAACAGTCTGTTAGCTGGTGGCACGTGCGGTCACGTGACCGACGTTTTACACGTGCAACAGCGTACTGCGTCACGGATGCGGATGCAGATGCGGATGCAGATGCGGATGCAGATGCGGATGCGGATGTGGGCGTGGCAGCAGCAGCATAGACAGCCCCCAGCATTTAAAAGCAACAAGGTGCACAAATCTAATTTGCAAGCTAATTGCCAGCGCACTAACAAATGCTTGTCGAAATTTGCAATGCCAGTCAATGCGAGTAAATCAAACAGCGAAACAAAGAGAGAGAGAGACACAGAGAGAGAGAGAGAGAGAGAGAGAGAAAGAGAACTGACTGAGACAGAGACTGAGACTGAGACTGAGACGGCAGCATAATAAAAACATATGACACCATTTTGATGGCGCACAAAATGATGCATAAAATAGCTTGCTGTGTTCACACTCGGCGGAGGGATAAACATGAGGTGAAACGAGAGGACAGGCAAGGGGCAAGGGGCAAGGGGCAAGCAAGGGAAACAAAGCGATGTTGCCTGCCTCATCCGCCTAATCGGACTTGTCATGTGCCCATCACAACAAGAACACAGCAAACTGCAGGCCACCATCTACAAAGGGAAAAGGCACAAAATCCAATTGTCAAAATCAGAGCCGAGACACCGCAAACTTTCACACAACCCACCTATTTTAACTAGCTTCAATTGGGTCTTGTAATACGAAACCAGGGTGGGTTCCATACAATGTCCCTGTGCCGGGCCGATGCTAGCATTTTTTGAATTACGGCTTAGTGTTTACGGTTTATGGTTTATGGTTAATGGTTAATGGCTGTGCTGTGATTATCAATGCGGCATCTTCATATCGAGTGCGGATCACATGTCAACGACAGATAGGATAACGCACAGGTCAAGTATATATATATATATATATCGAATCGAAACCTTTTGAAATTCAGAATTGGAAATTCAAAATTTATTTGTTTTTTCAATTTAATGTTTATATTTTAAACATAAAAAGTTATAAAACATTAATTTGTCAAGAGACCAATCATGACAGGAGCTTAAAGTCTATAGCATAAAAAGATCAATGGAGAATTTTTTATTTTTTTAAATATTTTTAAAAAATAAATATTCTCAAAAAACTGAGAATAAATTATGATTATGATTATTAATATTATTTTGATTATTATTATGATTACGATTATGAATTTGATTTTGGTTTTGAGTTTGAGTTTCAACTTCAGTTTGAGTTTGAGCCGGAGACTTCTGATTTGTATTAGGAAACAGTGTTGGCAAACTTACAAATGAATATATTGTATTTTATACATGCTTTTTAAATGTTGTTTCGAAAATTCTCCACAGTATCCAGCTTTTATAGTCTCTATATATGGCTAGATCAACTCGACTGCTAACCTGATCCATATAAATACCTTAAGATGT
Organism: Drosophila cognata; assembly: GCA_035041535.1. NCBI lineage: Eukaryota > Metazoa > Arthropoda > Insecta > Diptera > Drosophilidae > Drosophila > Drosophila cognata. The sequence goes on from JAWNLC010000235.1 coordinate 7,948,826, forward strand.
TTTGAGAAAAATAGCGAAGTCTTTAGCGGAACTTTTATACTTTACGTTGCAGAATCGGGATCAGAACGTAAAAGGCAGAAGAAAGTATGTCCGATACCATAAAGTTCTTGATCAACCTTAGATCTCATTAGACCATAAGAGTCAGGATATAAATTCTAGCACAGACACGATAGGCCTGTTGTTCTAATTACATATATACATGATACACATGCACTTCAATATATCCATCCTTGAAAATTTTTGTATTTTCTACGTATTTTTCTCTATTTAAATATTCGAACATTTAGTTCGCTTGCGCCATCTGCCGGTAAAAAACACCGCCTAGACGAAATACTGTAATATCGTATGTTGGTACAAACTGGATGTGGTTCATGTCTCTGCTAAGGTAGACAGCTAACAACAACAAAAAAACGATAACAGTTTACAGAGCGCCAAGTTATGCGATTTTAATAAAAAATATGCCGTTATGTGCATATCAAGATTTTCAAGATATTTCTCAAAGTGCCCTGGTATATAACCGCTAAGTCCGCCATCTTTATCGGTCTCCTTTATCGCCGCGTGCTGTGCACTTTTGCTATTGCGCATTCTCAAGAAACTTGTATTTCAGATCGGTCATGCATCAAGATAATATAAAAAAGTGCACCACATGCGGCATTATAGCCACTTTGATGTGCCAACGTTGCGGAGAGTCTTATTGCCAGCGCAAGGATTGGCAAGAACACAAATACATATGCGCTATGGTGCCACCACTTATCTGCTCCGAGTCCATGAAACCGATGCCGGCTACTGTGGGAAATAGCGCAACAAAGAAAATGGATGCTGCTACTCCAATTGCAAAAAAGTCTTTGAGACCGCTCCCGATGAGCAACTGTCGACTCAGAACGTGGCTGCAGCCAAAATTAAAATACTCTGCGATGTTCTAGATGGACCAGAACCCAATTAGCGTCGGATTTGCATTCACAATTTGGACAAGATTTTGTCACGGGAACTAATTGAATTTTTCAAATACTTGAAAACATTTATAATTCATGACAAAATGGAAATCGTCCATTTTTTTAAATATTGACCAAGAGCAAATATTATCTCGCATTTCTGTCCAAAATACTTTCAATAAATTAAATTTTTATTTACAAGAGTAAAAAAAAACTTGTACGTGAGCGATAACGGCAGCTTCCTTCCTATATTATTTCCATAATTCGAAATATCTCACACAATTATGGAGCTAAAGCTTAAAACTATTCATTTTTCAATGATCAAGGCACGAATGGCGTGATCGTCATCAGAATAGCTTACAATAGTTTACAGATAATTATGAGAACCATGATGATATATCGAGTCAGCGCTAGTTCAGTGCCGACACTCGCTTTCCTTTTAGATATATAACTAATTATTTAAACCAATTATTAAACTATATTTATTTGAATAAAAATGAAAAAAAAAAACAAAGTATTGGTTTCTATTTTTTGCGCTCATAACGAAACTTGTAAATGGGCGCAGCGTCCTTCGTGCCGGCCTTGATTTTTATTGGTTTGAACAGGCGTGGCTGCATAAGGGCCCTCTTCAGCTCCAGCTTCTGTTTTGTAATATTGAGTTCACGTTCGCGCTGCTCGCGTTTCTTCAACTGGCTCAGAAGCTGCTGCCTGTGCGTTCTGACGTCCGTTTCCTGATTGAGATTAGGAACTTGATTAGTTTTTCATACATATAAATAGGTGTGAAGAAAAAGACTTATAAATTTTCAACAAAATTATAAAAACCATTCCCAATTTACAATATATTCATTTATAAGTACGGCGACATTGGTTCTTCATGATAGTCAGAAGTCTCTGGCCTAAGATGATTACGGCTACCTAGTAGAACACCCAGAAAAATTCTCTTTGTTAAAACAGAAAATCTTAAGATGATAACAGCTTGGCCTTGGCTTGGGTGGCGCTGATAAGAGGGTGGTCACCCCCATTCATGACTGCTTTTTTAGTTTATTTAATAGGAATTGTTTCCATTTTGGTGACTAACGTTTCGTTTAGCATCGCTTCCAAACAAATTGATCTGATTCCTCATATTCAAATTTGCTTTTTGACCAAAGTAAGTTTTCTTTAGCTAGAGACTTCTGATTTTCATTATAAATTAATATATTCCAAGCTATTTTCTTCACATCTGTTTTAATATACATATATATTTATGGAGGAGACACTCACCAGACTCTCTGCTGTTCCTGTCTCTGTCTCTGGCGTTGTCACCTCCTTTTTGGCGCCCTTCTCGTTGAAGATGAAGCGTTTGTTTTGCCCGCTGCCGGCAACATTCACAACGACAAGCGATTCACGCAGGCGCTGCAGCTTGCGTTGCTCTACGGTGAGCTTCATTCCTACGTACTTGAGATCCTGGGTCTGCATGAGCGCCAACTGGTCGGGCGTGTGCTCGTCCTTGGTCTCCTTTTCCCTATGCACATCCTCGCTTAGCTTCGAGTTTATCATGTGATGGTAGAACTCATCGGGATTTTTGTTGAGGGCGCGCTTGTGGAGCACCTTCAAAGTTTTCTCCTTTTGATGTGCGTCGATCGCACGCTTTTTGTAGTCCTTCTTCTTCTCGAGCAGACCGAGATGCTGGCGCTCCGCGGGCTGATGGCGTTCGCGATGCACCTTCTGGTTGCTTTTGGATGCCTTTTTCCAGGACGACATGACTATCTATATAGATTGTTTATAAAAATATAAAACGTGCTGCGATAACTGTAGTTAGATCTGTGCATTTCCACAAATGTTCGCTTTCTGTATATCGATAGGCACCCACTTTGGTGCTTAACGATGTTTTACATGAAACATTGAAGGTAACGATATATCGTTTATTTTCTTTAGCACAGTTTACAGATCAAAAAAAGTTATCGTTAATGCAAAAATGCGTAGAATAAAACGACGTCAAACATGTCGCTAAATATTTCTCTGCTGAATATTGATGGCCAGTTTATAGACCGAGAAACTAAAATCCACAATGTTAACTAACTGCTGACCTGTGTGGATTCTGTGAACAGCTGTTTGGCGGAGTCAAAATAATGGTTGGCGGTTATCGGCAAACCACCATACAAGAAACTAAATAATAAATTATGAACGAAAAATGATTTTAATCTTCAAGAAAAAAGGGTACCTTTAAACGAGAAAATTAGTTCATTAAATTTTTAGCCCTCAGCAGACCTTCTTGTTCTTAGGTACCACAAACGAAATGTATTGCAATTCCGTTCGCGAAATTTTTCGTCGATCTCTAAACTGGGCTTTTAAGCAAAACAAAAAAAACAAGAGATATTGCGGAAACTATCGATAATAACGATGTTTCAGCAAGATCTAGTTTTGCCGGCTCGCGTGTCGAGTCGTGTTACGTTTGTTTGTTTTCAATATTGGCGCATTGGCAGTTGCCATGTTGCGCACGCATCTATTGAAAAATGTGTGCTTGCGTTATGTTGCATCACTGCGAATCAGTGGACTTGCAGCTGCGACGACAGCGGCCACAATACCAGCGACACTTGGGTGCCACCAGCGTTATGCAATTCCAGCTAGCAGGACAAGATATCCAGCTGGTGCCCGTAGCTACTCAACTGTTGGAGCCTTAGGCGAGTCAAAAGGATCTGGAGAAAGAACCCCACGCAAGAAACGCACCCGCAAAGTGAGCGACGGCGTCGTGGCCAACGTTGAGCATCTGTGGACACAGCTGGAGCAGCATTATCAGCAGCATAGTGTCCTCCGTCACGAGCACTGCGAACGACTACTACAGCTGCTGGAGGCGAGTCATGAGCAGTCACTTGGCGCCGAACAGCTGCATTTTCTGCTTGGCGCCTGTGTGCCGGAACTGCTGCCCGTGCCGACAAATAGCGAACGTTTGGCGCTATTCCGGCGCCTGTGGGCCCAGCTGCTGCGTGTGGCGCAGCCAACGTTGTCGCACTACCACACACAGCTCCAAATGCTGCAGCAGAACCAGCTGCCGCTGCCCGATCATTGCACACTGCTCGCCGAAATTGCCATCTATAATGGCGCACCGGATGCAGCGCTCTACAGCGCACTGCTGGACGTGGCTGGCGCCACTGGCAACATGCGTCAGGCCACCGAGCTGTTGAGTGAGATGCGCAAGCGCAATTTTCCGCTCACCGAACGCAATTTCCATGCCCTGCTGCTGGGGCATGCGCGGAACGCAGATCTGCCCGGCGCCGATTCAGTGCTGAGCAGTATGCGTGCCGCTGGCATAACGCCCAATCCCACCACCCAATCGCTCTGCTTTGTGGCCTACATCGAAAATGGGGAGCTGGACAAAGGTCGCGAATTGTTGCGCCAACATGCTGGCAGTTTCAATGCACCGCAGCTGCTGCAAATGCTGCGCGCCGTCTTGAGTAGCCAGGTCCAGGATGTTCAGCTGATGCAGCAACTGGTTAGTGAGCTGCCGGCAGAATATGTGCACGGGAGCGATGTCCCACCGGCCATAAACAGTCTCTGCATCCAGCTGCTTCATCGTGACCAGACGCAACTGGTCATCCAGCTGATCGGAATGCTGCCGTCGCCGAGTTACAATGAGAACCAGAACATTGATGGATATGCGTCGCTGCTGCTGCTGGAATTGTTTCGGGCCCGGACACCCCTGCAGCAGATGCTGCAGTTTGCCGCCCAGCTGCGTCAACGTGGCCAAAATAGGCGAGCGCTGGAGCTGCTCACTGAGTTGGCGCTTCGTCGTCAGCCATCGTTGGCATTGGCCTGCTTGGAGGAGTTGCGCGATGCGGGCGAGCCACTGCGTCCGCATTACTTCTGGCCACTGTTGCTGGATCAGCACAAGCGCGACGGCGAGAGCGGAATGTTGCGTCTGCTGGCCGAGATGCAGCGACTGGGCGTTGAATGCGATGAGTCAACGCTGTGCGTCTATGTGCTGCCCAATCTGTGGCAGACGTTGCAGCAGCCGATGCAGGCACTGCAAAAACTCGATGCGATAGGCATACGCGCCTCCCAGTCGCTAATCCATGTGCTTGGCCAGCTGCTGCAGCAGCAGCAAATGCAGGCAGCTCTCGATCTTCTCGAGCGATATCCGACACGTCTACAACTGGTGCAGCTGCTACAACCGCTGGCCGCGCTCGCGATTAATGTGCGTGCCAACAAGCGTTATGAGATCTTTGCCAAGCTGGCGAAGGCGCTGCAGCAGCGATCGCTGCAACAGCACGAGGATTTCGTTGGCGCCCTGCTGCTGCAGATGTGTGCGCCACAGACACGTCTGCGCATGGAGCCGGCGGCACTGTTGCGATTCCTCCACGAACTGCAACGCCTGCAGCTGCAGCTGTCCCCAGCTGCCGCCGAAACGCTGCTCAGCATTGTTAACAGTAGCAGCGATGCCGACATCCGACAATCGATCGGAGACACGCTGCAAAAGATGCGCAATGCGGAGCTCACACTTCCACCGGCAATGGACAATAGTTTGGCAAGTGGTGGCTTCATCAAGCATCCACGTGACATGTCGCTGGAAGAGCTTGAGTGCCATCTCATCGAACTGGAGGCCAAACAGCTGAACACGCGCGGCGTCCTGCGCCGCCTGCTTCAACTTACCGTGCGCGATGGTCGCCTTGAGCGCGCTCTTGAATTGCTAGCGAAATGTGAGGCGCTACACGTCCAGACCAGTCCGGGTATGCTGGCCTCCATCTTTGAGCTGCACATCAGGCGGAAAGATCTACTCCGGGCAAAGCAAACTCTGCAACGCATGCAGCAAACCTATCCGGGTGAGTAGCCTCTTAGACTTGGGAAAGTTTGACTATCTCCCCGATTATGCACTTGACTAGATCGTAGATTAGATCAATTGTTCAATTCTCTAATCCAAAAAAAAAACAAAAAGTGACGAATTTTTTCTTCTTTTCTTGTCAATACAGGTTTCCAATTGGATGAGCATAAGCTGATTGACTACGCTTCTCTGCTGGTGCATGAGAATCAGCTGGATGCGGCCAAGGAGCTATTGCAGCAGCGCGCCCTGCAGCAGCGAGTCAACGGCGGCGATTATGTGATCAAGAATGTGTGGCAGCTGCTCAACAATGTGACCCAACTGGCGGTAAGGGCAAATCCCAAGGCCGAGACAAATGCCGCTGAGCGCAGTCTCACATTGGAAACGTTCGAATTCTTGAGCAAACTTGGCTATTGTCAGCCGCATAATGCGCTCCTGGGTCCGGTGGTGCGCGAGTGGCTGCTCCGCGGCAATATGGATGAAGCCGTGTCCGAGTTTCAGCGCCTTGCGACGCGATTCAAGCATACACCACTGCAGTTTGAGATGCTGTCGCTGCTCGTGAAGCTGAGCAACGGCGATGAAACGGAACTGGCCCGCTTTCCGGGCACAACAATTAAGTCAGCTCAACAGCATCTGGGCACGGTTACGGCAACTGTGAGTCGAGTTCATGGTGATGCCAACATGAATAGCGCCCTGCTGCTGGCACTAGCCGAATCCGGCACTGAAACCCAGCTGCGTCGGCTCATTATCAATCCAGAGTTTCGGCTCAATCACGAACTGCTGCTCAGAAACTGCGAGCATCTGGGCCAGGAGGGCGCCATAGGGACACTGCTCCGTTTGGCGCGGGGCGTTCGCGGCTTGCAGCGCACCATCGATGAGCAACGGATCTATGATATGCTGCTGGCTCATTTCGCCAAGAACAACAACTACGAGGGTGCCATCGATCTCTACGAGCGCCTGCAAGCCGACGACGAGCTCAAGATCTCACTAGACTTTGTTCGCAATCTGGTGAAGCTGCTGCAGCTGAACAACATCGAGATTCCCAGCAGTATTGCTATGCGTGCTCAGATTAGATAAGATCCCATTTCTATATTCATCCTAATGTTATTGTTTTATTTTTTAACTATACACATTTCATATTTAGCGAATTGAATTAAGATTAGAAGACTGTTCGCCGTTATCTCTGAATTTGGCCAGATCAATCAATCGGAGATTGAGCTCTTGTGCGAACATCTTTTTTGTAATCAAAGATAAAATAAATGTTATTGCAAATGTGATGTTTGTGAAGACGACCTGGAACCCGTTTAGGTCTTCTTGCTATTGCTTAGCTGGGTGATGCGGTTTTCGGGATCATGTTTCCATCTTGGTCATTACCTGATCCCGATCCGATTGCAATTTAATCGAATTTTACAAGGCATATAGCATTTTGCAGGTATTTAGAGTGAATTTAAATATCAAATTATCGGAGAAACTGATACTTGTGCTGCGCACTCGGACTCTGGTCTAGGTGGGCATTATACCAGGCAACCAGCGCTATCTCCTACAGAATTACACCAAGCTCTACGCAGCAAACGCGGTTCATCGGGAAGCTTCCTATGGCTGCATTATCGACAGAGTCCAACGAGAACCATGGACCAGGAAAATAACGAGAATGCGAACGAAAAGCAGATGAGATGCTGCAGATATCCCAACTACTACGACAGCTCTGGGATTTCCTCGAGAAAATGGAGTTCTGCAACGAAGACTTTGCGTACAAGGTTTATTTGACAGCACGCCTCCAGTCGTAGGCAAAGATTCTCCGTGAACTCCCGGGTTTCCCTTTGCATTGTCAGCTCTGTATCCCGTCTCGCACTGATCCACATGCTCAGAACCAGCTACATTAGTGTTGACTCCGCCATAGAGGTGAGTACAAAAATATTATAGTCATTTATTCATTAACTTCATTTATTACGACTTCAAGGTATTTCTCTCGTTCATGCTCTGGCTGGAGCACAATTGGTACAAGCGCAGGATCTTCGCCAGCATCTTCGCCTCTCATCGGTACCTCTGTACTCTGGATAAAACAAATTGCAGCATGCATTTCACCAGAGTTATCTATAGGAGGGGTGTAAGCAGACTTCGGACTTCGAGTCCTAACCACCTACTAATCGAGTCCGCAGGGAAGCCTTAGCTTTGCGTTCCTGGAATTCTCGAACTCCAAACAGTGGCATGGTGATTCCATTGCCTCCCCAGTGTCCTCATCATCACAAGTGCCATTGTAAGCGATTTATTTATCCAACATGTGACGTATTCAAGGACTACCTGGCCATGATTATTCGCTTGGCACCCAATTATTGACGAACCCTTCGCTCTGCTCAGCAAGTGCACCTCCATTCCAGGCAGCGACACAGGCACAGGCAAAGCCTAAACGAGGTCAAATCCAAAATATCTCTAAAATGTATTATTGAATCTGTTCTGGACAAAAGACACAACAAAATACTTTAGGGTCAGCGTTTTGCCAACGTTCAATTGACAATAATTAAGTATGATAATAAAATTGGATTTTCTTCTCATTTTGCATTTAAAACATTTATAATTGAATGCAAAACAGAGGAAAAACATACATATATGCCCAATATGATCAGCAACATTTAACTTTCATCATTAATTATGCAACAAATTTATGAAAGCGATTTAGTATAGTTTCCAACTTCGTTCCTAATACAAGAACTGTCTATTCCCACAGATATATTGGCAATTATGCTCTGTCCAAATGCAGGGATCTCATATTAGCACGTATATTGAGTAAGTTTGGATACATTACTAAATAAAAAGGTTGTTCATACCAGTATCGATTTTATGAACGATTGTTCCTAAGCGTTCTATAGTTACATACATACGTTATATGGTTAATGGTACCTTCCAATATGCATATTCAATAGCTTTTAGCAGTTTATACTACTGGGCACAAGGTGGCGCAAACTCAATTTAAATGACAAATAAAGATTTATGTAAATGTTTTAAAAACTACAATTTTTCATTTTTGTAAATGAAAGTTGAGCTGTTGCTCAATAAGCTTGCCCAAAAGAAGCCGCAAGAAACTTTTCTTGCTAAGCCCGTTGACTGAATGCAATTTGATTGTGGCTAATTCAGCAAGCGGATTTGGTCCTGACTCCGACTTTGGCTCCAACTCTCGTGCCTCTGCCTCCTCCTGGCACCTACCTTACACAGCATATGTGTCATAGTTTCAAAGTTGGCCCTTCACACAACAACCCTCCACCACCACTTCTGCATCCTCACCCGCTGCTCCACACTGCACCCAGCCGCGCTCCTAGTGCTGCTCTTCAAATCGGTTACGTGCAATCAATGATGTCGCAATAAATCAATAATAGACAAAACGAAGTATATATAAGTATATGTGTGTACTTAATCAACATCGGTCACACTTTGGACACATTAAACTGGTCGATCCCAGCGACTTTCCAAGTTTTGAATAAACAATTTAGTAACGCTTACATAGTTTAAGCAAAATGATTAGTTTTGACAGCAGCAGATATAGATATAGACATAAACATAGATTTATACATACATAGACATAGACATTGATATTTATATATATAGATATAGATATGGACATCGATATAGATACAGACATAGATATAGATATAGATTAGATAACGCATCATTTTGTCCTAGATCCATATAGATGCCATAGTGGAACATATTATAATTTCTTACAGCTATTGAGATAAATGTCTGAGGGAGCACATCTGAGGCACCTTTGTATATATATATATATACATATATATTTGAATTAGATATAGACAAACATACGTATTTTATTTATTACCAAAATGTAAACAAAAATGGAATTGAAAATGAAACATCTACAGATCAATTTGTTTTCAGCTTCGGCTGAGGAATCTCATTGCCACGACGCTTTGCCAGCGCCAGTGTCCAGCAGATAATCCAAATCGGAAGAAATATGGTGCAGATGGCAAAATAAAGCCAATTTCCATAAATCTAAAATACAGAGAGAGAGAGAGAGAGAGATATTGAGACTTAATATAAAAGAAAGACACTAATGATGATTGGGAATGGGACTCACTACTGAATCAATAAGCGCAAATGCTGCCGCATCCATGGCAGCTGTGGCGGCACGCAGCAGAAGCTGTTGCATGGTCAGCTCGGGAAACTGATAGAAACTCATGATGAGCACAATGATATAGATGACCACCAGTGGATTCAGAAGTAGCGTCCATAAACGGGCCACGCTGCGCAGTGTGCTGTTCCTAGTGCTAGTATTTAAAGCAACAACCATGGGCACCGTCAGAACGCCCACAAAGAAGCCCAGCGAGAAATTGAGCAGACCAATGACAATCAGAGTGCAGCCGTATATGAGCAGCAAGCTGATATGCAGCAGCTCGAGGCCTCCATCCGGCAATATCACCACGAATGGCAGCACGAAGCCGATCAGGCTCAGCGCTATCAGTATGGAGGCGGTGAGCGGAGCGGCGCTTAACGGCAGCTCCAGCATATAATGTTGCAGCGGCAGCACATTGCCCAAGTAACCGGTGAGCAGCACCACAGCCAAATATATAAGTACGGAGCCATACGGCAAAGATAATTTCAATGACTTAGTATCGGGATTGAGGGCAATAGTTTCCTGCGATGATACTACGGCCGCTGCATCGAGTGTGGACCATGTGAGATAGGCTTTGATGAAGCTGCAGGCGACAAGCGCGACCAGTGCTGGCATATAGTCGCCAATTGATATGTAGCGATCATTGTGCACAATTACGTAGAAAAAGAAACTCTGATGAAACCGCTCCAGCAAATTGTTCAGACTACGCGCAATGCCCTCGATAGCCTTTAAGAGAGGCACAGCCGATGAGGTGGGATTGCTTTTTACATTGGAGTTGGTAACACGCTTCGCAGCGGATATGGTTAGCGCATCGATGCGATAGCGATGAAATAGTCCATGATTACCATTGGGCACACCCGACGATTGCGTCCCAAGCATGGCCAGCATTTGGCGCAGATTCTGCTCGAAGTTTGATAGGCTGGAGCGACGCTTTTTGCGCGGCGTCTGCTTGTAGCCCGAGGTGACGCCCTCGCGCGCCATTATGCGCTGCACCAAATTGAACATATCCAGATTGGGCAGCTTGCCATTGAGGCCCTCAATCTTGACATCAACATAATCTACGTTAAATCTAGTTAAGCATTTATTGTCTCAAGTTAATCTTGCGAATTCACATACCAATTTCCAGATCCTGCACTTCGATATTTAGCGCCGCTTGAAGCGAGCCAGCACGCGCCGGTAAATTGCCGGATAGTAGATATGAATTGGAGCTGTCTGGTGTTTTGTCGCCGTCATGGTAGGCCTCCAGCCAGGCCTGCATGCCCAGCTGCTCCTGCTCGGTGACCAAAAATATCAAATCCTTGGCCCAATAGTTTTTGCCTGCAATGCGCAAAACTCTTGCCAATTGCCATCTATATAAATATCACATATATCTATTGCTACTTACGCCTGGCAAAATCCGCAAATGCCAAAAGCAGCGGCACACTGGGTGATATTTCCACATGCACCGAGCTGGGTGCACGATAGGGCGCCGAGAATACAATCCCTTCTGTGGATCCAATGCGCGGAGCACGCAATATGCCGTAGATGTTTTTGCCATGGAACTCCTTGCCGCCGCCGAATGGATAACGCAGCGAATAGTTATGTGTGTGCGTCTCAAGGCCAAACTCATTGAATTTAGCCAATATCCAGGCGTGCGGCGTCGTCGATTGATGATCCTTCCGTTCGCGCTGCAACTCCTCCAGCAGTTGGACGGCCAGTCGATTGGCATCTATGCGTATCTCTGGATACACCAGACCTAAATCCAATCAATATATACAAAATATGTATATATATATACTAAGTATTACAGCGCTACTCACCTGGTGAGAGCGCATTTTCTGATAAATAGGTGCCATGGTTGAATTCCGGCAGGGCCAGGCATAGAAACCAGACCACGCCCGCTGTGTAGAATGCGTAGCAGACCTTGCGCACATGCTTCGCTAGATTGTCCACCAGCTTGTTATGCGTCGATAGCGATGGATCGGACAGAAGACCCATTGTTCCAGGCACTAGTTTCCATAAAACAACAGCAACAACAAAATTTAACCGGCACCACTAGGGCTGCAAGACATTAACAAATACTATCGATAACTGCAATCAGCAGGCAACCAGGGCTACATAACCATATTATGTTGCTGTTAGTTTTGAGATTCCATTCGCTTGCTTATTTTATATTCTTATAGTTACAAATAAATATATATTCTTATGAGCAGATATAATTCCGGTATCGTTTTTTTTTTTTTGTTTGTATCTTATCGATTTTTAATCAAAGTAAGCCATTTTTTGACATTCCCAATTTAAATAATAACGCCCGTTAGAAAAAATTAATTCGATTGCCGACAAATTTTCGCGACACTCTGCGTGTGCAGCCCTGGTCGTTTTTTTTTTCATTAGTGCAAGAGGTTAATTGAAATATTTACATTTAGCAAACGAAGAGAATTTAGCAATCATGGCTGGCGGCAACGCACCACGTGTTATACAGGTGACCAACATAGCGCCACAGGCCACCAAGGATCAAATGCAAACGCTGTTCGGCAACATTGGAAAAATCGAGGAGATTCGTCTGTACCCCACCATCCGAGATGTCTCTTGTCCGGTGCAATCACGCATCTGCTATGTGAAGTACTCGGAGACGACCAGTGTGCCGATTGCCCAACATTTGACAAACACTGTATTCATTGACCGCGCACTAATCGTCATTCCGGTGCTGGCCATACCAGAGGAGTATCGAGCGCTGGAGATGCTCAAGAATGGCACCATTGTGCCCGGTCTGCAGAAGCCGGACTCCAAGCTGCCGCCGGAGGTGATCAATCGCATTGAGGGACAGTTGCCGCAGCAAGTAATCAAGACGTACGACCCCAAACTGCTAGAATATAATCTGCCCGAATATCCAGCGTTGCCCTCCTTCTACGATGGACGCAAAATCGAGGAAATCCGTCGCACCATCATCGTCTGCGATGTGCGCAACGAGTGGCGTCTGGACGATCTGATGGAGTGCTTCCAGCGCGCTGGCGAGGTGAAATACGCTCGCTGGGCAGAAAAGGATAACAAAACCTATTGCATGATTGAGTTCTGTGAGCAGACGAGCGTCATCCATGCCCTGCGTCTGCAGGGTCAGGAGTTTAAGGGTGGTCATCTGAGTGTCTATCATTCGACGTACTCCATAACGAAACCGGAGGCGAAATCCAATGAGGCTGCCCAGGCCGAGATCGAGGAGGCTATGACAATTGTGAAGGAAGCGCAGAGCATGATCTCCGCCGCCATTGATCCCGTCATCGGTATGCTGGCCAAGGACAAGCGACGACGTTCGCGTTCACATTCGCGTTCGCGCGAACGCCGTACCAACAGCCGATCCCGCTCGGCCTCGCGTCGGGAACGACGCTCCGGCACCCGGGAGCGACGCAGTGTGTCCAGGTCGCGACGGTCGCGCTCCCGTGGGAAACACTCGTCGCGGTCGCGCAGCAAGCGCTCGCGTTCCCGCCATCGAAGTAGTGGCTCACGCTCGCGTCGATCTCGCTCACGCGGTGGCAAACATTCGCGCTCGTCGAGATCGCGTGGCAAACGCTCCCGATCTCGACATCGTCGCAGCACCTCACGCAGTGCACGTCGCTCGCGTTCACATGGCGGTGGAGGAGTAGGAGCAGCAGGAGCAGCTGCATCTGGCCTCGAAAGAGGAGGAGGCGTTGCCGGCAGCAGTGGCAATGGTAATGGGAAACACTCCCGATCCAGTGAGCGGAGTAGCAAGAAATCGCATCGCGCACGCTCGCCACGCTCGCGAAGCAAACGCAGCTCCCCCTCGCCGCCGGCCGTACCCAGCAAGTCGAGATTGAGTCGCAGCAAAGATGTTGCCACCTGTTCCACAAAGTTCTCGTCGACGACCAGACGTCGGTCCCGCACTCCGGATGCCCGCAAGCTGAAATCTATTGTGGAAGATGGTGATGCAAAACGCTCTCGCAAATCGGTCAGCGTTGAGAAGTCGGATAACATGGATATATCCAACTCACCATAATGATGAACGATCCGATCGATTGTGCCATATGAGCAAAGTTCTCCTTATTTTTATAAGACATACAGTGAAAGAATATTTCGAAAGCAACTTTACTTTGCTTTACTTTTACTTTTACTTTTACTTTTACTTTTACTTTATCAATAAATTTGGACTGCTGCCAATTTGTGTAATGCATCCGCATTTAAGATTGGTATTTATTAATCAGCCAAGTTCTAGTTTCAAGTCTAAAGTTTGTTAAATTAAGCACAATTATTGAATATGCAACCACTAAGCAGACTGCTTTGTGATCCAAAAATAGCTTGATCATCAGACAGAGCAATTGGCAATACTGGCCATTTACCTCAAAGATGGAAATTATGCCATGGCGACAGATAGGCGGACGTCGCTTCTCGCCATCATATCAATGAAAGCTATAACTCTTCTCCAATCGCATATATTTCCGGCATTACTCGCACACATATCAAATGCATGCCTTGCCGTACTCCTCCGGAAATGGACTGAGGTACTACGTGTCTATCTAATAGCTTCCGAAAATAAACTTTTCGATATATTTCATTTTCGTTATCTGCTCGTGCTCCTTCTCCAGCTGGGCCTGTGAGGATGTGAGCCCCGCATGGCTCTTTTGGACATGATTGATTTCGTCGTAGCGTCGCTTCTGAAGGCGTGTCATCTTCCGGTCACTGTAATCGTAGCGATTATTCTCGGATACCGACAAATAGTAATCCTTGTAGCCCTGCCGCTTGCCATGTGACAAGCTGCTGCGTAAGCCACTCCTCATCGAGTTGGCGCCGCAGCTGCAGCTCGGTTGATCGCAGGGCGTCGTCGATGGCAGGCTGGTCACCTTTAAGCCTTTAAGAGTGGCACAGCCGATGAGGTGAGATTGCTTTTTACATTGGAGTTGGTAACACGCTTCGCAGCGGATATGGTTAGGGCATCGATGCGATAGCGATGAAATATTCCATGGTTACCATTGGGCACACCCGACGATTGCGTCGCAGATTTTGCTCGAAGTTTGATAGGCTGGAGCGACGCTTTTTGCGCGGCGTCTGCTTGTAGGTCGAAGTGACGCCCTCGCACGCCATTATACGCTTCACCAAATTGAACATATCCAGATTGGGCAGCTTGCCATTGAGGCCCTCAATCTTGACATCAACATAATCTACGTTAAATCTAGTTAAGCATTTATTGTCTCAAGTTAATCTTGCGAATTCACATACCAATTTCCAGATCCTGCACTTCGATATTTAGCGCCGCTTGAAGCGAGCCAGCACGCGCCGGTAAATTGTCCGATAGTAGATATGAATTGGAGCTGTCTGGTGTTTTGTCATAGAAACCAGACCACGCCCGCTGTGTAGAATGCGTAGCAGACCTTGCGCACATGCTTCGCTAGATTGTCCACCAGTTTGTTATGCGTCGATAGGGATGGATCGGACAGCAGACCCATTGTTCCCGGCACTAGATTCCATAAAGCAACAGCAACAACAAAATTTAACCGGCACAGCTAGGGCTGGAAAACATTAGCAAATAGCAGCGATAGCTGCAATCAGCATGCAACCAGGGCTACATAACCATATTATGTTGTCCGCAAAATCGGAGATGTTTGTCGGTGGGCAGCGGATATCGATGGGATTCAGCGCTAGTTGCATATACCTTTTCTTCCGCTCCTCGGGCAGCTGGTTCCATTTCCGCAGAGCGGACTTGCGCAACTCCGAAAATTACCTGGGCGTCAGGCATGCTGTGAAGTATACCTTGTGATGCCAGAGTTTTAAAATAATAATGACCAAAAGAGGGCGCAGTTTAACTGTTATACAAATGAAAACCGTTAAATTCAAAGTCAATATATAAATTTGTTTCTCATTTGTAAATTTAAATCTTACATCGTACATTTTATTTTATTGGCATAGAAAAAATTCAAAATGAGACCAAAAAATATTTTAAAAAATTGGGACACTAAACGTAAAACTGGATACTGCAGCTTAGTGTTAGCAACTTAACTAGTAGGAATCACTGGGCTAAAAAATTGTTATCTGAAAACGATAAAAACAATAGAATTAAAAACTAAATTAAATCGCCTGCTCCTGCTCAGCTTCAGCGCCTGCGCCGCCTATATAGAGTTGGCAAGTTGAAAGGCATCTCTGGGAACGTCCTTCTAATATTGTCTTGGAAGGGCGTTCACCTTACACATCTATGCTCCGCAGTTTAAGGAGCCATCAAATTTAATAGGGTCATTAATAATTATTGAGTTTTTGAGGCACGAAATGGAACTGCCGCCATAGCCGCACCTACACAAGTAGGGTATGTGCCACCTGCTAACAAAGTATTCCGCAGTCGGGTACGCTCGGCTGCAACATTCGCAGTTGTTTATATTTCTTTTAAGCTAATTATAATATGCGTTTGTCACGATTTTTAATTTTTAGCAGCCTTGAAAACACCAACCGAGAACAAAAAAAGAAGAAAATCGAAATAACTAAATAACAAATTAAGACTTCAAATGCTGAGTGTCATTTTCATTTGTTGACTTTGGCAAAATAGCGCATAAATCAAAACGATGACCCACCTCCTCCTCCCAAGGGACATTGAAGACTTCCGCGCTGGTGACGCACTATCAACTCAAATATATACATGCATATATATATATATATATACATACATACATACATAAGCAGATGCCGCTTTGGCTCTCCTGTGACACAGATGTGTGCGTGCGCCAAGCCAATTGCGTGGGCCTGGACCTCTTTGGCCAGCTGCCAGGGTGTACGGTTGGGGTGGGCAGAAGCGATGTGTTGGGGGGCAGGCGCATGTCGGATGCGGCCGTGTGTCGCTAATCTGTAGCATTATAAATTGAACCGATCTGGTTGCGTGCCATAATTCAAATGTGCTCTTAGCGCAAACTGAAAACTTAGATTCAAGGGCACAAGACTTGTACAACAACAATAATAATAACGCTGAAATATGTATAGACTCGATTTCATAGAGATGCATATTTAGCCACAAAGAAATTGAAACATTTCAACGAATAACTTAAAAAACTTAAAATTTCAAAAGCATATTAGGTCACTTAGCCAAGTTACGAACCGTCGAAGCTGGAAGAGTTAAAGCTCAAGCTTTAGCGTAAATTGAGAGAAGCTTTAAGCTTAGCACACGAGACGAGTCTTGTGCTTAGAAAACATTGGCGAGTTTCAGATATATGTATGTAAAAGATTTGATGTGGAATAAAAAGTGTCAATAAGATATTTGTGACACTGATGTGATTAACTAACTGAAGTTAACTAACTAGCAGCTAATTTAAATGAGCTGCAATTTAAATCAAGTGGTGTACAAATGCTAAGTGGATTTGAAGTTTCGGCTTAACGAACAAGTTTTGCATGAAAACAACATGAAATGTGATACAAATTGTCTCTCTATTTGAGCGACTAACCGATTGATGTCAGGGTGTGAAAAGACGCGAGTGTCGAACATATGTTCAACAGAATTGTGGTTCGCTATTCAAATGCCTGTTGCCTAAAAATAAAATGCGATTTTGCGCCATCAACGCCCGACACTTGCAGCGTGTGGATGCGGCTGCGGTTGCGACTGCGGCTGTTGCATGCTGACTAATGCGTCCAAACGCAAGGAAAATCACTTTTCTTCAACAAAAAAAAAAAAAAAGCAAACAAACAAATGAAAAATGCTCGACATATGCCGCTTATTCACAGCGCACTACAACACAAAACTCACCCATAAAATAAAAACCAAAAATAATAAATCGAAAAACCAAAAACCGAAAAATCGACAAAATGCCCCGCAAAGTGTCAAAAATGCGTCAAGATCAAAGCGAGCTACAAATTTCACCGCCAGTTGGCAAATGCAACGATAAATTGGCCACAAAAACACATGCACACACACACATATATATATATATATATATATATATATATAAATATGCACATGTATAAAAATATATATATATATATACTTACTGTAATTTAGCGTCTGTGTCTATCTGTAAGCATGCTAACATTTGTACACCCTTTCGGTTCACATTCCCCATTTAATGTTGAATATTTCGTTTTTTACTGGGAAACTAAGCTTGATATAGTCGATGGGTAAATAAACCAAATGCAAGTTTTGAACTCAAATTAATATTTACAATTGATTCAAGGTTCTTCATTTAAGCTTTATGTATTGCTTGCGATACAATTTGAGGTTTCTATATATCGTTAATAAGTTCTTGAGCCTAATTTAAGGATCGGTATTTCTACTCATATGATCAATAACGAAAGAAACTAAGTTCGTTTATTTATTATATTTATAATTTTAGTATAAGATCGGAGGGTAGGCAAGCTTCGTCTAACAAAATATAATTGTTGTCTCTTGTTTTTGGGAAGAATTCGTTTTCAATTTCGTTTTCGATTTCGTTTTCTTACAAATTGCAATTTGTGTTTGTACAAGAAATTTGCTGCCTGCTGTTGCCATATGTCCAATGCAAAATCGCAGACAGTGGCCCCGCGGCTGCCCCTCCCCACCACTGCTCTACTCCTCCAGTTCGACGACTGACTCAAAAGTGAAATGCTCTTCTTCTACCACCCCCTCAAACCCGTACACAACCCCTTTCGTTGTAGGTGCCTTTGTGTTTGCCTTGGCAATTTCTTCGACTTTGCCGCTCCACTGAACATACACACGCACACACGCACACACACACACAGACACACATACACACATGTGCACGCACAACAACAAGAAAGTGCAACAAAGGAGTCGTTTAATGCATTTAAATGGGCTCGATTATCAAGTTGGCAGCATTGCCAAGAAATTCCATATGGCGCATCTGACAGCTGTCAATTCGCATCGAGTGGCAACGCTGCGTCCTTAAATGATGCACCTGCCAGTCAAACCGCCGTTGCAACTGTACCCAATTCGATCTCAAGTTCCACTCCCAATAAGCCAAGCTTGTAAATGTTTTTCTTCTTTTTTTTGGCGGGAAATTTGATTTTAGACTAAATTTGATGCGCATTTCTTGTCGGGCTCGCTATAATTAGAGGTTTAATGTATTTATGCGTATTTATTTATATGTCTTATCCCTCTCCCTCCCTCCCTCCCTCTCTCTCTCTGTCTCTGTCTGTATTTCCCTCTGTCTGCCTGTTCGCATAAATAAAAACAATAATAATATAATAATCAAAACATTTTAAGCGCCTCTCAAGGTTGACGAGTCAAGCCCCGGGGCCAAAGGGGGCTGGCGTTAATACGCTGGGCGTGTGCTTGTGGCGCCTAAGGGGAGGGAGAGGGAGGGTTCTCTCCGCTATGCGTACACTCAAATACGCTACAATGTATGTATGTTTGTCTAAGGCCAGAACTATTCGTACAACAACAAGAACCAGCGCAACAAATTAAACAAAAATAAAAAGCTGCCTGGGTCAGGGCATGGTCTACAGTTCGATGGGAGTGGAGATGGGGGGGGGGGGGGGTGACGAGGGGCAGTGCGGCACACATACAAAATAAACAAATGACAGGCAACAAATTGTAGAGCATCGTCATTTATTTTGGGCGCTCTCTGTTGCTGTCTTCATACCCTTTAGACCAAAAAAGTTTCCACAAGTTTTGTCCATGCAACAAGAATTTTTTTTAAATTTTTGATATTTTTTGATTTTTGATTATGTTTTCTTAATTCTGAGATTATATTGTGAATGTTAATAATGTTCTACATGTTTAGCTGACATCTGTAGATTTGTTTGCATTTAATACCATTTTTTTCTTATACACTTTTCTCTATTATATTCGTGATATTATTACACTCCACACATTTCCAGTCACTTGGTTATAGACAGCGTACTTGCAAGTCGATCATGCCCCAAATATATTTGCGAGCTCCAACATGTTTTTATTATTGTTGCCAGCGATGCTGGCACTCATTGCTATTCCTATTGTTGCTGTGCTTGTTGTTGTTGTTGTTGTTGTTGTTGTTGTTGTTGTGGTTTTTGATTGTTTGTTGTTGCTCTCGCTAAAGTTTTGATTAATTAATTTCCTGACTAATTCCTGCACAATGCGCGACTCGCTGGAGCCGCAAATGTGCCAAAAATGGACGGCAAGACAGAGAGAAAGAGAGAGAGAGAGAGAGAGAGGGAGACAAAAAGAGAGAGAGATAAAGAGAGAAAGATAGAATAGAAAGAATAGTGCATAATATGCAAAATGTATTTTTTATGGCATTTCGCTTTTTTTTTTTGTTGGTTTTATTTTGGTATTTTTCACGAAATTCACATTAAATTTGTATACTCTAATACCGAAGTATCAGAGTATATTGGTTTTGCACAATATCCAGCTGTCCTATGTCCTATGCACGTCATTTTTCGTAACTAGAGATTTAAAACTCGTCCAAGCCCATGGCAGGCAAAATTGTGATACTTTCACAAGGAAGCTAAGAAATCGATAATATTGAACATTGCCAATCGATTAAACAACAAACAAGGTCATCAAACATAGACAGATTGCTCCTTCAAAGATCGGCATATGCACTTCAAAAACCATGCAACAAGCATGCAAGGGGCAGATCAAGAATGCTCACACTTACCGCAAGGGGGAGGGAGGGCGAAGGAAGACTAACAACTTATGCTCGATAAGAATAGCTTACGCCAAATACAAATACAGTCGGCACAAGTGGAGATCAAGAGACACCTGCAACCCTATGGCAGAGCCGCCCACATCTAATAAAGTCACATGGGCTAGGCACTTGCTGTGATAACCTTCGCCTGAGCAGAGCAGAGCAGAGCAGAGCAGAGAATTTTAGCATATTGTGAGTAATGTTGTTGTATCGTGTTGTGACTGCGCAGTCACCGCGCTGCATGCGTCAGCATCAGTCAATAGCTAAAGAGTCAACAGAGTGGCTCGAACCAAGCGGCAGCGCAGACTGATTGGCTAGAGACTCAGTTGTCGCAGCTATTAATAGCTGCCAGCCTAGACTGATGAGTAAATGAATAGAGCTGCTGCTACGAGGGTGGGCAAGGGGCTGCGGGCGTTCTCAGGCCCAAGGGAGTGTTGAGACATCGATAACCACACGATAGACATGTAGTTGATACATCCACTTGTAGATGAGAGAATTTTTTTGTTTGTTTATTGTTTTGTTTTTTTCTTTCTTGTTTTTAGTTGTAATTGAATTGGCAATTGGCTATTGCACTAACTGAAAGATCAAATAAGTATGCACACACACACACACACGCACGCACACACACAGACATAGTGGCTAGCACAGATATGCGAATGCTTCTATAAATATTCGTCAAACTAAGCGGGTGTCATGGATATTATTGACGACGCTCCGTTGACTCATGCGCAAATAACTTGGCTTATTAGAAATTCGAAGCTGCTCGTTTCTTAACGCACACTGCTCCCCCCTGCCGCTACGCGTCCCCGACTCTCCGCACCCCTACGGCGCACCTTGTCCCCCACCATCGCACCCCCAGATCCCCCACCAACCATTGTCACTGCTCCCCTTTTAGCTTTGAGTAACATAAAACCAGCGTCCGTATTGACTGAGACTTTACTGCGCGGTGTGGCAAGAGAGGGGGGAGGGGGGGGGGGTTGGGGGATGGGTGGTTGCTAACTCGGGGCTCTGTCCAAGCAGGGACCATTCACATGCAAATGGGCTTAATTAAAAACAGAGCTGCCAACTGTTGAACGGCTTTTGGCCAGAGACCAAGCCAGCCGCTGGGCACTGTTGATGCCGAGGGGGGCGTGGTGCTAATGAAAAAATCAAAACAGTTTAATCACAATATATTTGAATTTGCATATAAATTATCATTTGTCTTTTCTCGCTCTTTTTAACAATTTCTATGTGCACAGCAAAGATAAAAACCCGAAAAACAAAACCCAAAAATAATCAGCTTAAATTTTGTTGTATGTTTTTTTTTTGTTAAATTGATTTTTTAAACACTTCCAAAATATTGATTGTTGTTGCTGCTCATATTTACGATCTGAAATCGTTAACACAAAACTCAAAACTCATTTGCATCGCCTTAAAGGCAGATCTCGTTGCGTGGGTGTTTTTAGAAGCTCGATATATCGAAACAAATTTATACAATACATAAATTTCGCTTACCAAAACGTGTTTGTGTACCATGCAAAGACATACACATACACATACACATACATACATGAAACCCATTAGCTGACGAGAAAGTTTCTAGATTTTGCTCAAGTATATTAATGTATACCGAACTACTTTTGGGCTACGAGTGCCAAGCCAATTTGAACAAGAAAGTTGTGTCAAGCACTTCGACGATTTAATACACTCGAAAACTATCTGAAAAATCCCGAAAACTACCCGAAAACTACCCGAAAACTACCCGAAAACACCCGAAAACTACCTGCACACAAAATAATTCCTTATACAGGTTTTATGCGAGTACAAATTTTATAATGATTTTGATAAAATTCAGTATTAATATAGAGGTCAATATTCGGTTCAGTTTTGGCAAAGTTATTGAAAGTTTTCACCACACCCCCTTGTGTGGCACGAACTTATCTTTCGACCCACAGTTCTTGTGGCAGTTATTTGATATAGTGATTCGATCTGTTCAGTCAGATCTAAGACTACTACTAGCTGCATAAGAGCAGACAGACAGATGACTCGACTAATGATGCTGATAAGGACTAGTTATACTCTGTGGGATCTTCGAAGCACAGCGTTATGTATGTTGCCAAGAACTGACTTCAACTCAAACTCGAACATCGCAATGCATTTTGGACATCGGTTTTCCTGGAGATAATCTTAAACTGTAGCTTTAGCTGTTTGACCAATAATCCCGTTCAAAATATTGACCACTTTTCAGTGGCTTCAACTTTTTGAAATTATAACAATACGGAAAAAATCCAAATTGTGGACTTCAGAAGTTTTGAAAGTTAAGTTTTGGTTAGACTATGCCTGCTTCTTCTTCTCCTTATGATTATTTTTCATTAAGTATACGGCGTGTCTGACGAGAATGGCATTTCCATAGCATGACACAGCATGGAAAATGCCTAAGATAACGGTAAGTTAAATATTAGAAAATAAAATTATGATTTAATACCCGGCAATCTAATCAACATGGACTTTGAAAATAGCCTCAGACTGCCCCAAGCAAACGAACAAAACGAACAACTCTTTCCCCTGGCACCCCTTACCACTGGCACGGCTTTGCGCCAAATATCAACGTCGCTGCCATTGGTCAGTGATAAGTGCTGTGTGCTCCAATCCGTATCACAACCAATGCCGGAATCCATAGATCCGATGGCCACAACGTAGGATCTATGTGTGTGCCCAATATTCAGTTATAATTAGCAATTACAACTGAGCATTTGTTTTGGTTATGTTATCGACATGGAACGCTTATAATTTATTGCTGCAAGCAGCTATTGTTGTTGCGGCGATCGCGAGCAAGTATCTTGAATTTATTAGTTAATTGAGTTAAGTAATTATTGCTATTTTCAACACATGACTTCACATCGTTAGCCGAGCGACAGACGACAGACGACAGACGCTCGTCAATAGTCGGTCATCGTCGGCTGATCGCGACTCGTGAGAGATCGCTGTCAATCCCATTGGCCAATAAGCTTTGCGATGGGTGGAGCCAACTGGTCAGTGAGTCAGGCTATAATAACTCTAGTTCAACTATATTGTATTAGATCCTATGAATATATCATATAAAGTCGCAGATGTAGTGTTGTTTTGCAGATCATTGAGTCATGTATAAATTGTTGGCTTGTTGTTGACACTTCTTTATTTTCACAGTCTTATTTTCAACACTGATCCTCTGATGGATATCTGAGTCTCAGTCAATCCCTTTGGAGACCACTTACAAGTCCAATTGCCCCGCGTTATTTTAAGATATTTATGGCATCGTCCACAGATGCACACATTAAAACTAAGTCAGGATCGTGCGTTATTTGTTGCATACCTGAATGATGTATGATTAGCCAGATCATCGTTCTTATATGGGTCCAACATATTTGGAACATATTTAACATATTTAATGTTATGCACATTTCTTTTCAAGTCATCGCGTATTTTTCGCTTTCGACTAGACTTGCACAAATCTGACTCACGGCTCCATTATCGCCCAGCATGCACATTACTTTCCAATCCCGTTGTTAATCTTGTATAATTTATGTAAGTTGCGCCTTACTGTGGCCAACCTCTGACTTATCACTTCCGCTTCTAGTAAACAGTCAGAGTTGTAAGGTTTTTCTCAGTCAGCCGTCATTTACATATTGTCTTAGTCAATAGTGTGGCAATAGGTTGCTCAAAGTGCTGACTGAGCACAGTTCAGTCGCAACTAGTTGATGGGAGAATCTGCTGAGAAGACATACTAGACAGATTTGCAAGGTTTTAGCTGGTAATTAGGAGAAGAGTTAAGAAAATGATCCATGCCTAAGCCGATAAGTATCTGCCAGTCAACCAAGATAGTTCTTCAAGGTAGTTCAGTATCTCTAATTCAATTCAAGCATCTTTCCATTGGTAAGTACTTCTTTCGGTTATCTCAAGTATCTTCCAGTTAAACCACTTTTGACAATCTATGCACCATTATCTTTCAGCTGGGGGACACAAGTATCTTTAAGGTAGTTTTGTACAAATTTTCCGTTATCCAAAGTAACTTTTAGTTACGCCGCTCATTTGAGTAAATTTCTATTAGAAGTCTTCTCAGCTAAATCTCTACACAAATCTTTCAGGACTTTAGTATTATCCTTTGTATCGTTTAACTATGCTCGAAAATTCAGTTTACACTAATATCAGGTATGCAGTAAGTAAATTAAATTAACCTGAAACACACGAATCCTAGATCGAAATCTTGTCTTCTTGTTGGTTGGCTTACAATTGACACTCGGCCAATATATTTCAGGCTTTCTCTTGGTGTAATTGCAATCCAGTCATCTTAAGTCACCATCGTTGTTGTCGCTGTAGAGCCCGCTGTTGATGCACAGGCACGGGCACAGGCACAGGCAGTACAAATGTAATCTTTATTTAATTTAAAGTTCAGTTATAGGTTGAGGATATGATTCATTTTAATTGAGAACATTCCAGAGCTGTTACAAACACAACGCATTCGAACATGGTCGGCCAGCCAAAGGGGGGGGCATGCAACTCTACTGTAAGTAATCGGAATTTCGCGACTAATCGTCAACTACCAGCTGGAGACCATCCAGATTTGTAGGCCGGTCCTCAACTGTGGTAGACACCCTCCCTGTGGCAGACAGTCCCCCTTTGCTACACCACTGTAAGCAGACCGTAAAGTATTTCAACCTTATCAGCTGCTTCAAGCAGCAAGTACAATTCCCAGCTACATTTGAACGCGTACGTATGAAATGCAGAGAGCTTCTCTCTACACACGAATATATATACATAAATATATATATACGTATATGTATGTACACATATATGCGCATATGTATGTGTTGAGATGTGTGTCTTATGCGTTGTCTGTGTCTCGGCGAATATCAAACGGTCCGATCTGCTTAGACTTGAGACCCCGTTTCGTATGTGGCCGGGCAGGGAGAGGGGAAATAGGGTGAGGGGGCTGGCAGGGGGGCGAGCAGCGGGGTGGGGTTGGGACTAGGACTGCTTGGCTTTTAAGTGGCATCCCACGCATTTGTTGACGCCATTAGCCACATGCCGAGGAGGTCCAAATCACATACGCAAATATGTGCCACAAAAACCAGTGACGGGGGCGAGAGGGTGGGTGGTTGAGGTGGTGAGGCAAATTGCTTGTGATGGTGGGTGTTGGAAGTCTCGCAAATCGGCAAACAATAAAATTAAAAAGCTAAAAAAATTAGGTTGTAGCTGTTGCTGTTACCTTTAATAAAAAGGCGACAGGCGGTGCGCAGCGAATGGTAATGGAAATGGAAATGGAAGTGGGAATGGAAATGGAAATGTCCTGTGCCGTCCTTCGAGTGTTTGAATTAATTGCGTAGCACACGCCCGGCTGGCGACCAAAGGCACCCCGCTTCCCCACTCCCTCACATAGCCAGCGCACACCACCAATTCGCTGCAGTCCTACGCCTCTGCTCTGTCCAGTCCAACTACCTACGCCCCACACAATAAATGAGTTTATGTCCTAGTCCAGTGTTGGCGTCGC
The DNA here is from genome assembly GCA_035041535.1 of Drosophila cognata. Lineage (NCBI taxonomy): Eukaryota > Metazoa > Arthropoda > Insecta > Diptera > Drosophilidae > Drosophila > Drosophila cognata. The sequence goes on from JAWNLC010000235.1 coordinate 7,974,741, forward strand.
CGGCACATCCGCAGTCGACAGTCCTCGTCGTCGTCGTCGTCGTAGTCGTCGTAGTCGTCGTCCTCGGAGTTGAAACGCGTGTTGCTTTTCGAGTACATAAAACTGGCGCCAGCAGTCTGCACACAAAATGGCGGCCCACTTGGCTTGGGGCATATAGCGGCAGCTCCTGCTCCAACCGCCCGCCCGCCCGCCGTTTTGACTGTTTGCCCGCCTGCCGCTTTATTATACAATCGTAATTTCGTATCGTAAAAGCGGGCGACGAAAAATGTTGAAGAAAGTTTTCGTGTTGCGTGCAAAACCGTAGAACCGTAGTCGTCCGCTCTCTGCAAACCGACCTCGACGCTTTTGGGGGTAGTACTAGTAGTTGCTTGTGTCGCAGGAAATCACTTCTCCCCCCGCCCCCACCGACTTCTTATCCCCAACTAGCTAGAGTAAGACAGACAGTTGTGGTGAGCAAAAGCTGGTCACACATTCGTTAGCGGCAGATTGAACGACTCAAGGCATTAACCAACAGCGCTAAGATTCATTAAGCATTATAAAATATTATTAAGGGATGAGCAAACTATACAATATGCCAACTACAGATTAAAATTGCTGGACAAAATGATGAGGTTTTCATTCGTAAGCTAACATACCGCAGATAGTACGTTTATATACTATTGCAGAAGGAGAGAGAAGGAGAGGTTACCCAACCCATAAAGATCTAATTAGACTCTTGATCAGTGTCGCCAGCAGAGTTAGTCCAAGTCTCGTTGATAAGAAAGCCGATCTATCTCTTGTTGGGAATATTATTTTGAAGCCTGTTGATTGCTTTATCCTGATATCCTTGAGGAGCACTCAGCTTTACTCACTGGCTCTTTGGCTTGTGGTGGGGGGGTTCATCTTTTGGTTAATCTACGTCCATATCCAAGGCATCACTTAAGTGCTTCGCATCTACTTTGGAGAAAAGCTGAGAAAGCACGTTTGCCAGAAAAATAAAACGAGGAAAACGAAGGAAACTGGGTCACCAGTTGCAGTTGGTCGCGCTGTATGCCCAAATCGTTATGTTCTTGTTTGTTCTAGTTCAAGTTGTTGCTGTTGTTGTTGTCGTTGTTGTTGCTGTTGTTGCTGCTTGTCTGCTGGCTTTCGTGGCGCTAAAGCTGTAATTGAAGTTTATAAAGAGCGACGAAACTGGCGACTAACTGACTGAGTGACTAACCGACTGACTGACTGCCTGACTGACTGTCTGACATGCGCCCTTGGCGGCTCCTCTGGCGGCTCCCTCTATGAGGAGCTGGCGTTTGTTTCTCGTGTTATCGATCCAGTTGAAGCAGCGCCATTTTTTTCCCATGAAAACCGAACAGTGGCATACAAAAGTACTGTCATCCAAGAGCAGCGCTGCCGTTGCTTCTTTTCGAGTGGGGCATGCAGCTTAGCTGGGCGCAAAGCGGATGCGTTTTACTGGAATGTTGCTGCTGCTGCCCACAGACAATTATGTGTCCATTGCTATTGAGGCGAGTTGTTATTAATGTTGTCGCATTTATTGCACTTGGTCAGTTGGATTGAGCTTTCCGTGTCCGCTATTCCTTGCAATTTCCGCCTAATCATAAGCAGAAAAACCACAACAAACGCAACACCGTATTGCGATATTATGAATGACTATGTTCAATGGTTTAATTTGCGGCACTGACACTAGAAGCACCTGACCACCCTCAGCCCAGCACGTTCAACCACCATCCACATAAAACGGCGCAAGTGCCTCTTATCGCAGTGGCTATGTGTGGGACGCAGGCTTGTAGAAACAAGTAAGAATGCCGTAGTCGAGTGAGCTCGACTACGATATACTCTTAACCCAGCTGTTAAATATATTCTACTTTTATTGCCTAATTTCCCTTTGAAAAGTCTGTAGCAGGCTACCAGTGATGTAGCTCGAAGACTGTAATCTAACATTCAACTATTTACCTCACATTAATATCGATGTCGATCGATATCGATATCGATTGTGTGATCGCTAACAAAAGGGAGTCGTTGTGAATAAAGTGGAGTGAGCAGATGTGTCGTACACCCAAATGTGAGCAGGTCTCCAAGTGCACTATTTTCTTAAGGCAAGCACAGGGACTGCAGAGTAAAATCAAGTAAGAATGCTGTAGTCGAGTGAGCTCGACTACGATATACTCTTAGCCCAGCTGTTATTTCTGCTTTTAATGCCAAATTTCCAAATTTTGAAAAGTTTTGCACCCAAATATGAAAAGGTCTTCAATTGCAGGCCTGTAGGGACTGCAGAGTAAAAAATCTAAGCCAGTGCATATACTTATTCAGAAGCCCGAACTGATCCGAACAGGGATCTGCAGAATACACACAAAACATATTGACACTCGCGGCGATTATCATGCCATCTCTTTCTCACACATGCGCTCGCATATTTAGGCATACAGAAAATGCATGGTCAATATGAGAGTCTATTTTCGACTATAACTTCGGCGTTACTTTTCCGATCTTAATGAAAGTTGGTCAGTTGATCAATAATATTGTCTAATCTATATTGTGTATTAATTATAAGATTCTGTCTTTAAAATTGTATCATTAATCGCCATCGAAAATCGAAATGTATCGATATTCCTGAAACGGTGTCAGTTACCTATAAAATAAAGCAAACTTAATCTGCGCCTGGTATTTGGGAACCTATATTCTATATTTGAAGTCTCTAGCTCTTATAGGTGCTGAGATCCGCGTGTTCATACAGACGGACGAACAGACGGATATGGCTATATCGATATGGCTGCTGATACTCATCAAGAATATCTATACCTTATGGGGTCGGAGATGCTTCCTTCTGCCTGTTACATACATTTGCACAAAACCATTATACCTTTTTTACCCATTTCTAATGGGTTCAGTGTATAAAAAGGACAACAGCAAGTTGGCCATTATTAAGTGGGAAGGTCGCATTCGCCAAGTCATTGCAAGCCCCCAAATGGGTTTTTAATGACTAACAAGAAGTAACGGGTCCATGCTGACAAACGAACGATTGGTCGAGGAATTATGTATCCGATGATAGATGTCATAGATGGAAGTGATAGTGTATGTCCATTAGAACTCCGAAACAAATCTAGCTTCATTTATCTCAGAGGCAGGGTGTGAAGCCGAAACGAATTTAGGTACCGATTCTAAAGTATACGATTTCGGGCTTAGATTTCGATATTTTTCTAAGGTTTTTTATGGTATTCGTTTAGGCATTGGTGCCTTGAATTTTACGTAATAATTAATAAAGTGAGCAAGTTCTTCAATTACCTACGACTCGATATATATTCTTGATCAGCATCAACAACCGAGTCGATTTCTCCATATTCGTCTATAAGCATGACCTAACGGATCTCAGAGACCATAAGAGACTTCAACTTTGGAGTATATGTTCTCGTATACCGATCCTGATTTTGAATTGTAATCGATAACCGATTGATAAGTCTTAATTTGCTAGTTAAAAGTTGGAATAGCGTATAAGGAGTTAAGAGTTGAACTGCGTCCGGCCTATGAGTTACGCTTAGTCACTATTTAATGGAAATATGCATCATGCCGCTGTTGCATATATGTACGTATGTGCCTATGTATCTGCAAGTTCGTGGAATTGGCAGGCCAAGCGATAAAAATGCTTGTGTACAGGTCAGTATTTCCCATACGCTATCTGAGCTGAAAAATCAGGCGATTTGTACAAACTGAACGGCCAAACTGCAGTTGACAGCTGCATGCGAACGGCGGCAGGTGGCGCTTTAAGCACTAACCCAACATTGTTGTGGAGTGCTCTATGTAATTTCCTGACTATTCGTAATAGATATTCTATACATAGTTTGGCGTAGTCATCGCATAGCTTTCACCCTCTTTCACTCAATTCGCATTTTATGGCTTTGCATGTGCCATAAAAACGTCGCGTGCATCTTTGCATGGAGATGGAGATGGCGATGAGGTGGAGAAGGAGAACGGGTGTGGGGCAAATGGAGAACGAATCCACATTTATTTTGTGGCATACAATGTGGCACATTGTGCCAATTTTGACATGGTACATCATCATCATCCCATCACAAACACTTGACGAGTCGCACGATGGTTTGATGGTTCGATGGCTCGATGTCTTCATTTCGCTCTCAATCTTTGGCCTTTGGCATTTGATTTTGTAAGCCGATCAGTGCTGTTGGCTAGTCTCGCATATATATATTTAATATAAGATCACATTAGCATAACAAATTCAAAAATTTGAATTGGATGCGACAAGATTCATTTGCTGACAAGCTAATCGCTGTGATTAATGCGTTTCCCGCATCAATAACAAAATACTTGGCTTGGACAGGTTGGCCGTCGGTTGTGTCATTTAACCCGAGCCAACCCGCTGCGACTCTATTAGCAAACAATGGCCCAAAGCCAGGTCTCGTTTGTCGCTTTGTCGATTTGTCGATTTGTAGCTTTGTCGTTTTGTCCAATTGTCGCCTTATCGCTCCTCAATGTGTTAATCTGTGGAACATTGCTTTTCAATTTCTATCGCTTATGCTGCCCCTGACTCCATGCTACCCACAAGCCCCCACCTCCTCCTGCCCCCTTTCAACTACCTGTTACCGATTGGCATGCGGAAAACGAAAACCCACTTAACGAAATTTAGTAAGAACACTGCTGCAGCAAGTGCTCAACTAAAATATACCCTGTACCTGTGGTTTTCTTGTTATCGATAAACGACATGAATTTCATCTCAAGAATTTACATTGATCTACGATCAAGAAGGGAATCTCAAGTGGATGCATCCAGTTTTGTGAAGAATTAAAAGTATGCTAAGGTTTTTGGAACACTCATCTGAAATTAAGTCATATATATCCGAGAACCGTGCACCACCCTGCTAGCTGTTGTTACATCCTAGATGAACAATCAGTTAATGTGCCATTTGGATTGGGTATAGGGTATCTGAAAAAAAAGCAGACCCTAAAGCCAGCGGCCAGCGGCCCGAAGCAGACAGCCGTGAAAATATCACTTTAGCGTTAGTTGAAATTCACCAACAAGCATGAAAAGAATCTCGGATTATTTATGATCACTTTTGGCATGCCCCAAACTTAAACAACCTGTAACTCGACAGTTTTGTTTTGTTCTTTAGAGAACGACGCAATTTGGTAGCTCTGCGGATCACTGTGATTGCTGTTTGTCTTTGTTCCATGAGCAACAACAAGCAACAAATTCGCTTCCAATGTAAACAACAAGCGCAGTTCAACAACAAACAACAACAAACACACAATAATAAACAACAAAAACAAAGACAACCGTTGACACGGTGATCTGTCAAAAATTTCGGCAGCTTGACACTGTCCACACTGCGCATACCTAATCCCCCCGTCCCGTCCCAACACCCCCACCAAGCTGACATCACAAAATTGTTTGTCAACACGTCGACGTCGTGTGTGTTCTCTCCAGCTGGGCTCCTCAGTTGTTAGACTCGACATGGAACTGGACTGGGCTGGGCTGGGCTGGGCCCACAGCCCACAATTCTAACATTCCTCTATGTATGTATATATATATATATGACAATGTGATCTAAGCATTTCTAAATATATATATATATATATATATATTTATATCAAATATAAATTCATTCATATATCCTTCATATCTCAAGACACAAATATTTATTTAGGCTTAGCTAATGAGTGGCTTTCGCTTGAATACCGCAGATCTTACTCATAGATACATCAATTTAAATTCCATGGATCCTTAATAATGTTTTGGTCGATTTTGTGTACTAATTGTGGAAAAATCCCCAACAGGAATTCGCAATGACTCAAATGGGTTTACTTGGCATTTCCGGAATCCGGGTGCGCTCATCCAACAATATGGCAACGTTTGGGTAGATGAGGCATTTGAACACAACTTGATCCGCAGATGGGATCGAACAGATCAATATATGCAAATGTGGCACTTGTCTAAGATTATTACTAATTTATTATTATTATTATTTGAATTTCAGTTTGCATTTTATGTGATACTATTTAAATTTTCACAAATTATTGACCACAAAGTCATTTTACTACGCATACACAATACATATATGTAAATATATATATAGAAATATTATATAAGCACTTACATACATACATATGTATGTACATACAGATACAAATAGATGTATAAAGCTGACAATTTATTGCAATGCCGTGCAACTGAAACGAAACGACGCGAAACGAATCGTTCTGAACCAAACTGATCGAGCAGGAGACGGAGACGGAGAGTATTTGGGGTGCCGGGCGTATGAGTAACAAACAAAAGCCATTAAAATTTATAGCCGCCTATTTAGCGAAAATTCGATGGGCCTGCAAGGGGTGCAAGCTGCGCGGGGGGAGCTGTGAGTGCTGCCTACTGTTAGGCGCATCAAAGGCGACCCACAAACGCTTGGATACCCTCCCAGTGAGGAACCAGTTTCGATGAGTATAGTTAATTTATCATATCATATATGATATATATCTTTTGTCATTTCTTTCAATAGCATACAATTAAAAATAACATAGCTTTGTAGTGAAAAGTCTTAGTTTAAGCTTAGTTGATGTGTCAAAAAAAAAAAAAAAAATAATAATAATGTCATCGAACCATTGTAATAAGAACCGAGTGTGGAAAACATAATGCTGAATCTGAGATCGGGACTCGAACTCGAATAAAGTCATTCTTCTCACATAACTCAAGTTGATCTTTAATGTCGAGTCAATCTTTTAATAGATAAAATAGAAAATGATTTATGATTTGCTATATTTAGATTCAGGAAGTTATCAACTTAGATAAAAGGCGTACGCACATCAATATATATTTCAGCAATCAAATTCTAAACGTAAATATTATTAAACGTTCCCAAAAAGTATTGCACATTTTTTTTAAGCGTATTTATGATTCGTTTAATAGATAAAAATCCCTCTCATGATGTTAATTTTTTTTATGGTTTTTGCTAGTTCACAACGATAAATTTTTATTTGCATGTGCATATTATACAAGCACACACACACACACACATACACACACACATACATACATATATTGAAACATTCATACATATGAATGCATATTCATAGATATGCATAAGTGCAAAGCAATTGCTATTAAAATTACTTGTCATTTGTTGCTGTTGTTATTCTTTACATAACACGTTTTTGCATTTCATTAACAGAAACATTTTCAGTTATGAATGCGTTTTGGGCAGGAATTGCGACGCCAACAGCAAACAAACAAACAAACAAACAAATAATCAAAAGACTGACTGACTAGCCACAAAAGTACCACCTGTTTGTGTGCGTGTATGATTTGTACTGGGAGCGCATTAGCAGGCGAACAGCAGCCGCTGTTGGTCGTCGCGTCCTCCTTTGCAGGTTGTGGGCTGTTTACGTTTTGGCACGCTTTGTGCGTCGGCGTCAACGTTGGCGTTGACGTTGACGTCGCTGCACAATTTCCATATTTTTGCTTTTGCTATTCAGTTGTTGTTAATGCTGTATCGCTGCCGTTGCCGCTGCCGATTATAATGTTCATTTTATTCCTTTATAAATTCTCTATTAGAAGCCGAAAGCGACAACGACGCCGGCGACATAGAACTTTTTTGTGTTATGTTTTTGTTGTGTGTGCTTTGTGCTTTTCGTTGCCTTAGTAGTTGTAGTTGCCGTTGTCGTCGCTAGCCGATTGTTGTTATTGCTCCGTCCGTTGCGTCTGGCCAATCAGCGGTGCGATCACGACATCGCCAGCGTATTGCAAAACGGCATGACGTGATGTGTTGTCTAAAAATAGATTCTGAACATTCACTTGGCGAACCCGAACCGATAGCCGAACCCGTCGTCGCGTCAAACGACGGCCTTGGAACACTGGAAACGAAATGTGAGCGAAGCAAAATGTGTTGCTCTGCCACCGGTGTCTGTTCGCTGCAGCGCCAATTTCTCTATAATTCTCTCCCATTTAACGTGTGCAGCAGAGGCACAGCAAAAGCGCAGCATCAATGAAAACGAAATCATAATTATCAACAGCGACTTGATTTGATGTTTTTTCCTTTTTCGTTGTTTTTCTGCCTATGTTATCTGAATATTAACAGCAATGCATGCATAAATATTCTAATCGTATTCAGTAAGAATATAATTTAATTAAGTTTTGAGGCTTATGAAAATATGTATAGAAGAAATTGTATTTATTTTGATATATGTACATTAATTAAAAGTGTCACTAAAAGATACTTCTAATAAACAAACTGTTAATCACAATTTGCCAATTTCCATTCAAAGAGGCCGACGCAGCTACTGCAACAGCGATGTTAATGCAGTTTCTCCACTTTACACTTTACACACCGAATGCAGCATGCGCTGCAAATAAAAAAAAACGATTGCATATTTAAAATTGAAATAATTATGCAGTAAATAATAAATTACTGGCTCTATACTAGTGTGTAGATCTCTGGGGAGTTATTGAGCACTGCCAGCACTTGAAAATTCAGTTTGCTCGTTGCCTGCTGCTGCTTAGTGTTACAAACTTTGTGACTAAATTTAGGATACTCTCAAATGGGCCACATGACGACTGCCCGTCGTCGCGTGAGTGGGACAAACAAGGGTAGGAACAGTGGAACTGAAATTTCAGCGAAACCGAAACCGAAACACAGCCGGTTGTCATTAGCTGTTGTTGTTGTTGTTGCTGCTGCTCTTGCTTTTGCTTTTGCTCTCCAATCACGAGCAGCGCGCTTTGTTATTGTTTAATTTTTTTTCACCAGTTTTGTTGTTGTTTTGCTGTTCTTCTGTTTTGTGTTTGTTGCCGTTGCCGGCTCTTCGCCGGCTGCTCCCCTGAAAGTCCACGTCCACTTAGCATATATACATGCATACATACATACATATATACATACGCATACATACGCATGCTTATGTGTGTGTGTTTTTTTTTTATTAACTCACAAATTTAGTTCTTTGCTGCGCTTTGAGAAATAAATCAGAACATTTGATTGATTGTCGACTGCCATCGCAACATTTAAAATACTCATGTGTGCGTGTGAGTGTGTGTGTGTTTGCTAGTGTGTATTTGTGAGTTGACGCTTACTCTTTTCAGCATTGGCACGTCGCCCATGGGCCCGTTAACGACGCCGCCGTCCCTTCGTCTACCTCGGTTTGCTGTCACGCTGATAAGCGTGTTTACCTCTTATCAGAGGTTGGCGACAAATTCAAATCGCTTGTTGCCTTCCTTCCCTTGTTTTTGCTGCTGCTGTTACCTTTTGTTGTTGTTGTTGCTGTTGCTGTTTATGCAATAATTCAGTATGTATCAATTGCCTTATCGTTTTTGCACACATTTGCACACATGTCTCACTATGTATGTATGAATGTGAATGTGCAACATTTACTGTAGCAACACTTATTTGGTTCTGCAATAATTGTGTGCCTGCCCCGTTTGATGATTATAAATTAAAGTCAGTTTTAAGGTCATGGCGCCACTGTCGCTGTTTTTGAAATGCTTGTTTCACTGCCAAATCGTTTCACCCCAAAATTTCCACTGACACGCAACTCATTTCCATTTCCATTTTTGTGTTGTTTTTTTTTTGTGTGACGAGCAGTTTGAGAAAGACCCACTCCCGCGAATCCTTAGCTTTCCCATAATATTACAAATTAATTATTAAATGTCTTTTGTATTTTATTATCAATTTATGTAGGCGTAAGTGCTGTTAAGTGAAATATATTTTTTTTTTTTGCGTTCAAAATGTTGGAATATCTGAAATTTAAATGAATTGAGTGTGAATACTGTAAAATAGAAAATTCATAGAGCATTCGTTTGAATTTTCAAAATGAAGAAATAATTTACTTACTGTTGATGGTATTGAAGGATGTGTTTTGGGAAATTAATGTTAGTATGCATTTATTATTAATACCTTATCTCCTCACTTGTGAACTTGAACTTATGTATGTATGTGTGTGCTTAAATGTGTTTGTATTACAAATGTATATTTGTACATATGCAGAGTCCGCTAGCTTTTGATCCAATACAAGCCAAACTAACGGCAACATTTTAAGCTTTTTATTGTTTTATTTCTATTTTTTTTATTTTTTTCTTGATACATTTCAATTCCGTGGCATTCCGCTGCTAACATTTGACGCTTGTCCAGTGGCGTCGGCGCTGTTTTCGCTGTGGGTCGCTGTGTAGCCCGAGCAGCCCTCGATACTATTGTTGGCCGTTGTCGCCGTCACTGGGTCGATGTTTGCGGCTGCGTTTGTTTATTTGTTTGTCGTGCGGTGGCTGTTCCGTTTTCAGCGTTCCGCTTCAGCAGTCGGCCAGTCGGTCGGACTGTCGCCTCGTCGAATTTTAGTGCTTTGCGTGTACCAGACTTGAACGCAACGCCGCCCGCTGCCTTCTCAGCGCGTCGCCCACCACCAAAGCCAAGCACAAGAAACCCGAACGAGGAACGACGAACGAACGAACGAACATGCTAACGTGCGAGCAACTAAGCGAGTGAGAGCGAGCGAGCGAGGTTCTTATTAGATTTTTTATAGTGGCGGTTATTGTTGTTGCCCCGAGCTTAGAACGCCAGCAGCAAACAGCAGCAGCAGCAACTATAACAATAATAATAACAACAACAAACGGGCGGGCCGCGCCTTTACATTTGGCTTTAGCTCGTTTCGTCGTCGTCTGTCGTCTGTCGTCTCTGGTCTCTCGTCTGTCGTTCCGTTTCGTTTTGTTCTTTTGGCTCTCGCGTTAGAACGCGCTGCCGCTGCTGGCGTCGCCACCGCTGTTCGGTCGACGTCGACTGACTTATTGGCTTTAAGCGAATTTGAAATTCGCCCGAACTTTTATTCAACGTGTTGGTTTCGTCGCGTGAGCAACTCTGAAACTGAAAACAAGAAAAAAAATAAAAAATACAAAATAAATAAATAAAACACTTACAAAAAGCGCCCCCGAAAAACACTGCATTGAGTTTTTCTACGCCCGTTAAGCCCCAGACAACAATACCAACACCTACTCGTATCCGTATCCGAAACCGTAACCATAATCGTAATCATATTTGTTATAGTAACCCTCGTCGTACATATATTGTATGTTCAGTTCGTGTTTGAATATATTCTAATACATAAATAAACATTTTTAGTGGAACGCGCGCGGCGCAACTTCCAACAGATATAGCGATATAGCAACTGTATCTTTACGCATATACAGATATACCTATAAATCTGCCTGGATCGCAAAGATCGTACTATTTTTTTGAAGTGTTACATACTCCCCCAAGTGCTACCAAAATGCCTTACAACAGCGTCACGCTTTAGTGTCCACAAGTGCTACTTACCACAAATCAAACGAGTCCCCTGGGACCCTCGAGCAGTGTTGGTTAACAGCCCAACATAGTCGCAACAGACAGTCAACAGTTTAACCAACACACGTATTCTATATCTCTCATTCTGTGTCTCAATCCCTGTTTGGAAATCATCATCTTCTTCAACAAGCGCCTCTTCCGGATCGTCGTCGCACAACAGGTGAGCATCCGTACCACATAGGGCCCTGCTACTACGACTACGTGACTCTATACACATGCAGCCGTATTTATCGCACTGCTCGCCCCAACCTCTGGGTTAAATAGCGATACCTAGGCTCCCCACCCTCTCATCCGTTGATTATGGAATGCTTATGTGTTATGTCAAGCTATGTGGTTGAGGAAAGTCCCCGATTATATAGCGTCCATCAGTCCCGGGTTCGGGTACGGTACATCATGCAAATTACACACACTCGCAAAACGGACCGTATTGAGTGTCTGTGGTTGATTTCATTAGCACCGCATTTACAGTGCGGGACATTTACCTAAGACAACCCAAATAGAGAATCGATTCCACCAATTCTTTAATAATTTGCCTTAGTTACTATCTGTATATATGCATGAACTCAGCGAGATATTTATTTGACGAATGATTCCAATCTATCAGTGTATATATATTAATCATCATCATCCATCCATCATCATTTGTTATGATTTCATTCCATTCAGAATTATAGCAGATCTGTTTGATTTTAATTTTATGGAAAGTTTCGCATTTTCATACACGGTACTCGATTCACAACTGGATGCAGAATCGTTATTAGAAATTGTATTCAGTATATTATAAAGTGTATTCGGTATTTGCTTGCCTCTTTCCAGAACTCTTACTGACGCTAGTATTATATATATATATATATATTCGAATTGATTAGTTCTCGATCCGCTGGGTAATGTTATTCAAGGCCCGCCTTAGCCATCATTCCTTTTATGATTTTTCACTCAAATTCCTTTCACATCTTTAGCTTTCAGCAAGCTGGCAATTGTCTTGGAATTATGTTCAATAATTGGGATAACTGGTTTATCTTGTCGAATGCTTCTGCTGCTTCATCATTCCGCTCATCAGACGAATTCCTCATACCCCTTATTGCCATTTACTTGCTCTGTTCCATATACAATGCACAAATATAGAAAAAATCCATTCTTCAAATTCCTTTCCTTTTGCATATGGGCCACGCGGTACTTTTTCTCTTGCATTTGGTTTTTTCATGTTTCTTTTTGCCAATCTTCTTGGATGCAGCGAGAGGGGCGCACGAGAAGTTTGGACAGGGGGCGCCTGTGGCAATTACTAGCGGGCAACTGTCTGCGGCTCGTGCCATTGCTATGGGGCACTCACACACACACACACACAAACACACAGTCACATGCAGCTAAACGGATTTGCTGCTTGCCAACTCATCAGCACACACACATGCACACACACACACATACACATTCACATTCACATATACATACATATACACCTACACATACACATGCACACATACACACACACATACACACATACACATATAGAGATACAGATACACACAGGGGTTAACAGGTGTTTTGCTTCTTGGCGCACTTCTTGCTTTTGCTTTTGGCTGCTACGTCAACGCCAGTCCAAGGGTGCCACCCACCTCTCCCCCACCCCCACCACTCATCCGCCCTTCCTCTTTCAAGTTGTGGACTCCCCCTTGTGTGCTGCCGCTTCTTCGTTGTGTTTTTTCCTTCTTGTTGAAATTCATTAATTTATAGAGCATTTTTAACAATGCGCATTATTCGTGGCATTGTCAAAGGAAGCAACCACCCCCTGCTTTTATGGGGTTGCAAGCCACCCTCTGCAGTAAGCAGATGATAGGCTGCAGCCTGCCTATTACTATTACTATTACTATTACTATTACTATTACTATTACTGTTACTGATACTATCTATAAACTTAGCTTGCAGTTTAAAAAAAAGAAATGAACGGAGAAAAGAGCTCAGCGCTGCGCATTTTATGGCTTAAGATTTATGCGAGCGAATGCGGAAAAGGCCATAGAAAATGACCCCATCCAACATACCCCCCCCCCCCCCCCCTACTCAACAAGAAAAACCCTAAAACTACACTCAACCCCGCTATGTTTATTGTTGTTTCCTTCTACTTGTGCTTCTTCTTTTTCTTGCCGCTTTTGCTGTTGTTATTGTTATTGTTATTGTTATTGTTGTCAACATGCGTGACAGGGACGCAGGATGTCAGGGGTAACAACACACATACATATACACATATTATATACATTGGTATGTATAAAGTACTAAAGTGCTTATATGTACTCATATCCACTACCCGTTGCTTGTACTCATATTCACATACATACACACATACACACATACATGTAAAGGGGCGAGCACCGAAACTCTTTTCATGAAATTATGCCGTCTATGTGTGTGTGTGTGTGTGTGCGTGTCTGTGTGTGCCATGAATGATTTCCATTGTTGGCAGTTGGAGTCAAGCCCAAGACGCAGTAGTTACTGTTACTACCAAACACACACATTGCTTGTGTGTGCGTGTGTAACTGTATACATATATATATATATATATATACATATATATAAATATATAGGTATAAATGTATGTATTTGTTCGGAAAAGTGAGGCGACACATTGCAGAGCAGACACCCAGCTCGAACCCGAATCAGAATCGGTGACCTGCCAGCCCTTTCCCAACTTGCTCCATTCTCGCAATGACATTCCCCATGCCCATGCCCTTCACTTTTTCATGCTCATTTTCAGTATGATTTCCAGTATCTTTAAAGTTCCTCCAACTTTGAGTGCGAACGACATGTGCTTTATTTCTATGCGAGTACATTTTATATTTTATATTACACACAATCACACACACACATACATCATAGACACATATGTACATATATATATATATATATATATATATATTTGCTTTGGGAACAAAGACTTTGGGAATAAGATAAGCGTATTTAAATCAAAACATCTTTAAAGAAAGCTTCCCAATTTTTGGCGTGTAGATCGAATTACGAAAATGCAAATATACTCAAAAAAGATGCTCCTTCAATACATGTACACATATGTATGTGTGTGTGTGTGTGTGTGTGTGTGTGTGTGAGTGAGTGTTAATGAGTCCTTTCTATTCCATTCACAATAAATTAAGCGTGAAGTTAAGGCAGCCAACAGAACTTTTCGGCAAGAGGCGTTTGTCACGTATCCGATCTCAATTCAAGTTATTCATTCGTATTCAAAAACACACATACATTCACACATACACATATGCACATCCATTTAAGCATTCATCCATATTTTTGTTTTTGGGGCCTGTCAAACATTTCGTACGACACAAAACTGTCAAACTTTATGAAGGCGAATTTTGGAATATATTTTCGACGCTTCGCTTTTTTTTTTGGCTTGAAATATTTGTAGCGCAATGAAATTGTCACCGAGCTGCCAAGTAAATAAACTAATAAATGGATAAATGGATATGTCACTGCGTGTAGATGAGCAATGCAGATGCTAAATGTGAAGAGAAAAACAAAAACAACAAAAACAACAACAACAGCAACAACAGCAGCAGCAACACTGGCAAACCCACCGACAACCACTTTATCTATATGAAATACGAGCATCTGCAGATGCATGTACAGTCACTTTAATAATTATTCGCACTCATCTTTTCTTTTTTAATTTTATTTTTTATTTTTATTTGTTTATTTTATTTTTGTAGCAGCTGTTAGTTGCGTACTTTCATAGTGGTTGGGGAATAGTTTTTTTTTTTCTCTTTGATTTGTCACAAAATGCGTGAAAATTAATCAATAAAAATGGCCTTGTCAGCTGATTAGGCTAATAATACTGCTAATAACGTCAGTAACTTGGCCAGAAGTATGTGCCAACTTTTGGCAGCCATTAAGCGCAAGGCCTGTGTTCGATCTTAACCATTTTCACCGTTTTATTTTTCAAGTTTTTGAGGTGTACGAATAATTTTTGATTATAATTCATATTTTTCCTATGCCAAAATTGAATATTACAATTTTTTTTTGATCATATTTCATTTAATTTTTTTCGTTTTTTTTTTTCGTTTATTTTTTCGTTTTTTTTTTTTTTGGTGAATACAAATTTTTACGACGTGTACGAATAATTATTGTGCTGAGTGTTGTATGCGTATGTACACTGTACAGTGTTAATAACATTGAATAACATCGGGTAGCTATACTCACTTATTGTTGCCTCTGATTTGTATCAACATAAGGATTAGATTTACTCTGCACATATCATAGAATACACTGAAATAATCTGCAGTCAGGCATTTTTCTATTTTATATATATTTTACTCATTATTAGTCTGAAATTGTTGCCTGAAAAATGTGGAATATAATTTGCCAAATATATTAAACATCGAAATAATTTTGAAGTAAAGTTTATTAACATACAAATTAGAAACAGGCTGAAAGTAATTAACGCTATTTATAATTTTTAGAGCTCATAAGGCTAAAATCGCGTACGAATTAAAGTCGATATTTTTGTGTGTTGTATTTTTCATTTTTCATTTTTCATGTGATTGCTGTCACATTGCTTGCCTTTTACACCCTTTGGGCCCCTTCCCTCACTGCAAGAGCCCGCATCATTGTGCCCCTTGCAATCGAGACAAATAATCGATTGTAGTTCCATTCATTAGGCAATTAAACCAACCAGACATATTTTCCAGACACACATACATACAAAATACATGCACAACAACTGAAACTAAAACTAAAACTCGAACGTGAATCCCAAACCTATTTATTGACAATTGTCCCATTACTTTGGGTTCTGCGTTGGACCCACTTGCGCTTTCTTTGGCCCAGAAGCGGATGGCACTAAAACTTGCAAATCGTATGCTCAAATAAAATTGTTTCGCTCTCTCTCTCTCTCGCTCTCTCTCTCTCTCTTTTTTTTCTCTGTATGTGTGTGTGTGTGTGTGTGTGTGTGTGTGTGCAGTTGATTTACTTAAGCCATTAAAAGTATTTGCCAAAAATGCTAAAAACCGGGCAACAGCAACAGCAACAGAAACAGAATTTGAAGCTGAAACAGAAACAGAAACAGAAACGGAGCTGGGCCAAAAGCCAAAAACCGGTTCGCCATTTGTCAAAGCCAAGCGGAGCAGAGCAAAGCAAGTCAGCTCCAGCAAGCCAAAAAGCTCCATGAAATAACAATAAAAGTAACCCCCTTGCCCACATTTATCTTTATCTAAGCCAGTCTATACGAACTTGTAATACTCTAACCAGATGACAGTAAAATACATTTTTTTTTTACATTTTATGTAAATATTTAAGTAATATCGGGCAGATGTGCGATGAGTGAAATGAATCATTTCAACAACTGCTAAAATTGTTTCTATCATTTACGAAAAGTCAAAGTCAAAGTATCGACAACGACTACACCCATACCCTGTACATAAGACTAACTGTCACAAAATCTCATCCGATTGAAACGAGTTTTTTTTAATGAATATTAGTTATCCATGAAAGTTAATTTTTGGTGTAAAGTTGTCTTGTTGCAGCCCTAATGGACTCCGAGATCGATGGGATTGTAAAAATAGATACATAATTATCGAAATCGGTTTGTTGCATACATTAGGCGCGACTACATTATACTCACAAATTTGGAATCGGTACAGGGTATTGCCAAAAAATGTTATGAAAAGGTTCTTATTGATTTTTGATTTGTATTGTTGTAGTATTTATTTTTTTTTTTGGTTTTTTTTTTGTGTTTCTTCGTAACTCGTATTTCCTTTTTTTTTTGTTGCTACGTGCCACACGCTCTGTCTCTTTCGCTCTCATTCCTTTTGTGTTTTTTTTTTTACTTTTAAGTGTTTGTTGTTTACCTTATTTTTTGTATCGCTTAAAATTCATCACGATTTTAATTTAGTTGTATGTTCTTTTTGTAAATTTGTATTTTATATTAACTTTGTTTTTGTTTCTGTTTTTGCTGTGCCCCAAACGTTGCTGCGTCTAACCTTGAAGCACATTAAATTCGTTGCGCTGTTGTTGTTGTTGTTGTTGTTGTTGTTTTTTTGGTGTTTGTTGTTGGAAAATAAACACAGCAACACCCAATAATAATAATAATAATAATAGCAACAACAACAGCAGCAGCAGCAACAACCAAAAGAAGACAGATTCTAAATATGTAGCTGTGTAATACATACATATATATATGTGTAGTATCTACGAGGGGACATGTATATACATATATTTATATGTATATATGTATGTGCATTGAAATCAAAAAACAAAAAAACCAAAATTCATGTGGGGTCGCGTCTTATTTTTTAATTGTCGAATTTTCGTTGGTGTGTGTGTGTGTGCGTGTGTGTGTGCGTGTGTGTGCGTGTATTTTTTACCTCTTATACCCTGTAACATAAAGTTGAGGATAGTGAAAAATGCTAAGCTTGTGTAAATCGAGTATTACTCGATCTCTTCTCTAGTTGCTATATACATATATATAATGCACAGTTAGAGCTGATATATCCCATTTGGGTATATCTGTGGCATATAGGGCATCTCATTGGCTAGATTAATACATTTTTACATTGTATTTTATTTTTATAATTGCCGAATTTTCGTTGATTTTTCATTCTTTTTTTTTTTTGGTGGGGTTTTTGACGTCGTGTCTTGATTCCAATTTGTGAGTCTAGCGAATCGCATATATCATCTTTTGTTGTTGGTGTTGCTCCAAAAATTGCTTAATTGCAGCCATATGTGTGTCGTTTGTCGCCCTCTCTCCCCATCCCCCTCTCACTCTCTCTCTCTCTCTCTGTCTGCCTCTTTCTCTCTCTTTCTCTATGTGTCTTTCCCTTTTTTTTCTATTGCGCTTTTCTTGGCGCTAAACTGGAAATGTGTTGGCGTTGTGAATGTATCTGTGTCCGTAGCTCTCTATCCATGGTACTATCTGTATCTGTATCTACGCATTACTTCGCTGTTGCTGTCTATAATTCAAATATATTTTGCCAAAAATATATATATGTATATATACATATATATAGATATATGAATATAAAAGAGACATAAGAAGAATATAATAATAAAAACGCAAAGGAAGCTCGCAAAAGTTGTTGCTGCTGTTGTCTGTTGTCTGTTGTCTGTCGTCTGTCGTTTTATTTATTTATTTATTTATGCGTAGTTTTATTTTTTTTTGTTCTGCTGTTCAATAAATTACGCTCTTTTGACATGTCGCACTGCCAACCACCCCCCACAGAAACCCCTTCAACCCTCATTGTTTGGTCATTTGAATTGCAGTCGACTTCGACGTCGACGTTGGCGCTAGCGTCACGCGCCGCTGCGCTTTGATAGCCCAAACGCAACTTTTGCTTTCATTGCACGTACCAACAACAACAACAACAACAACAACAGCAACAATAACAGCAGCAACCATTGAAATTGAACTTGAATTTGTTGTCGAGGCTTAGTCGCTTCTCACGCCTTCTTCAAATGTGACCAGCAACAAAAACTGAAAACTGAAAACCGAAAAAAACCCGAAACCCGGATAAAAAAAAAACAGAAAACAACAACAACAACAAAAAACCTGGGTCATTAAAAGCCGCATGTTGCCTGCGCTTTTATAATATAGTGTGGGCGTGGCACTGCTTAACGCCCAAAAATAAGACTCAGCCATAACGAATGAGAACAGCCATCGCAAAAGTGCTGCAGATGCACTGCGCAGGCAGCCGATAAATGAACTTTCCCGAATACTTATTTACATGGCAACAATTGCAAAGTATGATTTTTCCATCTGAAGAGCAAAAACTCAATTTCCGACTGATCGTTTGTATTAACCAGATTGTGTCCATTGTGTCTGCATTATTATATTATCTGCATTTCGCGATTCCATTATGAGTCTCCGTTGTTTAAATAGTCTAACTGATCTGACTTACGTTTATTAAATATAAATAAAATATATACAAAATTAAGTTTAAATCTAACAGGCACAACAACATCCGAATTAATTATTAAAGTTCTCGATTTTTGAAAGTAGATTACATTCGAGAATGTAAGAAATATTGATAGTGGAATCAAGCTATTTGATTTACACGTTCTAATTCGATTTTGTCAGATCGTGCACGTAATTTACCCATAATAATTTGTATTAAGATTAATGATTCTAATTTACATATGTATATATATATTATACAATCGTCTGTCAGCTTATAGAACGAATCCAACCAATATACTCTCTCTCCATACTACTTGTGGGTACAGAGTATTGAAAAAACTAAAGAAACTGAAGAAGACTGTTGCAAACCAAGAGTCTTTCAACTGCTGGAAACTTGAGGAAAGTAAAGTGTTGCCGGACGATTCGGGTTACCAAAGAGCTCTTTCATATTGTTCATATTCAGTTCTCGAACTGTTGAGCTTTGCTTCGCTTTGCTTGAATTGCAGCAGCCAGTCAGAGAAATGTCAGTTTAAGCCAGTCATTTGACAGCTGCGCTATCAGCGTAGACATCTTCAACTACCCACAACTCAGTCGCTTTTTTCACACACACACACTCAGAAACACACACACACACTGGCAAGTGTTGTGATTTAACGAGCCTCGTCCGGAGCTGTTAAAATAAAGTCAAGTTCCAGCAAGAGACGAGCACTCGTCGCGCCCGCAGCCAAAGCCGAAGTCGAAGCCGAAGCCGAAGCCTAAGCCGAAGCCTAAGCCAAAGCGTCAGCTGCCAGGTAGAGACGAATATTCGCAGAGTTCGGAGCTCGGCGCTTGGAGCTGCTTGCTCTCCGCAGCTCACAATTTACAGCTCACAGCTGTGCCCGGCAATTAGAAAACCCGAATAACAAATGCCCAAACGTAATGATATCCAAAATTTTTTGTTGTGCGTGTTGCTGTCGTTAATCTTTTTGTTTGTTGTTGTTTTTGATGTTGTTTTTTTTGTTGTTGTTTTGTTTTTTTTTTGTTTTTTTGTGTGTGAGTAAAAAATGACTTTCCGCTGCGGTGGGCAGGGCCCGACTCCCGTCGGCAGCTTTGGTTTTATATATTTGTATTTTTTTGGATTTCAGATTTAGGTTGCGTTTGTCGGTGTTACGCTTTTTGAGCCATAAAATCAGACAGTAAATGAAAAAAGAATAAAAACCAAAAAACAAAAAACAAAAAAAAAAACATCTAAAAAAGTATAAAAATAACAACAGCTCGCGTTCGCTCCAAAATAGTTAAGTATGTATAATAATAGCGCGCATCTTAATTATATAACAATTAAACAATGAAAAGTCAGAACCAGAGAGGGGAACAAAGGGTGGGGGGACAGAAGTAAGACGGCGAACAGGGCTTCCCAAATCGAAAATAACACAAAACTGAAGGTTGCTTTAAATATGGGAAAACTGTGAATTTTGTTCAAGTATTTTTTGCTTATGGTTTTTTGTTTGTTACTTTGCGGGTAAAATGAGACGAACAACAAATTGCGAGCCTCTCATTATACGTTATTTAATAAAAACAAAGAAAATTTGTCAAAAAAAAAAATAAAAACGACAACAGTAAATTGTACGCTGGAAAATGATGATCGTTACGGGCTTTCGGTTAGCATGGAGAGAATGCAGCGGCAAGGTCAAATGATTGCGTTGTTGCTGTTGTTAACATCAGCGGCAATTTGTCAACTCTGGCACAAAAAAAAAAGCCAGCAAAAAAAAAAAAAAGCAAAAACCAAAAACAGAAACAAAAACATACAAAATGTATCTGCGTCGCGTCACATTCACAGTCACATGGATACATACATTGATTGCGCAATACGAAAATGTTTGAAACAAGTCAAGGGTGTTCAGGCAACACACACAGCTGGCAGCATCTCTTCCAATTATCCATTATCGTCTTTAGAAACGCAAAAGACTTGGAGAAAGACTCGATGTGCTGGACTGGATTAAGTGGATGGACGAGACAGGCCAGATATTAAGTGGAGCCGATCAATTAGCCATATGAGAGCAATCGACTTTTGAGTTACCCTTTGATCAGTCTAAGGATCTGTGTTTATGCATCCTTAAGTATTCCTTGTGAAACAAATGCTCTTTAGTTTAGCTAGTTGGCCAAGTATGCGCTGATAAGTAAATACCAATTTTGTTAGCATTTATTGCTAATAATACTCCTTAACGGTAATCTTTCCCATAGGGCTCTGTAAACGTTTTATTTTCATTACGCAGGCCGCCAGTTGGCTGTTTTACCAACTTTATTCTGGCGTCCAACTGTCCGCCTGTCCGGCTATCCGCAAGTTAAGCTCGTGCCAAGGGGGAGGGGCTTATGTCGTGCCGC
Organism: Drosophila cognata; assembly: GCA_035041535.1. Taxonomy (NCBI): domain Eukaryota; kingdom Metazoa; phylum Arthropoda; class Insecta; order Diptera; family Drosophilidae; genus Drosophila; species Drosophila cognata. The sequence goes on from JAWNLC010000235.1 coordinate 7,996,295, forward strand.
ACTGCATTGCAGCGCACTTTCAACCAATAATTAGGCGGGGTTGCTGGTAAATTGTTTGGGCGGCGGCTAAAGCAACATGCAATAAGACGGCGCCACAAAACGGGGCACGCGGCACAGAGCACACTTGGCAAAAGTTGTTGAATTCTGTTTGAGTTATTCGAAGAATTGCATTTGAGCTGTGTGGCAAACAGCAGTTCTGCTCCTGTTGCACGCTTTTCTCACATTCTATTCAATAACAAAAGGCAAAGCAAGTTTTTGTGGGTGTTCGAAAATTTCGGTTTGTGTGGCCCACTGTGCGGAAGTGTTTTTTGTTTTGTGTCCAAACATATCTGTGTATGTGTGTGTGTGTGTGTATCTGTGTATCGGAATCTATATATGTATCTGTGGGGTGTGAAAACCGGCAATTCTCGCATTTGAAATCGAATCCGAACTCCGATTCAAACTCAAGACTTCTAAATAAGTTTGTTCTTTGTTGTGCTCATGTGATGCCCTCTGTGATTGATCGCTTAAAGCTGTCCTTCTGCCCCTGCACCCCCCACACTCCACGCTCCACGCGCTACGCTCTGTTGCAAAAGAATGTTCAAAACTGATTTTCATTAAGCATACGCCACGTTGTGCGCAAGTCATGAGTCTCTTGTTATTCAGCTGTTGTTGTTGTTGTTGTTGTTGCTCTTCTTCTTCTTCTTCTTCTTCTTCTTCTTCGCTAGTTGCTCGGAGGTGTGAATTTTTCAGCAATTGGATTTTGTATCTTTATCTTTGCATTGTTTATGCGGCGTCGACGATTCGTTTCGTTTTTCTTGCGCCGCGTTTTTTTTTTTTCTCGTTTCGTTTGGTTTCCTTGGTTGCTTTGGCGCAAATTAACTTTGAACTTCAAAAAAATATAAAAGCAACAACAACAATATCAACAACAACTCAACAATCAACTTCACCTTGTTCAAGGTCTAAGAGCAACGGCAGCAAATGCCAGCCAAAAAAAAAAAAAAAAACACAAAAAAAAAATAAATAAATAAAATAACATAAGAAAAAAGATTTGTTGTTAGTTTGTGGTCGGGTGATTTGCATAGGGAAATCGAATGTTGTGTAAATGCTTAGGCTCATGGCTGTGTCCACAGCCAAATAACTTAAACTATATAGTAACATATCTGATCGGATATGTTGACTGTTGAGAGCGCACACGGTTCAGGTTTTCTAGACAAGCCCATGATAAATACCAGCATAACATGTGTCCCGCTCCGACTTGTGTTGCACGATTAACGTAAGGATTTCACTTAACTCGATTGATTGCCAAATTGATTGGGCCATGCTAAAATAATTCAACTTCAGCTTGGGCTTGATTAGTGCAGCATTTGGTCTGATTAGATCCACCAAACATCTGGCAAACAATCAATATTTATCCATTTGATTAACATTTTATTCGCTTCCTCAGTCGAGTTTTGTTTGAGTTGCCAAAGTGAGCATTTCGGTAAATTTAAAGTCACTTTAATTACCAAAAATTGCTGCAACTATTAAGTGTGACCATATTTGCATAATTACTCTTGCCATCAATGTTGAAATCAGTGATTCAAGCTTTCCTCATTTCGTTTTTTTTTTTTTGGCCGTTGCGCGTTGGTGTCTACTTTAGCTGCACTTCCGCAGCGACGCCAACGCGGCTGCACAAAATTCACATGCCACTTGGTTAGTTAAGTATCTTGTATCTTGTATCTGGTATCTGGTATCTGGTATATTATATATTGGATCTTGTATTTCGGTCGCTGCCTGCACATGCACGTGGGCTGCAACATTGTATATTGTATGCTTTGTGGCTGCAGCGCACCGTTTGCTGGTGGTGCCATATGGCCTGCTGGCAGGCGATCGGACAGCGCCCAATGACCTTCCCGTGTCCGCGTCGCAGTCGCAGTCACAGTCGGCGTCGCAGTCCATGTCCAGGAAATGGCATTAGCTTTCGCACTCGCTCTCGCTCTCGCACTCGCTCGCTTCCTGCGTCCTGGCTGCTAATCATATTAATGCAGCAATGTCCCACTGTGTAGGTGTGTATAGGTGTGTGCGTGTGTGCGTGTGTGCGTGTGTGTGTGTGTGCGTGTGTGTAGCTTGTAAGGGCGCGGCCCTAGGTTTGGCTTCCACACCGAGCAAGAGGAAGAGCAACTCGCAGCGGTTTTGCTTCGTTTGCTTTCGCTGTCTTTCGCCTGTCTTTCGCCTGTCTCCTGTGCCATTACTTTCGCCGCTGTCGCTGCACATTGTCTTTTATGGGTCATTTTTCTCCCTCTCTCATTCTCTGCCGCTCTCTCTCTCTCGCTCTCTCTCTCTCTCTCTGTCTTTCTCTGCTTATATTTCAGCTGCTGTTGCTGTCGCTGGTTTTTTGGGTCATGTCCATCAACAGCCCAACAGCTGGTAATATAATATGCCCAGGAAGTCCGGCGGGAATCCATTTTAATAGTGTTCAACGTTTGCTGCTTCCTCTGCTGCTCCCGCCAGTCAGTCAGAACCCCTCCCCCCCTCCTCCCCCTTTCTACACCACACTCTGTCTTTCTGGTTTGACGCAGTGCTGTTAACAGCTTTTTTTTTTTTTTTTTTGTTTTTTCTTTTTATTTACTTTTTTTTTTTGTGTTTTGAACTCTGTTGTGTTTGTTTTTAGTTTCAGTTTGTTTTTTATTTCGCACAATATGGGCTCATTAGCACAAGCGACGCGGCTCCCCAAACTGAGAGGGGAGTGTGGGCAGGAAGGGTAGGCAGGGTAGGGGGAGAAGCGAATACCGGGTGACTCCCGCACCACATCGCACCGCTGGCAACTAATTAATTATGCCGCTGCAGCAACGTCACGGGGGTGTATTATTTGCATGCGTATATGTACATACATATGTATATGTATGTATGTATATATATGTATCTGTTTCTGTATCTGTATCTGTCTGTATGTGTGTGGGATAATATATTTCCATGTATGCTGTCTTTTATTTTCGACTAAATAACAACAACAACAACAAACGTGGCCACGAATGAAATTTGCATTGTATTTGGTTACACACGCACATCGTTATGCACTATATATACATACACATACATATATATATATGTATATATATATAGCATATATATCTATACATTGTATATACAAACTTTATGTACTGTATCCAGCAGACTTGTACTTCGCACTTGAACCCCGGCACTAAAAAGAACCACTAAATGCCATGCTGAACCAGTTCCAGTTGCTAAGTGAGCAATTCTGAGAAAATATTATCGCATGAATATTTTATGTATGAAGCTGAAAAAGGTACATGACTTATGCTGTTTCGTTTGGTTCACACTGGGTCATAACACTTATTATTAAAGGACTGTTCTCTAGAACCAGTTCTCATTAGCAAATATCAAAATAATTGTAGCTATAAAGTTAACCTATTAAAGTTGATCTTGTTTGTTATTAAACCTTAGCTACCGTCTCTATTATCCATAATTGAAAAACGTAAGCATTAACATGGTGTTATACCGAACCCTCTAAATTAAATATCTGTTATAGAAATAGGATTATTCATGCCTTAGGAAGTCCATCAGATATAATTTCATTATCTATAATAGAATTTTGTTTCTCTGATGTGGCCTCAAAAACACTTCGAACAGCATAAATTTGGTAAATCGATATGTATTAAAACATACGTACATAAATCACATAAACATTTTGGTTGTTGGCAACCCTAGCCCTTATGTTGTAAATGAATACATTTGAGTGCAGAGCTTGAATGTTTCAGAGTTTGAGTTGAGATATGCAAATTAGCTGTGGCCTTGACGTGGGCGTCAAACTTTTGGATTTATAACTTCGTTACACTTTGTTACTTTTACGTTCTTGTTTTTGTTGTCAGTGGGTATGTATGTGTATGTGTGTGTGTGTGTGTGTGTGTGTGTGTGTGTGTGTGGGAGCTAATAATTTACTCGCTGTGTGCCCGACTAAGAATAATGCGCTAAAACTTCAGCTATTTGTCACATTTACGACGCAACTGTCGAGCCAAAACGTCTCTGACGTCTTTGTCGCCTGGCACATTGACCGAATTGGCACAAAGGTGTGCTAGCCAAAGGTTTGGCAGGGGGTGGGGGTGTTGGTGGTGGTGCTGTTGGTGTTGGTTTGGGGGTTTGCTGGCAGTGGTGTAAAGTGGGAGTGCATTTGACTGTGGTTCTTCATGGCGGCCATGCCCATTTGCAGATTTGTTAGCTTTTTGGTTGACTTTCAAATGGCCCATTGATTGGCGCACAGTCGACTCATTTCTCTAGCTGTGGCTGTGGCCCGCTTGTTCTCTTGGCCATTTGGCAAACATTCATAAATTATTCAAAACAAATAAAAATCCAGCGCTTAGCGTTTTGGCCTCCGTGGTTCATTGGCATTTCATTTGCCATATTCTAAAACATATATATACAGGTCTGTGTGCGTGTGTGTGTGTGTGTGTGTATGTGTGTATATATTTTTGCGTTTGTGTTTAGTTACCTTTTGTATCTTCAACTTCCCATTCACGCATACTGTCGTGCCAGCTGGCCATTCATTAGTTTAAAACAAGTTTCTCCTCAGCTAAACATCAAATAAATATATTTTTGTCTTTTCTTTCTTCGCTGTTTAGAATTTTTGTTTTTCCGTATCTCATAAATTCGTAATTTTTTTTTTTTAATATTTTTTTTTTGTAAATTTAAATGATAAATTAATATATTTTTAGCATGCTAATTGAAAGACTAAGCTCATTTAAAACAATAAGCAATCCATTGAAAATAAACTCGAAACAAATTAAAATATCATAATACGCACATTTACTGGCACATCAATATGGCTAACCAGCCATATGCATACCAATTTCAGAGAGAGGGGCGCCAAATCAACCCAACTCTCGTCGAGCTGTGCTGAAGGTTTGGATATCGTGCTGTTGCCAAATATGCCAGCGACTGTTATGCTTTACTAATGCTAATGATATATGGTAGATATACATATATGTACATATGTATATTAACTGATCTATCAGAAATTGAAGTACACTTCTGTGATTTGCGATGGTTTGCCATAGAGTCTGCGTATGTCGACTATTTGTATTTGTATTAATGATGTCTGCTTTACTCCTTCGTCACATCCTCTTTTTCTCGACTGGTTTTGACGCAAGCTTCAAGCTTACCAAATTCGACTTCAACTCATTTGGAATTGGCTAAAGTTAAGCCTAATTGAAACGATTCAATTCGCAGCATATCATTTGATCTGTGAATATTTGATTATGCAGCTCATGTGCCCCACAACTGATGGTTCGTTCTACTTGTGCGTGCTTCCACTCGCATTATATTAGAGAGCTCTTACACACACATACACACATGTTTACATTCCATTCCATACCATTCCATTCCATTCCATTCCAAACATGCAAACATGTATGCAATACCAAAACCATTTGACAATCGTATTCCATCTATGTTGTTATTGTTGTTGTTGTAGTTGTTGTGGTTGTTGTTGTTGTTTTTTGTTGTTTTATGATTGCTATTTGTTATTGTTCGCAGTGTCAAGTGCTTTTCATTTGCTTTTTACCACATTTTTATTATATTTCTTTTGTTGTGCTTTTACGACAAGACACACATTGTTTTCTGCCCCTTTGCGTCGTCCTCTTGCCGAGTTTTTATTTGTTAAATGTTTGCTTTGCATTTGCAAATTATTTTCTTTTGTTTTTTTTTTTTTTTTTGTTTTTTATTTGATTATTTAAATTTGTTAGTGTTGGCATTACAAATAGATCGCTATAGATCGCGTCGTTCTGGAGCCATGTGTGTGTGTGTGTGTGTGTGTGTGTCTGTGTATCTGTGGGTGTTGTTGCATTGTCAGCATTCATTTGCAACTGAAAAGCGTCGACATTGAACAACGAGTACGCTCAGTGATCATAGTGCATAGCAGCGATACGCCCTCTTACCCCTGCCCCCGCGCATATTCACATTCACATTCGACGAGCATATATATATCGATTACTGGGCATGTGCCCGTCGGTCAATTTTCAATTACAGCGGTGCGAGTTAATCAATCAATCAATTACAGTAATAATGACGAGCTGATTTGTGCGATTTTGTGCAACAAAGCGAGTGCCGACAAAACAGAACACCCACAAAACAGAATAGCCCACACCCCGCACCGCCCAACCACCCCTCCCACTCCACCGCTTGGCCTTGCCATTATTGCTGGTCAAACACGCCCACACATTTTAACCTGAACGTATCTCAAAATATACTTATACATTAACGAACACCCAACGAGTCCAAAATTTATGCGCAAAGTGTGCCAAAAGATCTTGAGTCCCGCGTCGTATTCATCTTCATTTCTCGCTTTTATCTTTCCATTTGATTTCATTTGATTTTTGCTTATGATATTTCAGTTTTTTTTCTCTGAAAGCGGGTTGGAAAATGTAAAACACGCACTTAACCAAATTTATTGTTATACATTTACATATTTGGCATAGCATTTTATTTGAGTAGATTTTGTTTTGTTTTGTTTTTTTTTCACTACTCACTAAATGCGTTCCTTTTGGCAGGTGGCATAAAGTGCCAATATAATTTGTGGTGCGTCCAAATTTATGGCACACATATATCAGCGATGCAAACGTTTCTTCATACATACGTATACGTATTTAGCATTATGCTAGTTTGATTGCCTAGATTGCCCTCTGATAAGCCATAATCAAAGTGCTTCTTGCAAGTCCAGAGTTTAGGTGTTCTACGAACATTTAGTCGATCAATTTATCGAACTGCTATCGCTATCGTTTACTTGATAGTAGCTGCTCACTCATCGATATGTCGATTACTCACTGGGTGTTAATGTCATTGCATTAGTCAAAAGTGTACGGGGAAACGCAAACTTGACCAAGGCAAGACCAAATAAATGCAACGGATCAGCAAATATTTATCAATTACTCACAAAACTGAGTCACGGTCAAATAGTCTTGACTTGCCTTTTGGTCACAAGCTTCCCATTTGGGTCTGTCTCTGCGTATGTGTGTGCGTGTGTCAGTGCGTCCGACTGTCTGTCTGCCTAGGCATTGGGGCGCCGTTTGCATGCCAAGCACAAGCAGCAGCAGAAGCACCAGTCGAAGCAAAAGCCAAATGCAAACAAAGGTCCAATACGATAATTGGTGTTCATTATCAATGGGCAAATACAGCTCAATCCAAAAAACCCTTTAAGTGATCAGCTCGCGGTTGGAGTTGAAACGTGGCCAATGTGGGTAGAGGGGCAGTGTGGGAATGAGGCGGGGGGAGCACTTGTGTGTGGCACATGTCGTCGACATGCAGCGGAAATCCAAAAACGGGACAGCAACAAACTTAGGCATGAACTTCCCGTTCGCTGCCAGACGAGAGCTATCGCTTGTATGCTTGTATATACCCTGTAAGTTGGCCGATCTCTTTGGCATAAAGAAATCTGATCACATTTTCAATATTCTGAAGTTTTCATATTGCTCTGCTAATAAAAACACAAAAAACTTTGAGAATCTTGAGATGCAGTTTTTTGATAGGGTATCTCCCTGTTCAGCATTCTTGGCTAGACCATTCTTATTAGCTTTTGCAATATATTTTTTTTTTTTTTTTTTTTAGTTTTGATCGGTGTTTGCGCAACTACAAGTTGCCAAGTACTTAACTTGTTTTTTTTTTTTTTTTTTTTTTTTGTAATGGCTTTTTAATGGGCGCTGTACTTTGGCCAGGCAATCAATACACACCGACATTTACTAACATATATATATATATGTATATAAGCGAATAAAATATATATGTTACATATATATATATATGCGAGAATATATGAAATACAATAATATAGAATGATCACACGGTCTTGCGATCTCACAGACGTGGCCAGACCTTCAGCTGAAGAGTGCGTGGACCACAGCAATGTGAACCGAAAGCGGGCTAAGCCTAATTAAACCGGAAGCATTAGATGGGCCGAGTTGGCCGAGTTGGCCAAGTTGTAACTGAGGGCCAGCAGCCCAGCCAGTTGTACGGGTTTGTCTAATTCTCTCGTGCGCGTATCTAAATTTTCTAGTATCTGTTTAGATTTCAGTTTCCATTCCAGTTGTCACGCCCCGGCTTTTGTTGTGTTTATTGTTTTAAAATTATACGTCAGAAACGAACAAAAGTTATTGCTGGCCATAAATTAAAAAAAGCAAAAAGCAGATGCGTAGTTCTCGCAAGTCGCATTATTATAATTTTTGTTGTTTTATTTTTATTTTTTGTATTTGGGCATTAGCATTTCGCCTTTTGCTTTTTGACGTCTCATTTGGAATGGAAATGTTCCGAAAAGCGTCCATTAAATAACCCATTGACTGGGCCCCACCAACTAACTCGCTTTATAAGGTTTCAGCTGCGTGGATGTGCATGTTGGATGTGGACATGGATGTGGATGTGGATGTGGACGTACGATCTCGCACACACAGCTGCTGCCAAAAATTTGAAGTGTGTTCTTCTGTTTGTGGCACAATTTCTGTTTGCCGTTCAAAGGTAGAGCGGCGCGCAGAGTCGCTACCAATTAGTCTTTGGCCCGCTTTATGCTCTAATTAAACGATTATTATTCAATTACGGGCTTTTCATTCATTCCGCTCTTGCCATGCCAAACAACTATGCCCTCTAAGTGTGATTTATGTATGTTCGTTCGTGCAACGCCCACGCAAAGATCACGATCACACACGATTCTCGATCGTAATCGTAATCGTAATCGCAGTCGTCGTCGAGCTCGGCTTTCGCCTTGCCTTCGGCTTTTCAGTATGCAGTCGAACTGAATTGTCAAATTATCTATTCTAATTGAAAAAAAACCACCGCGCTGCCCCTGACGAACTTACTATCTAACGATATTATGATCCAAATGTTTCGGAATTGGACCCATTTCCCCTGGCGCAGTGCCAATCAATTTATGTCAAGCTCTTGATTGGTGAACCTCTTAGTACCCTGCAACTCCCCTCCCCCCCCCACCTACCCGTGCACTCCTCAACTCGTACCGCTCCATGCGTCGGTTAATGAAATTAGACAATCAACAGCAAGAGTCGAATAAAAAAGAAATAGTAAAACGAAAATTAAAATCACTTAATTAAATAATTTTTAATGTGTTTCGTTGTGCGTTTAATTGTTGCCTTTGCCTTTGCCGAATGCTGTTGTTGTTGTTGTTGTTGTTGGTTCTTAGGTATTTTTTTTTCGAATTTTTCGTTTTGTTTTTGTTTGTTCCTTTTTACGGCTGCAGCAGCCAGTGAAGCAGCTGCCGTTCGTTAATTGCAAAGAATGGCCGTTTAGAGCTTGCTTCATCTTCATTATTCAAATTGGCATCTATTCTCGTTTCACATGTCTTAGTCGAGCTTCTGTGTATTTATTGCGCCTCTTGCTGTCTTCCATGCCAAGTGGCAATTTGCATTCTGGAACTGTAGACTCACTAGACTCACTTGCCAGCGATGAAGGCCATGTGATGTGCGCTAATTGAACAGCAATCCCCACACAGCTGATCATATGATCACTATGATTCACTCGAGTGGACAGCACAGCACAACGCATTGGGAGTTTTAATATATGTTTGGGATAGTGCCATCAATCTTGCCAAAGAACGGCTCAGGCCAACAGTGATAGATGGGACCACAAACGACCTTACTAATTAACCGATCACCAATAAATGTGTTAAGGGAGTGAGAATGGGAATGGAAAGATTGCAAAGATTGATACCAAATGGAAGCTGTTAGACGTAAGTGAACATGTATAATGAATCAATCAGCTGATGATAGCAAAGCAACCCTAAAACCAGATAGTTAATTGATTATATAGCGATCGATATAGTCGACCGATCAAGTGCTAGCCAGCCCTGCCGATAGATCAACATATTTGTTCATGTTACGTGCCAAGGCTGAGGCTGAAAATACAAATTGCTATCTTATGTCAATGGGTTAACAAACAAACAAACAAACAAGCAAACAAGCGATCTAACAAAAGAAGCAGCATACACACACACACACACACACACACACACACACACACACACACACACACACACACACTTACGGCACTTACGATGACAGTATTATAAATCTTATGACTGCTAATGAGACTCGTTAAACACAGTCACATCCATTCTAGACTTCGTTTGATGTCTTTCTGTGCATTCGTATCACATGAATATACATATTGTAAAAAAGTTATTAGCAACACGTTGTACAATGCTCATTTTTATTGGCAAAAAGCTACAAAATTACAAATAACAACAAACAAAATCCAACAACAAACTTTTAAACGTTGACGAGCTGCCAAGCACTTTGCATTTCATTAATTACACAACAGTTTGTATTCAATGTAATTTGACTTCAATTTCAATTTCGATATTCATTAGATCCCAAATGAATTTTCGTACAATACAAAACTGAAATTCAGCTGGACTTGTGTGTGCAAAACGATTTCAATTCTATTCAAAATCATTTTTGATGATTTTCTCTATTCAAAAACAAATTTTTTTTTTTTTTTTTTTTGCCTTTTTTGATTAAATAAATTGTAATATTTAGTAGTTATTTATTATTATTTGATAATTTTGTAGTATAGAACAGCTTTTGTACGCCTCGGGCAATATAATGATATTTCTATGGTCGTAGCTCGATTGATGAGATATTTCTCAGTATAAGCGGAGTTCCACTGCTTTTATCCTGAATAAAAATATTCTTCAATTATTTTGTCATAAGAAATGGAAGCACTTCTACGCATGCTTACATATGTAAAAGGCAAATTTGGCAATGCAACTATAACATCCTTATTAACTGGATTCTGTGTATATATCGTAGTCGAGCTTACTCGACTACAGCATTCTTACTTAGTTTACCCTTTTTCGATGCGCAAGTTTGTGCTCAGTTTTTCGACTTGCATTTCGATTCAGTTACGGGCTTTACGGGCGTTACGAGCTCCTCTTTTTAGTAGCTCTCTAAATAGGCACGGTAAATTTGCTGTTAATTGCAGCTAATTGCGCTTTTGCACATTTCAATGCAAACTTTTGTGAAAATTCGCACAAAATAACCAAACGCACAGCATTTGTTTGCACATTATCTGTAGTTATTTGTTGGCATTTGTTGCTATAATTCATGAGTATATTTTTATTATCATTTGTTTTGTTTTTTTTGTTGTTGCTTTTTTTTTTAGTTAACTTCTCAACGGTTTTTGGCATTTCAAACAAATGAATGCCATTAAAGATCGCAAACAGCAATGCAATTGGAAAGGCCGTAATCCACACAAATGTTGCAAATTAGGTAGCTCTTTCAATTATTTAGTTAAACAACTCTCGGTGAGGTTACGAATAACAAATATCGAATTCTGAACGCTGAGCACTGAAATACAGTCGCCGTGCAAAATACACACACGAAAAACCAAATAAACAAAACGTCTTTTTTTCGTTTTGGTCTTTGTCGTCGTTTGCTTTCAAGATTAAAGCCAAATTAATGGACAGGCCAAAAAGGGGGAGAGGTTGGCGGAGACTAGGCAGCAACGCAAACCAATACAGCAACCCCTCCACACACACCCCCCACACCCCCCAGCCTCTTGTCACTCTTTCACGCTTCCCCCAAAAAAATTGTTGTGAGTTTGCCTAAAAAATTGGCGCTACCTACGCGCGTTTGTTTTTAGCGTCTTTGTGTTGTTGTTTTTTTCTTTTTTTGGATTTTTTGGTTTTTTTGGTTTTTTTGGTTTTTTTGGTTTTTTTTTGTATATTTTTCACGTCTTGTCTTCTGCTCTTTTTTATGTTTGTCTTCATTTTGTTTTTCTTTCGTGCTGTCTTCTGTTTTCGCGATGATTCATTCGCCGGTCGTCCGCCAATTTAAGCTAATAGCGCGCTATGGAATGATGTCTGAGTGGTCGGTGCGGAGGGGGGGGGGGGGGTGATCGGAGTGTGGGGACAGGCGCTTAATCAATAATCATCAATCGTCTCACACACAGCAAATAACCAAAATGCTCAATGGAAGCGTGGGGAATAAGGTGGTGTGTGTGTGTGTGTGTGTGTTGCTGTTAAAAAAAAAATGGTGTGTGAGGGGAGGGGAGGTGTGGGGTGGGGTGGTGTAGAGGGTCAGCCACATAATGGATGACCATAAGCTGCAATTATTGATGGGCGTAAGCACAGAGCCTCGCTTTATTTGATCACAACAAATGCTGTTAGTTGGTTGAGCACATTTTGTGAATACACTCAACACTCGAATGTGTGTGTGTGTGTGTGTGCGTGTGTGTGTGTGTGTGTGTGCGTGTGGACTATGCCTGTTTAGCTATTAACTTAACTTGTTGTTACACTCACTATGACAATCAGCGCTAACCGTTTCCACGTGTTGCTTCTATTCATTGCAGCCGAACGCTTGTGCCCCTTTTGTGGTAAGTAAAAGTTCCAGCAAAGATCTCCAAATAAAAGAGAAAATCAATTTAAGCCAATCTCAATAAAAAGCGACTCATCAGACACTCATTAATTATGGCACTAAGTGTGTTCAATTTGATTGATCTTAACTGTTTGAGCTGTTGCCACAGATGCCTCAAATATAACTATATTAAGATATATAAATATAGAAAATATAAATTTGATTAAAAACACAACTTAAAGTAATATGAAACTGATTTGAAAACTGATTTGAAAACTGATTGCTGTCTTGTACAAATGTGAGCACATACAATCTAATATAAACAGGGTGTCAAACCGAAGACAATTTTGGTACACAAATATTGGCATATTTCGAACTTTTGATGGTGATAAGTAGTGGTACAAAATAAGTGCAAATGTCGGCCGTAACTCACTGAAAATACTCTCGATCGGTTCTTTAAATTTCTATTGAAATTTGAGGTGTTAGTCGGTGCAGTGATACGGACTCTAATCCTAATAAAAATGTGTAAACAAAATTTAAATATTATTTTGATCAGGATGAACATCCGAGACGATCTATCTGAGTCTTCCCATTCCCATTCCCATATAAGACTCATGTGTTCTCACAATGATGTTTTGTCTTTTAGGAATAATATCAGTTAGGGTTTCTGAGCTACATTTGAATTAGATTCTAATTGCGATCAATTGGTAAACATAGGGTTGCCATTCCAATTCCCATTCCAATTCCCATTCCAGTTACAAATAATATTTCATTTTGGGCATATAGTTTCTGCTTTTAATTAAATTCAATTAGCCATTTTGTATACAATTAGGCAACTTTAATGTATTCAACACGTCTGAATTTCAATTTCAATTTGAATTTGAATATGAATTTTGTATTCAATGTATTCATTTTCCTTCAAATTCCATGTCGAATATTATTTGTGGATGACGCTGCCTGTTTTGCTGTTTACATGTTAGGCCATTGCCCGGTTGTTCATTCCATCCACGCATTCAATGTAAACAGGCTGCCATTTTTTTTCCACTATTTTTGCTAAATTTAGTGATTCACTACCCCCCCCCCCCACGCACACACCCTCACCACTACCATACCGACCCCAATGCAGCTGAGTCGCAGCTTCCTGGAGAAACCCCCATAAAAAATCGCGTATACGCTGAAGCGTTGTGCCTCGAAATCAATCAAAGGCAGATAATTTGCTGCTGCACGCAATCAATATGGGGCAGCTGGCACAATGCGCGTCAGCCACAAGGTGTGGCAGGCACGCACGCAACGGAAACAAATGTTCTGGCTGCAATGCAACTGGGAGGGGTCCAGCAGACCCAGAGGCGCCAGATGAGTATCCTTGTACAGCTCCGACTC